>JALIZF010001586.1:0-37500 GCA_029948255.1 Telmatactis stephensoni
GAAAATTAAAGGAAGTATCAGAAGATGAGTTTTTAGACCTCATTAAAAAACTTTCCGAGAACATTGTAAAAAATGAACATGAATTGGAAAGAAAGAAGTCCAGGCTTAGTGTGGAGGAAATTCAGGACAGAGAATTTGATATAAATGTCAAAAAGGAGCGTGTTGAGAGATTACGTAGAAATGAAGAAAGTACAAAGAAATGGGTGAAACAAAAGCATTTCAGCAAATTTAAACAGACTTTGAAAAGACAAATAGGCAAAAATCAAGGAAAGTACCAAATTTCCAGAGGAGCCGAGTTAGCAGTGTATGCCGTTCTTGCAGAACAGTTAAAAGCACACAGGAGAAGATGGGGAGATGAAGGGACTGGTTATATTGAGGGGGATGAGAAAAGGCTTCACAAAAGAGAAATGCAAAGAATTGCCAACAAGTAACTGTCACAAGGAATTAACCACGACTCTTCAAGACTGTAGGGAAGCCAGTGAAATGTGCAGAGAAATTAGAAGATATACAGAGAAGAACTGTAATCTCCCAAAACACAGGTGAGTGCTGAGAAATATAATTTTAGAAATTCAATCTTATTTTTTCCAATTGATTGTAGAAATGCAATTTGACATGTTTTGAATACATAATGTAATTAGAAGTCCATTATTATATACTAAAAAAAGAGATATGGAGTATAATTTATAGATCTACATTCTTTTCCCCCTTTGAATAGTAGTATCATGTTTTTATTACATTTTCTCATTCTTTACTAATACAACTGTTTGTTGTATTAAAATTGTTTGTTTTGTAATTTGTCCTATGTAAGTACTGTAGTAGCTCACAATATACAGGCTGACAAAGTCTGAACCAAGTCTAAAGCTACCAAAAATGTGCCTAGTGTTATCTTAGTTCTTTTGAAAAAGTTGAAAATTCACATTTTTTACTCAGCATTTAAATGTAGTTTTGTAAGTGTAAACTTGATACTACACAAAAATATTTTTACAGGCCAATTGACATACAAACCTCCGATGCAGGCCCAGGAGTATCAACGCATGAAAAAATGACTTAGATTCGTCTGGCTGAGAGTTTTATGGTGAATGCTTTAGATCTGCAAGCCCGATTCCACTATGCACCAGGTAAAGATGGTTTTAATATGTTTCCAAAGATAGAACATAGGAATACCATCTAGGACTAGCCTTCTCCACAGGCAACCTTTTGGGCTTCCTATGCAAATTTTGAGAAGAAAAAAGACTGGGGACTAAAAGGAGGAGGGAAAAAAGAAGAATGGGACGCCTGCCAAATATTGAAGGATTCGGACATGCAGTGGTACCTCGAGGACATGCAGATGCACCCCGGGTCCCCTAGGGGGCTCACTGTGTTACCAAAATCCTTTCTCCCAGTGGCTCAGTAGTTGATTCATTTCAGAGACTCATAGTGCAGGCATATCGTGCACAAAAAGTGCAGAATTGTTCAGTTTTTTGCTACAAGCATGAAAATTGGCACAATGATAGAAGACAACATGCTGACTAATTCCTGATATAGCGCCACGCCCAAAAATCAATACTTCCAGTTTTACACATGTGGAATTAATTTTCACTTAAAATTAAATACAATTGTTGCATTAACTAGTTGGTTCATGAAATGTGATAATTCTTTATGAGTACTGTTCCTTCTACCTAACTGACTATAGTGCCCCACCCTATTCCTCGTACTTCCAGTTTTATGTTAATGGATTTAATTAAATTCAAAATTACTGAAAATAACCGTTTTCTACAATGCTATCACTACCAACTAATCCAAATTGGTCTAATGGTGCATGCCCTTTTCATTTCACATGCACTGCCACACCCTAAACTTAGTACTGCCAGTATAGACACATAGGAATACCTCAAGTCTCTCAAGTATCAAAATTATTCACCTTGTTTTAAAGTCAAGGAGATAGAATAATAGACGGATATGATTGAAACAACGCAATTTGCAAAACATGCAACCATGGCAACGCCTTTTCAAAAGTACTTCCAGTAATAGTACATTGTAATTGATTATTGGGGTTACTGGAATTTATTAATTTTGCATTATGAAAAATCTAATATTTTTTAAGGTAAGAATCTTTGACAAGGGAGAGGGCTATTGCAGTTCACTCGTAGCAATCACTAAATTTTATTATTTCAATAACTTCCCAAACGAATTAATTCCATTGCAATTTTGCACATTTTTATATTGCTGACATTTACATCTGGTCAGGTGGCTACACATTTCCAAAATCTCTTGCTTAGTTTTCCCACAATTGTGTCAATTTAATCTTTTTGGTCCGCCTTTGTCTACTGCCAAGTGCGGTGCAGAGGGTAGCTGCAACGACTGACCTGGCTTGATAAGCGGTTAGTCTCTTAATGTGATTTTGGCGGAGTGCTGCAGATGGGATGCTGCCCCCATTGACTTGGCTTTTTTGAAAACATTTCCTTCTATAAACTGAAGTCAATAACTATTTGGTAAAAGTTAGTTTAACTGTACAGTAGTACAACAAATTGCTGCAGTAGACTGACATATATTTCCAACAGATCTTTACATACAGAATCATTCAAAGGCCGTTCAAATGTTGTTTTTACTTCTGCAAACAATACCTTCAAGTCTCCAAGGCAGATATTTTCCCGAATATAGACATTTCATTGCAGCCCGTGAAGACAAAGAAATGAAAAGTTGAAGTTTTACTTCGAAATCGCGGGACGTTGGTGCGCAGATCTCCAGGCCTATTCCAGGCCCTAAAATCGCCCAAAATCGCCTTAAGTTTTGCTAAAATCGCCCAAAATTACGGCGATTTTAGTGCCCGGAGTAGGCCTATTTCCAGAGCCAGAGGCTTGTGGAAAAAGCAATTGAAGATGGGCCCTTTTCTCCCGCTCTCCACCGATGCTCCATTTTAAGGGTATTTACAGTATATTAAAGCTACACGGAAAGAACAGAAGTCGAAACAAGGATAGGAAGTCACTGATATTCGATGGGGATCAAACTTGGGACCTCTCGCACTAACCAACTGTGCAATCCTTGCTCCTAAAAGTCGTGAAAGCCATGGAAAGCAGGAAGTGCAGCTGCTTTGCTAGGGCCTAGTGCTGTGAAAACTTCAAGAACTGCAATATCACAATCCTTACAAATGAAAAAAAAAATCCTTGAGTCTGATTCCTCTTAAGTGCATGTTGCCAATCCAGTGAATTCCCGTTCTACATCACATGCTAATCCTTGTCCAAAAGAAGAATCAAGTGTATGTTTCCAGGCAACTTGATGACTTTCATTTGCAAATTTCAACTAAAAGTAAAAAGCTCTCAAAAACCTAAGGAATCCAGCGAATTCCCGTTCAACACTAATGTTTCTCCAACAGAAGAAATCAAGTGTTTCTTGTTGGGCAATATAATGGATTTGCAAATTTCAGCAAAAAATAAAAAAAGCTCAATACCCTAAGGAATCTTTCCCAGTTCTACACGCTTTGGTTGACCATGGCTTTGTTAACTTCTAGATATGAATTCTCTGCATGTTTTGCAAATTGCGTTGTTTCAATCATATCCGTCTATTATTCTATCTCCTTGACTTTAAAACAAGGTGAATAATTTTGATACTTGAGAGACTTGAGGTATTCCTATGTGTCTATACTGGCAGTACTAAGTTTAGGGTGTGGCAGTGCATGTGAAATGAAAAGGGCATGCACCATTAGACCAATTTGGATTAGTTGGTAGTGATAGCATTGTAGAAAACGGTTATTTTCAGTAATTTTGAATTTAATTAAATCCATTAACATAAAACTGGAAGTACGAGGAATAGGGTGGGGCACTATAGTCAGTTAGGTAGAAGGAACAGTACTCATAAAGAATTATCACATTTCATGAACCAACTAGTTAATGCAACAATTGTATTTAATTTTAAGTGAAAATTAATTCCACATGTGTAAAACTGGAAGTATTGATTTTTGGGCGTGGCGCTATATCAGGAATTAGTCAGCATGTTGTCTTCTATCATTGTGCCAATTTTCATGCTTGTAGCAAAAAACTGAACAATTCTGCACGATATGCCTGCACTATCAAATATGTTCTAACGAATAGTACTTTCGAATACAAAAAGGCTCAGAGAAAGCGGAAAAAAATCAAATACTGAAAGAATTCATACCCTGCTTGGCAGATGTTTCATTATTTTCCATTTGAGGGGGAAAATAACGAAACCTCTGCCAAGCAGGGTAAGATTTCATAGAATTCGAGAGTCTGCCGCACATTAAACTCATGAAAATTGCTCAGTTATATGTTTGATCACTTCTGAGGTCAAGAATATGTTTGAACAAATGTATTTCCTTAACAAAATTTTGTATTCCCTACGATATATCTCGGGCGGTAAACGCTGAGTAGTGCCAGCTGATCTGAAAGGCAGTAATTTTATCGGACAAATGATTAACGACAGTTGACCTTGATGCTAACACAGCAGGAAGCTTATATTTGGCTAATGATTTCCCTTCACCACTATTCAAGTCTGTCAAGACATGTTTTGATTTTATTTATTCCCAACACAATCATTTATTAATGCAACGGTCTAAAGTCCTTGTATTGGAATCAACCCTCTCCCGTTGTAAGATCAATATCTTCGAGTTGTTGTTGTTGCTGTTGAACATCATCAAAGGAATGATTGTGAAGTATCTGGGAAACAGTTTGAAGTTTCCATACTTTCTAATAGAACCTGAAGAACTATCTGGCTGTTAATCGACATATGTAGCAGATCATAGTAGATACTCCATTTCCATGCATCGAACTCACGGATCGACTTCCACGGATGTGTGCCATGTGCCAGGCGCAATCAGTTTACTGGCTTCAAAGCAGCTTTGAAAGCTAAGAATTTGCTATGGATTTTCGTGACAATTTACATCATTGTAACGGTAATAATTTTTGTGCCGCGAAAGTAGGAATACTGGCGATTGAGTTTATAAGAGATCGTACACAATGAGAAAACTCTAACACTGTACCCCTTAGACATCTTTGAGGCTACAAATTCTTAACGCCCCTCCCCTGTTTAGATTTTAAGATGCTCGAACCTGATCTGCGCGATCTGACAAGTAGTTGTCAATTTTTGGCAGGCAACTCTCGCCTTTTCTCGCCTTGCGCCCAGGCCACTACGTGTCTTTAACACAGGAGGCCCAAAGCGAAAAAGCGAACAGGCTAATCTAGGAATATATTCCAGGCAAGAGTTACATACAAATAATTATTTTTGTATCTATCAGGTGATTCTGCTAGCCACATTGCTGAAAAAGTGATGCACTTTCTGAATGAATGTCTTGGAGGAGGTACTTCAATACCAGTAAAGGCCAATACAGATTCATCACTCCTTGATGAGATAAAAGATTTAACGAAGGATGAAGTAAAGCGCGTGCAAGAGGAAAAGGCTGTAAGAGCTGCTGTTAACTGTGCCAAAGCAGTAAGTCATCGTTATAATGGCAAGCCTTGTATGAAAATTTCAATTCATTCAAGACTACCATCTCTGGAAAACCACCTCAACTTATTCTTTGATGAAGAGTACATGACAAAATGCTGTGCAAATGCATCGTCATGCAATATTGAAAAGTGTGCAGGAGCAGCATACTTCAGGTTTGTTGAAGAGTTCTTTGCTGCTCACTATTATCTGTATGATATGATATGATATGACAATGGATGTGAAGGGATAAGGAATGGATGTACTGAGAATGGTATTCAAATGTGTGACTTTCATAAGAACATTGAAGATGGACAGCACCTAGTTGATGGCTGGAGGAGTAAGCCGTTGAAACGCATCTCTCCCCCTGTACCAGATTACTCACGTCATGACGGCTTTCACTACTGTAAGTTAAAAGATCTTTACAATGGTAATGTTGTTGAGAAGTTTTCAGTCAAGAAATATGTGGCTGGTGATGTAACGCAAAGGGAAAGAGATGATTTTTTTCCAAGAAAACAACTTAATAAGCTATTAACTTCATGTGGTGAAATGGAGATTGTGTAGTTCCAGAAATTATCCATACCCCCCCCCCCCCCCCCCACGGAGGGATAAATAATTTCCGAGGGGTAGGGGGGTCAAAATCGTCTAAATTTCCAGGAGGAGGGGGGTGTTTACGTTAACACGTTTTCCGAACGGTATTTTTACAAAAATACTCTAAAAATACTCCAAATGCCATAACCAAGCCTCGCATATGAAACAGTATTGATCACTCAGCGTCTTTAATCATTTCTTGAAGCATAATTTGCACTTTCTTTCAGCTTAGATCAGTCTTTCGATGCCTTCGATATAGTCGCCATTTTGATTTATGAGAATGACCGCTGACCGGAATGACTGCTGACCATATTCGAAAACAAAACACCACTCACTCATTTAACAAAATGGCTGCCGCGAACGTTCCTCTATAAACAACGTCTTTTTCGGAGTATTACTCCAATGTCACAGGTCTTGCCAAGGCAAAATATCGAGAAAAAGTTGAATTATGTGGATTCGATCCATATCTTTTGAATAAAAGCGATTGTAGCGAAGAATTAGCGAAGTTTCCATGCGTCATAGTAGAATACTACGTACTCGAAACCTCGTGGCCAACTGGAAAGCAAATGTAGGCTTACAAGTCTCTAGAAGAATTTCCTAGAGGTGGGGGTACACATGTTATATCAAAGTGGAAATTCCAGGGGGTAGGGGGGATTTCTAAACAACCTCAAAACAAGAATTTCTGGGGGGTATGGGGGGTCTGAAAAAAAATCCCTCCGTGGGGGGGGTATGGATAATTTCTGGAACTACACATTGTTGTGAAAGAGGATGTCCAGGATGACAAGTCTATATCTGTAAGTTGCATTGACAAGAACAACACCTTTGAAATCTATGGCCAAGGTCGACCAATTTATTGAAATTACTGGGGACGATTTACGTCAATCTGTAGAGACTGAAATTAAACGCAGACTTGATATGAAGCTGAAAGCATTTATAACCAAAAAACAAACGCAAGTAACAAAGCCATCGAAAAAGCCAAGTCGTTTGACTGGGAGAAGTGTGTCAAGGAAGATTCCCTGGACAAGCTGTATGTGTCACAGCTCAACCTTTACCTACTGGTTAAAATTGGTATTTCAAAGGCCCAGTGCGACAGAAAGGGCTACACAAAAGCCATAAAAATAGCCGACATAAAGGCTGATTTCTATGCAACAGTGGAACTGCAGAAAAGCCAAATACCAGCCCAAAACACACCAGTGAACTGTATTCCTTGCAATCAAAGGCCAGTACTTTCCATCAATCACCTTCAAGCCAGTCTCTCCAAGTTCCTCCTTGGGGTGGGAATTTCTACAACCAATTCACCATGCAGATACAAACTTTAACGAACACTTGCCCAATTGACAACTATCTGAAATTTTTTTATCTTCTGATGACCGACCACAAGAATTTCTACAACTACCTTCTATCTTCACCTGAAGTATTTGCTGTACTTTTTGTTTGGTTTGCAGTACTTTAACAATCATATAAAATAATGTTTGTATAACACAGGAACCAAGTCAGGGCCTACTGTGGAGGGCAAAGAGTATACCAGCGAAGGAACTTTGTGTTTGGACCTCCTCCTTTTCTGCCCCTTGTTATGGACCACTTTGCACGCAAGGGCATAATTTCAAGTGTATGTGAGCTGCCAGGGCATCTTACTCTTGTAGGGCAAAGGTGAGAGTACAAAAAACTATATACACAGATTATCATTAAAATGTGTCCTCATATCTTATCCAAACAGATAGTTTCACATTTTTTGCGTGAAGTTCATTGTCTTCCTTTCTGTATATAGATACATCCTAAAAGCTGTAATGTATTACAATGGGAATCATTACAGAGGAGCAATGGAGAGGAAGAATGGTTTGTGGATATTTTATGATAGTATGTGGGAGCACAATCACAGGGGAGCTGGTCTGAAGCAAGTTGTAGGGGTGCCAGCTACACCACCAGGATTCATGCTTTCAAGCTGCCTCTACATGGGTTTGGACTTGCTGTAATGAGTGCTAAGTATAACCTTTCAGATTTATGAGAATTGGTTACTTTATTCACCTGGGAATAATACATGCCACAGAAACGTTTTCTGGCTTGATTAAATGTTCCATCCTATGGTAAAAGTTAATTTATTTCTTTACCTTTATATTTTGGTGATATAAAGAACAACATTAAGATATGGTAATGATTTCCATTTTACGGGCGATTTCCGATTTACGGGCTTTGGCACTAATAGTGCCACATACTAATTAGCATATGTGGCTATAGTGTGAGCAATAGTGCGTAACACTTACACCACGTATCAGAAAACCCTCCACTCCGAATACACATTTGACATTTTTTATCATTTTTCTTTTCCACACTGAAACAGCATTTTTGTATTTTAGACAAAAGAAATAGGCTGTTTTAGTGTGGACGGATAGCCTGTGAACAGGCTCTGGGGCCGGAGAAGGGCTTGTCGTAGCAATTTCGTCATTTTTGTCGTTTCCATATAATTCAAAACCGTCGGAAGGCAAAACCAATTTTTGTCAATAATCTTTTTGGGCAATTTGTTTATCTTTTTATCATCAAAATTAGCTAACAAACTTATCTAGCCCTTACTAGCAAATAACTAGAAATAACAACTGTTCTGTGGCCCGACAGTCCATAGTGAAGTGGCAAAACGACACTTTCGTGCCTGCAGTACCTATGTATATGTATATACCTATGTATCCTTCCTGCTATACATTTACCGCAATCTGCTTACATGGAAATTTGTGTCTTCACTTCGAGTACGAGGATCATTCTACTAAACTTCGGTTTATTTGTGTTTTCTCTTCAGGCACTAGGATCATCCTACTGGATCATCCTGTCTCGCCTGTAGGAATATCCTAGAATATCCTAGGAGTATGTTTCGGTATACGTCATGTACACCGAAAAAGGAGAGATACTTCGCCCAACAAGGGTTAGGAAACGCTAATGCCACTGTGGTAGTTCGGGTGACCTAGGACGAGCAATCACTCATTTCTTTGAACTCTGCTTCGAGTTGATTCTGGCATGTAAACTAAACGTAAAAGTTGGTTCGCCTGCTAGGATGATTCTAGTGCTAGGATGATCCTAGTATCATGTAAACACTGTTCAAATAGTCAGCCCTTACTGTGCTCACCATTACTGTGCGCACAAGGCACAAGAGCTCCAAGAAAACCAAGAGTTTGAAAATATTTTTCTCTTTGCAAGATACTAACTGAGAACCACAGTGAAATATTACAATCAAACAGTTATAATTATAAATTTTGTGATTGTCACTTCCTTTAATTTCATTCAGTACGCCCAAACGTACGGTACAAAAGCCAGTACATCGATCGATTTGAAAGCCAATAGTTAGTAGTTTCTGGGCAATAAAAATGTTCAGAGAGCTATTTATTCATATAGTAAAATTTTTGAAAGCTTGTAAAAACCAAAAAAGCTTTTCTGACAAGTAAATGTTATGTAAATTATAAACATCATCAATGTGATGTTTCAGGGTTAGTCGTGTGTAACGTGATGAACGCTTATCCGATTTGATTTATCAGCAATAGTTTTTTAAAACTTGTATTTATAACAAATTATTACAATTCGTACATTAACTTGTAAAATGTATTGCTTTTTTATAGAAACAATACTTCGAAATTCCAAAAATAATAGTTACAATCATATACAACAGGCTCGTAAATCGGAAAACCCTATTTCAGTTTCTGCTTATCCCATTGCATTGATCAACAGCTTCCATCTCAGCTTCCATCTTGGAGGGCGTCATGACTGGATGGCAAATTTGTTTTGTAATATTGTTTTTGTATCCTTTCAGAATATCCTTTTGACATAAACTCACTTTTCTCACAAGACAGTGTACAAACAGTTTTACAACACTGAAAATATTAAATATTATGATATTCATTATAAACACTTTGAATCCTTATATGTACATATAATTTGAGGATATTTTATCTTTTTGGCCAAGTAAGAGGCGCTTTCCTGGCCCATAAACTGATCCCTTCATTTCTTCAAAGCTTACAAAAAGCATTTGGTTTTCTTGTGGAACTTTACCACATAGAGGAATACCTATATCTGTACATATTTAAGCGTATTTTCAGAATGATACCCAATATAAACAAAAGACCTTAAAAAAGGTCATGTGGTTACTGTTTGAATATAAATGGTAAAATATGCAAACGTTTTGAGTATATAGAACTAATTATTGCAAAGTAAATAAAAGAAATGACACATGCAATGATTTCTACATTGATTCTTTATTATAATAGTCGAGAGATGTTGTTCATTGTTCAGGTTTCTTCAATGTCTTGTGAAAGAGGGTGATTAAGCTTAAGCTTATATTACAACTGCATCAGTAACAAGTTATATACTAGTGGTTTGAGTTGCGTGACAACACAGATCGTCTTACTAATATACATATATCATAACATTCCCCTTTCTGTAAGAGATTATAAACATTGATTATGGTTGTTTTCTTAATCGTCAAGAGTGATCTGAGTGGTTGCCAGATCGTAGCTACATGGCTGTCAAACAAACACCGTGTTTTCATGTCCATCTTTCTGGTTACAAACTTTCGTAAATCTACTGGAATTCTGAAAAATTCCTTAAATACACACTTCGAACAAACTTTGTAAAAGCTGTGCCTGATTACATTGATAAAAGAGAAGGAAAACATTGCTTACATACCAAAACCTCTCGTTGAAGCGATGTTGAGCACATGGAAAGGTGATTGGCTTTCATGTTTCGTTCCGAATGCTGTCCCGAATGGAATCAGAGATGCCATATTTATCAAACATTGTCAAAGTTACGCCTTAACAAACATTTTCATGAAAGAAAAACAATTAATTGTTCTAAAAGGGCACCAAAAAGTTTATAATTTATTATCGATAATCGCATAATTGAGCAAAAAAGCTTTGGACGAAGTTCGAATATTTTCGTCTAGACACTTCGTTTCAACTTCGGAAATTTCCGGATTACACACCCTCACGCATACCCGATGGCATAGTGTGTTCAGTAACCACAAAAAACAATAAATGGAACTTTATCTGCTTTCAATGTAAAAATTGAAATGTCTTAGAAATCTACAACATAAAAAATTTGTAAAAATATTTATTAGGATACTAACACCACTGAAACGTAGTTTGGGATTTATAATGTTACCTTTTGTAATAAAATGTACATCTCAGCCACTACTTGTAAAAAATTAAATGCCAAAAAAAAATATCCTGCAAGCAAATCATGTGGGAAAAAAAATTCCTGCAAGGCCACAAAGGAGAAAAAAAAATTCGTGCACAACAAAAATTGCCCAACCCCCCCCCCCCCCCCCCCCTCAAAAATCTAATGGTCCGTCCCTAAATACTCCTTCCTCATTGTCTGGCAATGAATTTGAATGTGCAGCACACATCCATCTTGGCTTTCAGTTTGTTACCATTTTTGGTTCAAGCAGTGTCACACCTTCAATCAAACAAATAGTTGTTTATACATCTCACTATATTGACAAAGCCAAAAAAGATGGTGAGCTGGCAGGCATTCCCCTAACATTCATTAACTTCAGTGATGGATTGATGGAGACAGCTCATAAGTATGCAAAGCGTGGCACATTTCTTTACAGTGGAGGAAGACATGGTACCACAAGTCCCACTGAATACCAGAAGTTGATACATCTCAGATGTTTCACAATGAATTCTACTGTGTAAGTGACCATGAAGAAAATCCTGTTAGATCTTCAGAATCAAAAGTTACTAGAAAGAGAAAAATGCTCACCCAAGAACCAGATGAGTGCAATGCCAGGGACATTAAGAGGAAATGGGTAAGTCTTGTCAGCAGTTTTATATCTATTAAACAGTTCTTGAATGGCTGGGTCATACTTGTGAAAAAGCAATCAGCACCTCCCAATAAAAAATCTCAATTTACTCTCGGGGGGGGGGGGGGAATCCATATATAAAAAGATATGAACAAATTATTAAGGAAGCAACAAGAATAACTCCCAATTCACGCACCTTAATAGACCATGTAATTACGAACGAACCAAGTAAAATAGTTCGTCATGGAGTTGAGCATATTGGTATATCTGATCATAGCTTGATATATGTCATCCGAAAGCATAACTCGTCAAAAAATGAACTTAAGATAATAGAATCAAGACAGTACAAAAATTTTGATCTAGATGCCTTCATTAAAGACTTAAAAGAGACTCCATTTCATTTTGCAACCCTCCAGGACAACCCAAATGAAATGTGGGATATTTGGAAGTCGTTATTTCTAGAGGTCGTAAATAAACATGCTCCAATCAGACGAAGAAAGGTGCGAAGTAGATATTCGCCATGGATGAATGCCGAGTTAAAACAAAAAATGAGACAACGTGATTATTTAAAGAAACAAGCTGTTAAGTATAATATAGATCAATACTGGAGGGATTACAGGCGAGCAAGAAATGAAGTCAATGCATGCATTAAAGCAGCAAAAGCAAATTATTTCAATGAAGGCATTAAGAACAATAGTGGTAATATAAGGGAAACATGGAAAGTCATAAATAACTCTCTAGGTCGGAAATCAAATACTACAAGTATAAATGAACTATCTTTTGAAGGGAAGGTAATTACCGAAAAACAGGAAATAGCTGACCAAATGAATTCATATTTTTGTTCTTTAGGACCAAGATTGGCATCCGAAATTCATGAAACAAATTTTATACCAGAAGATTACATTGAAAGGACAAATGTTATTTTTAAATTTCACCCTGAAACTAAAGAAACTATACACAAAGTTATGTCTGGATTAAATACTTCAAAAAGCAGTGGACTGGATAAAATATCTAGCAAACTTTTTAAAATTAGCAAGTCCACACATTTCGGAATCTATTTGTGAAATCATAAACCAAATGTTTGAAACGATTTTCCCCGACGACTGAATGAAAAGGCCAAAGTATCTCCTATCTATAAGTCGGATAAAAGAAATCTACCTGAAAATTATAGACCCATTTCTATTCTTCCTGCAATATCAAAAGTTGCGGAAAGAATAGTTTATACACAACTATCAACTTTTTGTTAAGCAACATAGACTTTTAACAGACTTTCAATCTGGTTTTCGTTCTACGTATTCAACATGCACAGCTTTACTTTTTGTGACAGATATTTGGCTTCAAAACATGGACAATGGTTCTTTAAATGGAAACGTCTTTGTTGATTTTAAAAAAGCCTTTGATATCCGTTAACCACAATATTTTATTACGAAAACTAAGTTGTTACGGTATTAACGGTAGAGCCTTGCATTTACTTACGTCATATCTAAGTCACAGGAGCCAGAAATGTAATGTGAATGGCGTTTTATCAAAGGAAGAGCAAGTTACCTGTGGTATCCCCCAAGGATCAATAATAGGTCCCTTGTTGTTTATTATCTATATTAATGACTTTCCAAAATGCTTAAATCGCTCGATACCTGGGATGTTTGCTGATGATACATATATAACAACGGCAAGCAAAGACATCCGAGGTATCGAGGAAACACTAAACGAGGATTTAGAAGATGTAGATAACTGGTTAAAGACAAACAAATTAAGTTGTAACTCTAAAAAACAAACTACATGATAATAGGATCAAGACAAAACATAGAAAACGCTAATAGTATGGACTTAATTATGAATGACAAAATTATCGAGTGAACGCAATGTACTAAACTTTTGGGAGTACATATCGACGAGTGTATGCTTTGGGATGACCATATTAAGCATGTTATCTCTAAAGTATCAAATGGCCTACGTATGTTATACAAAACAAGAAATTGGACAAATGACTTAGATACTTTGAAATCTGTTTATAATTCACTAGTGCTGCCGTACTTTGATTACTGCAGCATCACCTGGGGAAACTGCTCAAAAACCCGCATAGGATCGATTGCAAAAATTGCAAAATAGAGCAGCCAGAATTATAACCAGGACAGACTACTCAGTCAGGTCTTATGAACTTCTAACAGAATTAAAGTGGTTAAACTTGAGTGAAAGACAAAGAATTACAATTACAGATAATGATGTATAAAGTCTTTCACAAAGAAGCTCCTAATTATCTTCAAAGCTTATCTTCAACTGACGTCCGAGGTACATAGCTACAATCTTAGAGGCAGTAAATATGATTTACAACCTCCTTTGCCAAAACTAATTTCATGAAACGTTCCTTCTCCTACCGTGGTGCCATTGTCTGGAATGAGTTACCAAACAAAATACGAGAGCTCAATAATTTAAAAACTTTCGGAAAGCTCTTGAGTAGAAAAGATTTGCTCGCCCATGTATGTACGCAATTTAAAATTGTAGCATATAATTAGTTCATTAGTTAGTTATCTTATTATATATAATCAATTAGATATTTAAGTTAGATATAGTTTATTAAGTATTTATATAAATATATAATAAGATTGTATATACATATGTACATAATGCCACTATTATGTATTTATGTATATATAATTTTTTTTTTTTAGACATTAGCTTTTTACATTGTATATATATATTTTTTTAGCACGGCACGTCTGAAAACCAGTCCCACTGATGGCGTTTACCGTGGTAAATAAAGTTAATTGATTGATGATTGATTGATTGATTGAAATATCTCCAACATGCAAAAAAAACCAGTTTATTCAACTTTTTATTTCACTATATATCTCAATTCTTTGCTGTAAAGACTTCTACAACGGCGCTTTTGACACAATAACAAATCGTGTATTTTTTCGTTCATGTTTCAGATGTTTTATCCATTACGTGAAAAGCATCAGGTCAAATAGAGCCTTAGTTCAGTGAAAATATATAAAATTATTGTCTGGCCAGAATTTCAGTGTTAGAATCAATACAAAAAACCTCTCAAGATTTCTTGAATGCTTGAATGAAAAATATAATTAACTGGCCTCTATATGCGTTTGTTTAGCAACATGTAGGGTGAGAAATTCGTAGATTTCCAGCTCAGGGGAATTGCTCTGACTCGCGAGAGCTTCATTTTCGAGTACTCCATTGAGAGTTCGATATTTGGTCAGAGTATTGCCGATCAAGCTCAAAATAACAGCCCACTCTAAAGCCCTTATAAGTGTCTAGGTATATCTCGAGTTAAAAGTCCATTTTCTATTGTCTCACCTGCTGGAAAAGCCTGTCTCTGAAAGCTGTTTTGGGGGCTGTCCGCCATCTTGCATTCCTAAAGTTCCTGACTGGCGTTTCACTTCGAAGACCTTCGAAGAGTTCGCACTGGCTCAAAGGTGATGAATGAGGGGCATTGTTTCTTACCCTCTTAACCAACCGGGAGCTTTAACCACGTGACCAATTGCGCAAGAAAGGCCTCTTCTGGCGGCCAACGACAGGAAAAAAAAACATTTGCAGTTTATAACTCGTTCCCCGGCCTAAAAGGCTCTGGGCACGAGTAATAAGAGGACAGACAATGAAAAACTATGTTCGATTTGTTAACTCTAGTAAGAATTTGATTTAATTTGCTAGATTTAAAGATAATGATGTCAACTATTAGATCACGGAGCGTTTTTGTGATTACTGGTTTGTAAACCCGTAACCACTATGTCATCGGGTATGTAAGAGTATAAGTGTGTGTGTGTGTAATTCAGATTTTCCGAAGTCAATGGATGGAAAACACACGAACTTGGCCCGAGGTTTACTTGACTTTGTTTACTCGATTATCACTTTTAAAATATGATCTATTTCCAAAATAACTGCCTTTTATAACCAATAATTGTGATTATTTCATAAATATCTCCGTTTGAATAAATCATCTTCCAAGTTTTTCGATAAATATGGCGTCTACGAAGACATTCGGAATGAAACGGGAAACCCAAACTTTATTGTAGACTCGCCTGTCCATGTGCTCCATGTGGTTTTTGTCGTCTGGATGTCGGTAAGTAGAGAACGATTTCTCTTTCTTTTTCTCATTTAACCAGGCACAGCTTTCACCGAATGTGTTGGGAGTTTGTCTTTAAGGAATTCTTCAGGATTTGCGGTGGTTTGCGAAAGGTTTTGAGCAGAAAGACGATCGTAAACACAGTGTTTGTTTGACAACCATCGAGCTCTGCTGCTATGTCACTTTATATACAAAATCGCGTGTGGATTTCATTTACATTTATGTCTTTACTTTCGCTTTGGATTTGTTTGGAAAATCCTTATTCTCGACGTCATTTGGCTTTTTTTGTATATTTGAGTCAGTGAAATTGAGCCGGATTTCTTGACCGAAAAGCCAATTCGAAGACTTACAATTTAATTAATTTTGTTTTCTAGATTTTATCTGCACAATGATATTGTACTAATACTAGTCTAAAACACTGTTAAAGATGAGTTGATATGGATTATTTCTCATCGGATTCAGTCATTACAAGATTTTTAAAACTACCTCAGAGTGTCAGAGGCTATTTATATATTTTGCCTATTGATTATTTTAGTCTCTCGACAAGCCCGAATGACCAAAATCGAATTATAATTCATTTACTCATTAGAGATTACAGTAAATGAGATTAACGGACGTCCAAAACATACTGGACTATTGACAAATGTTTTTCCCTAATTTTTTGTTGCAGATTGTCCTGTTACAAAGACATTCCCAATGTAAAAAACAATACCAATGCTATGACAATTGTGAATAAACAATTGGTGTTTGTAAATAAATGCTTGTTATTTATGCAAGTTGTTTTCAGAGTTAATCCCAACAGTTCTGTACTTTTACTGCAATGGATCATCATTTATGTTTAACATTTTAGACAAGTTTTATACAGTATATACAACAGTATAGTCATTACTGTCTATACATCAGTGGAGTGTTTTATTTAAATGAAAAAAATGTATGTTTTAACATACTAGTTATAAGTAGACTTTAAACCTATTGTTTATTTTGTTTTTCAAAAAGTCAAATGCCAGGGGGTTCGCCCGGTAGTAATAGGCAGTCTTGGGATGGACTGATACATTAGATGACAGGTTGGGACTTGATTCAAGTATTAAGACCAGTTATCCGTATGCACTGAGAGTGATCATATTATTTATGCAAACTAAGTCATAACTCTAAAAATCTATGATGTTGGATACATGATGAATGTGGATGTTATATGTTTTGACTACCAGTAACCACATGTCCTCATAAAGGGCTTTTATTTTAAGAATGAAATAAATAAAATAATAAATAAATTTTAAGATTTATATACCGCAAATATCTATATGTGTATAATCAAATGCGGTTGAAATGAACTGAAATGAAATGAAGTATAATCAATTATAAATGGATTAAGAATCCCAACTGGCAAGGAGGCAAACCAGTTGGCTATATTACAAGCATGGCCGAGAAACTGAATTTGAACTAATCGAAATCGGAACAAATTCAGTCTCAGCTATTGGCCAGAGCGGGAATCGAACCTGGGACCGCCAAATGAGATTGCGAGACCAACGCTCTGACCACTCGGCCATGCTGCCTCCTCCAAAGTCAAGAACTCATTAAAATTGGATATATGTAAAAAGGGAATTCTTTCTCCATGTTGCCACAGTAACGCCGATCTCCATAAAACATACGTTATCATAAACTTTGATCTTTGTCCATCAAGGGTGTAATACTTAATTGACTATCGGACTGCACATGAACAAATAATTTGTATTCAAACACGAAACGTGAAGCTACTGAAAACCTTGATCCAACTTAACCACCTTAAGTTTCATGATTCCAAAAAAGTGAGCTCAGAACTACCAGTACCACTGTACCGGATTCAAGACCAATGCTTTGACCACTCAACCACGCTACTTCTTATACGTAATTCATATAATGATTTCCTTATTTTCACAGGATTAAGATGAGGGAACTTAGCTCCTTCATTACTTTGTTTTTCTTGGTGCTACTTAATTTGAAATCTGTACAAACAAGTTTGGGTGAGTATCCCAGACAAAGAAGAGGCTAGAAGAAAAATATGATTCTGTTTTTTTTCTTCTTTCTCCTTAAATAATGAAGAAAAGGATGCTGGCTTCATGGAATTAGTATCCCTAGACAACTAAACTTAGATTGATTTTCCTGGATTTCCTACGCTCTTTCCCCAATCAGTAAATAATTGCATACAGCAGCAGTAGCATGGTTTTTTTATTTCGTAACAGCTCCAGAATGTGCAAACCACAGCCTTTTAGATTCGTCTGACCGCTCTGCAAACTATCTTGCCTATCACCTAACAAAATGTGACGTTAGTCTGCCAAAAGGCTGGTACAGATTCACTGGCCAATCAGGAACGAATATGGCGACGTCATGCGTAAAGATGCATCACTGTGGTGCACAGTTCCCAGGCTGGCTGCGTGGCAACCATCCATCAGTCGGTGAAGGGCAGGTGACAAGAAACGTTTGTTTTACAAAAGATCTTGAGTGCTGTTACTGGTCTGTCGACGTGAACGTACGTAACTGTAGCGAATTTTACGTCTATGAGATTAACAAGAAGCCAGACACCTGTACTTTTAGGTTTTGTGGAGATGGACTAAAAGGTAAATCATAAAGGTTGAGCTAAATGAATACGTATGTAAGAGACCATAATACTAAGAGAGCGAAGCTCAGTGTTGATGTCTGTGCGATGTTCGCGGCGACAAAGGCTATTTTTAGTAATTTTGCCATCGCGCGCGCAAGTCTCTCAAATTTTCAGCTTTTGAATTTTGTTGTTTAAGAGTCTTGCGCGCGCGACGGAGAAATTACTCAAAATAATAGTCGCCGCGAACATTGCACAGACATCAACACTGAGTTTCGATCTCTTAGCATTATGGTCTCTTGGTCTATGATCAATCAATGCTGTTGAATGTATGCTATTTTTTCTTTTTCATTTTTGTTTCTATATCTAAATCCTATATTTTATTTTTCTAGCTTCCGATTGTAAAGATCAGGTAGGAAATATCTACTCTGAAGGAGAGGTTTGGCATCCAAACAAGCTCCAGGAGTGTAAATGCAGTAGCGGCAACGTAACATGTAAGACAAACACCACTGGCTGCTGGGACAACCTTGGCAAAGCTCACGCACCTCTAGACGTTTGGCTGCTTGATGATCGACAAACCGTTTGCCGTTGCAGAGTGCTTGGCAATATTACATGCGAAAAATATCCAGCCTCAGTTTGTCTTGACGACAAAAAGATAGTGCGTTCTCAAGGGAGTCGTTGGTTTATCTCCAATTGCACCAACTGTACATGTAAAGAGAGCAGCATCTCATGCACACAACACGATATCGAGGCTTTTTATGGTCGTTTTGTGGTCAAGTCAAAAACCTGTTACCTTGATGCTGAGCCTGTTTGTATGACGTCAAACGAAAGAAGGCGTGACTGTAACGGTAGGATTGACTTCCGTTAGAACATTGTACTGTAATACATACAAATGCCCAGGAACAAAACTGTTTTTTTGCTATTGCGTCATCGCATAGAATCATCTTCATTTGAACATGTTGCATTAATACTGGACTTAACTTACTTTCATTATTTAAAATGTATCTAATCTGATTTTCTAGTATTTTTCAAGAAACGCGAAAGTTATTATTTTCGTTGTGGAAATCATCATGAATGGATCAGTACGAATCATAGATGCAACAATGTTAGCGAATGTACAGACAGTTCTGACGAGAAAGACTGCGAAAACAGTAAGCAATTTATCAACACATATATACCTATTTCAAAAAACGTTGTCTCATTAAGTCCACAGTGTACACTCCAAGACTGCAAAGGGTTTTGGTAGTTTTCTAGTAATTAATGTAATCATAGCATGTTTTGGTTGCAAACAACATGAATACAAGGCTTAATTGCAAATAACGCTTGCTGGAATGCTTAAAATGCTTAACAAGGAAACATCACACAAGGAAAGACAAGAGTCAATAGATTAATGGAAAGAAAAACTACCAAAATTCTTTGCAGTCTTGGAGTGTACACTGTGGACTCGTTGCGACAACGTTTTTTGGATTAGGTGTATATTATAATTGTGATGAGACTCTTGAAGTGAGTTTAACATACTCCCATGATTGCATCAAAATCTGATGGTCTCCTGAACCAATCAGAATTGAAGACAAAGAACAATTGTCCCTGCCACTTTCACGTTAAAATAACACTAACATCTCATTTACAATGAATCTAAGTACAGTGTAAAAATATATAATGTTTTCATATTGCAATACAATATATGTATGGTTTTGTGTACTCTTTTTTAAAGAGCGTAGCGATATGAGTGACAGAGTTTAACAAAAAAGGCTCGTTTTCGTCAACATCATATCACAGTGCAATCCCTATTAAGCGGTCATCCTCGGGGAACGGGCTGCTTGATAGGGATTGGCCGCTTAATGTAGTTTGTTTTTGCTGTGACAACACTGATTCAGGACTTTGATAACTGACCTCTAAATAATTAAGGGGTGGCCGCTTAATAGGGATTGCACTGTATTCAAAGTTGAATTTGTTTATATTTATTTTATAATTTTTATTATCTTAGAAATTTGTCGAGATGAAATTGGAAACACTTGGCTTGGAAGCACTTTCCGAATTTCCACTTGCACTCTTTGCATGTGTAACAGTTCATTTTTGCACTGTGTGAGGAATGTGCGCATCAACTTTCCTGCTTATGGAAGTAGTTATATTCTTAAAACACCAGACATCTGTAATTCCAAGTCTTGTAAGGTAACAAAGTTTCTTCAGGAAAAAGCTCATGTGTGTGAAGGTAAGTTAGCATGAGAGAGAGGGAGTTGTAGTATCATAAAAAAGAACGTATATATGGCAGTAAAAGTTTTGTTTGCTCATTAACCATTTTCTTCCGTTTCAACTTTCAGCAACTGAGTTTAGACCGAGACTCGATGCCATCAAAATGATTGGCAATACCTGGACTTACAAGAACTGTTCGTTTCTATTCAATGGTCCAAGTTTGACCTATTCCCGTATACATTCCTGGCGATATCCATGTCCATCATGGACACAACCCTACTGCTACGTGTACAATGGAGGGATTTGCTGCGCCAGCAAGTGCAATGGTAAAATAATCTGTTGTCTTTTATAATAAATAAAAAGATAACAAGTTTTTCAGACATTTCGATGCTCGCTTGCACCATTATCAAGGATATTTATGGACGTAATGAACTGAGTTTATATACAGATAATAGAATAATTCCATCAAAGCCAAGGTGTTCATCCCCTGAGACATGCTTTCTTTGTTATTATTATTCAATTATCTGTATGTAAACTCAGTCATTAAGTCTATAAACATCCTTAATAATGATGTAGGCGGGCATCAGAACGTCGGAAAAACTTGTTTTCATTTCATTTATTTAATAAAATCCTTCAAGACAAATTGTTTAGTTCGAATGTCTTTTCTTAGGGAAAAACAATTTTTTCACATCTTGTTTTCACATCTTTCACATGTGCATTTCATAATTAGTCCTTAGTTATAATTTTCACGTTCTAATACTTTTCTTTCATCAAATTATAGGGGTGGGATCGATAACGTTTACAGTGTGTAATTTTTCAGTATTTTATATAGCTTTACAAGAACTTGGTGAAGAGCTTCGTTCAGGTCCAGGATTCCATCTTTGTTCGAACGGCTTCCAACTTGTTTCAATAAAACAAAGTGCATGTGTTAATCGCACCTTTCCAGGTATACTTGATTTTGAAATGTTGACTTGCTAAATAACAATATACTATGTAAGAACTATCTGTTTCCGATAACTAAAAGGAAGAAATCTGCTGAGGTATGTACTCGTTTTTACTACGGCTTTCAGCAAATCAGAAACCGACACTTTTACATAGCGCAAGAAATATATATAATATTTTACTATAGACCTTTTTGCCGTAACACTTAGGCCCAGGGCAAACGTCGAATCTTAGTCGAATTTAATTCGTCGAACCTATTTATTTTGAAATAGGCGCATGAATGGTGCGACGTTTGCTGCAATTAAATTCGACTCAAATTAATTGATTCGACTCTAACATGGGTTCGACTTGCCAAGTCGGATAATGCGACAGCGGTTCGGCACAGGTGCGACGTTTGCTACCACGCTGGAATGAAGTCGACTCTTTGTCGCACCTATTTTAAATGCATTCGACGCGACTTAGATTCGACGTTTGCCCTAGGCCTTATTTTCCAAATTCGTGCATCTTAAAACAAAGAACTGCATCGCAGAATGTGCGGAATGTGAACTTCTTTTGTTTAAATTGAAACTTCCCTTTTTCTTCCAATCAAGAACGCATAAAAATATGACTAACAGAACTTTGAACCATATCAATGTCTTCTTGATTGGAAGACAAAGGGAAGTTTTATTTCAAACAAAAAAAGTTCACATTGCGCACATTCTACAGTGCAGTTCTTTGTTTCAAGATGCATGAAGTTGGAAAATAGTGTTACGGCAAAAAGGTCTTATGCACAATAAACTAATAATTTGCACCTAAAAAAAGGAAAATTCAAGCGTCATTGAAGTCTTGGGAACGACTTCATCTCGCTTGTAGTTTGTTTTTCCTTTATTTTCACAACACCTATATCACTATATAAGCAAAGCAAGTGATTTCTGTTTGTTAAATTACAGCTGTTTCTTGTACTGACGAAATGGGTAACAAGTACACAGAAGGAGCTTCATTCTACGTTAATTTTTGCACTGAATGTAAATGCAAGCGTGGCATCTTGCAATGTGTCAAAAATAGATACCAATCAATACAAGGCACCTTCGTAATTTGTGAGCAGCCAGAATGTAATGTATCGACTTACATTCAACAGAAGCTTAACGAAGCTTGTAAAGGTAAAAATGCATATCTCTTTTCAGAATATTACTCATGCGTAAAGTATATCGTGATCGATTTCAATTGCAAAATGATGGGAAGGGCGTTAATGTGTGTTTTTAAATGTCACTGCCACAAAAGCCATGTAAATTGAGTTTTCCCTCTTTCATGGAAACTTTAAATAGATCTAATCCACCTTAGGCCTTTCACATAGTTTTCTCAATCCAGCGCGACAGTAGTGGTAGTGAGTGTATGTGTGAGAGAGTACAGTGTTCCCCAGTTAGTGCGCAAGTGCCAGAAGACATTGGGCACTTATGATAATTCCGTAGTTTTGCAGTGCGCATCTCTACTGCGCATAGCATAGTTCAGCCTTTTTTTATTTGTTCGATTGTAAAAGATTCCGTAGTCCTCTTCGGTCACAGGCTGTTTACGACGTCTTGTTTCACACGGCTTTAGCGCGTCGTAGCGCTGAAACGAGCACGGGCACCTGTTCTTTTTATTTTTGCAAACCAACGGTAATAAGGTTCTCTATCATATATATAATTATGGTCATGATTCCACGTCCGGTTTTTTAGGTATTTTCCAAAACGTGCGGTCGGAAGGTGCTTTCACGCTGCTTTAAGGGCACGCACTATCAACCATTTTTACCTTCTGTCTTGTAGCAAACGCATTTTTACAACAATTTATTGCATCATAATACTAGGCTATTGCTCGAAGAGAGAAAATAAGCTTATATTAGTCAGCTAGCACTGTTCAGATTCAAGAAATTAGTTGTTTTTGACGAGATTTCGATTTTCGAATCATGTGCCCTCAAGACATAAAAGATGGTGTACTTTAAAGTAATGTAGCGCAAAAACGGCTACGGTGATCCCCATTTTTATGTTATTTTTGGGATAAGCAGCTCAAAAATTATTATTGTGTGAAGTTTTATGAGAATTCCATGTGTTTATATAGGATATGCAATTCAATAGGGCATTTGATTGTATGCAAAAAATTGTGTGTATAGTGTATATAGGGTATGCCATAAAGAAACTAAATAAATAGGTAAAAAAGTGGAATGAAAAATAGAAAGAAAAATAAATAAGTAAAAAATAAATGAACTAAATAAATAGGTAAAAAAAGGGATAAAACAAAAAGAAAAAGAGGAAAAATGTTTTAAAGGAGAAGCAAAAAATAGATAAGTGGATAGCTAAAATAGTGAAATAGGAGAAAATAAATAAATAAATAAAACATAAAAAATAATGAAAAAAGAAATAAAAAAGAAAAATTGAATAAAAATAAAAAATAATAGAGAGCAGAACCGTGTAAAGAAAAAATAGTAGGAGGGGAGGGGAGGGGTATGTGCATAAGGAATGTAGTGTGGTTAAGAAGGAATTTAAGGAACGTAGGTAAACTGTGCATAGAGGGAATGATGTTGCGAGACACACGATACAAAACAGACATAAAACAATAGAGTGTATAGATAAAAGGTATAAAGTAAACAATCGATGTGGGTATCGAAAAATAACATGAATAACATACAGGTAAATCTAAGTAAAATCTAAGTGAGCTCAAATAGATAGGACTGTGGTCGCGTCTCGTACAAGAAGGGGAACCGACGGAAAGGTCGCCGAAACTGCTTGTGTACTATTCATCAGGAGCAAGATACAAAGCAGCGGATGTAAACCCACGCGTTTCGTAACTTAAAAGCGCTTCAAGTCTTGCCCTACACGTGATCGGACGACTGAAGTACGAGAGGCACGTGGGAGTCTATGGGAGTATACGGGAATTTATGAGAGTATACGGGAGTCTATGGGAGTACGTGGGAGTCTATGGGAGTACGTGGGAGTCTATGGGAGTACGCAGGAGTCTATGGGAGTACGTGGGAGTCTATGGGAGTATACGGGAGTCTATGGGAGTACGTGGGAGTCTATGGGAGTAAGTGGGAATCTATGGGAGTACGTGGGAGTCTATGGGAGTACGTGGGAGTCTATGGGAGTATTTGGGAGTCTATGGGAGTACGTGGGAGTCTATGGGAGTACGTGGAAGTCTATGGGAGTATACGGGAGTGTATGGGTGTACGCAGGAGTCTATGGGAGTATACGGGAGTCTATGGGAGTACGTGGGAGTCTATGGGAGTACGTGGGAGTCTATGGGAGTACGTGGGAGTCTATGGGAGTCTATGGGAGTACACGGGAGTACGTGGGAGTCTATGGGAGTACGCAGGAGTCTATGGGAGTACAAGGGAGTCTATGGGAGTAGGTGGGAGTCTATGGGAGTACGTGGGAATCTATGGGAGTACGTGGGAGTCTATGGGAGTACGCGGGAGACTATGGGAGTATACGGGAGTCTATGGGAGTACGTGGGAGTCTATGGGAGTACGCAGGAGTCTATGGGAGTACGTGGAAGTCTATGGGAGTACGTGGGAGTCTATGGGAGTACGTGGGAGTCTATGGGAGTATACGGGAGTCTATGGGAGTACGTGGGAGTCTATGGGAGTACGCAGGAGTCTATGGGAGTACGTGGAAGTCTATGGGAGTATACGGGAGTCTATGGGAGTATACGGGAGTTTATGGGAGTATACGGGAGTCTATGGGAGTACGTGGGAGTCTATGGGAGTACGTGGGAGTCTATGGGAGTAAGTGGGAGTCTATGGGAGTAGGTGGGAGTTTATGGGAGTACGCGGGAGTCTATGGGAGTACGTGGGAGTCTATGGGAGTACGTGAGAATATAGGAGAAAATCTCAGGAGTTTTCAAGTACCATAAGTGAAGTAACTACCGGCGGCCACGAAGTTTTGGGCTCCACTATTTCTTGTCTTATTAACCTGTATTCTGGAACAAAAAATATGCTCTAGGCTGGAATATACTGTTATAAATCATAATGGAATCCCAGGTTTTACATTTTGCTTTCCTTTTTCGTCAAATGAAGCTGTAAACTTTGGAATGGAATCAATTCACCGACTCACTCACTCGGTCAAGAATGACACACGTTTATGCCTTCGTACTGCTGAAAGATCTATGCCGTTAATATTGCTTCTTCTTCTTGGAGGGGATATTGAACTTAATCCAGGCGACAAACATCTTTGTAGCATCTGTTCTAAGCCTGCTCAGCCGAACCAAGCAACAAATCAATGCGATGTATGCGATTCGTGGTTCCATGCTAGGTGTTGTAAGTTACCATCTATTCACATCGACATTTTATCTCGCTCATTTTGTACGTGGTTTTGTCCAAAGTGTGGTAGATCGAACTCAAAGCCATACTTTTCAGATTCTGAGGTTTTACCAAGTTCTTCTTTAAATTATTATGAGCCTTTATTTAATTCTGGAATATTACCATCAAACTCCAATAAACCTGAACCTTCCAAGCGAAACAACAATAGAAGAAGACTAAAGGACGTGACAAAGAACAATAGAAGGAAACTAACCTGCATGTCAATGAACTGTCGAAGCGTTAAAAACAAAATAGCAGACATTGCTGCTGTAGTAGAGCAACATAAACCCGATATCATCTTTGGTACTGAATCCTGGTTAAACTCGAACATCGAAAGTAACGAAATATTTCCAAATGGCTATAAAATCTTCAGAAAGGACCGTCCTGATGACTGTCAAGGCGGAGGTGTTTTCCAGGCAGTGAAAAACGATATTATAATAACTCATCGTTTGGACCTGGACACCGACTGCGAAATTATTTGGACCCAATGTCAGCTAGCAGACAGGAAAACAAAATCACTGCTTTTTGGATCATATTATCGACCAGATTCATCCAACGTTAAAAGCCTCGATGAGCTAGATGCATCATTGTTAAAACTTGGGAACAGCGTGCATAAAAATAACATCGTTGTTTCTGGTGATTTCAATGCTCCTGATATTAGCTGGGAAAATGAACATTCAAGTCAATCTCCTGCCTCTGACAGACTGTTAGAAATAATCGATGATCATGATCTGACTCAACATGTAAAAGAACCAACTAGAAGGGATGGTAATACACATAACATCTTAGACCTAATTCTTTCTAATAATTCCAACATCATTGAAAATGTCAGCGTCGTTCCTGGTATTAGTGATCACGACATTGTGTTATTTACTGTGAATACTTCTTGCCGAAGAAAGAAAAATGTCAAACGCAAAATATTCATTAGAAAAAAAGCCGATTCTACTCGTATTAAAGAAGAACTTATAAAACTATCATTTTATATGGATACAAGGGGTTTTAATTCAATTGACGAAAAATGGAGCTGCTTTGAAGATAACATCCACCGTATAATGGATTCCTGCATCCCCTCAAAGTGGACAAGTTCAAGATATAATCTACCATGGTTTAATCACTCTTTGAAACGTCTAGCCAGGCGTAAACAAAGGCTTTATAACAAAGCAAAAACTTCTGGAAAACAAAATGATTGGAAGGCATTTCGTGTAGTTAGAAAATTAATGCATAAAAGGCTTAAAGAAGCAAGAAATACATACATTTCTGATTATCTAGGCGAAGCTATTGAAGAAAACCCCAAGAGATTCTGGTCATATATTAAACAACTTGAAAAAAGAAGAGCCTGGGATTGCAGATTTCGAAATAAATGGCTCCATAATTAGCGATAACAAATCAAAAGCTGACATACTAAGTAATCAATTTTTAAATGTTTTTACTCAAGAAGACTTATCAAACATACCTGATATTGGATATGACAGAATACCAGCCATTGACAGTCTGTCTATCACCATTAATGGAGTTGCAAAGCAGTTATCACTATTGAAGACTAATAAAGCTTCTGGACCTGATGCTATTCCACCGTGGTTTCTAAAAGAACATGCAGATGAGATCGCTCCTATTCTAAATGATATTTACCAAGATTCTATTGAAAGTGGAACTGAGCCCGGTAGATGGAAAACAGCAAATGTATGTGGTGTCTTTAAAAAAGGGAAAAAGTCTGTTCCTTCCAACTACAGACCTATATCCTTAACCTGCATAGCATCGAAAATCCTTGAACACATTGTTCATAGCCATGTGATGAAACATTTTGAACATTATAACATACTAACAGACTGCCAGCATGGTTTCAGATCAAAAAGATCCACAGAGCTTCAACTTATTCTTACTATTCATGATATTGCAAGTTCTTTACAACAAAACAAATCGATCCATGCTGCTGTGTTAGACTTCACAAAAGCCTTTGATAAAGTTCCGCACCAACGCTTATTAAAAAAATTAGAGCATTACGGCATCCGTGGAAGCCTTCTGTCTTGGATGGAATCTTTTCTCACTAAGAGGGTCCAAACCGTCATCTGTGAGGGTGCAACATCTCCCCCTTCCTCGGTGACCTCGGGTGTACCACAAGGGTCAGTTCTAGGCCCGTTGTTGTTCCTAACATACATTAATGATCTCCCAAACGGTTTGACCTCTACAGTCAAGCTGTTTGCCGATGACACTCTCCTGTATGGAGTGGTGGTTGAAGACTCAGATTGCGACAATCTCCAAGACGATCTCAACAAACTAGAAATTTGGCAACATGAGTGGCAAATGCAATTTAATCCTTCAAAGTGCAACATCATCTGCATTTCAAATAAGCAAAGACCTCCTCAACGGACATATTTCTTTTGTGGGTCTAAACTTGAACAAGTAGATTCAGTATCGTACCTAGGAATTACTGTTAACAGTAAATTAAAGTGGTCTGAACATATTTCATCTATCTCAAGCAAGGCGAGTCGATCCTTGGGGTTGATCAAGAGAAATCTCTGGAACTGCCCCAGGAAAGTACGCGAAACGGCCTACACCAGTATCGTCCGACCCAAACTAGAGTACGCAAGTGCCTCGTGGGACGCACACTACCAAAAAGATATTTCAACCTTGGAGAGAGTCCAAAGAAAGGCCGCTCGTTTCTGTCTTCAAAACTTTAATAAAACAGCAAGTGTGACAGATATGTTATCTGATCTGAAATGGGACACATTAGAAACAAGAAGAAAGAAAAATAGACTGACTCTAATGTATAAACTTAGCCATAACCTGGTAGACATAAATACAGATAAACACTTAATACCAAATAGTGAAAGAAGAACACGCAATAGCCATGCTTTTAAGTATAGAATGCCTAAAATATCTAAGGACGTCTTTAAGTTTTCTTTCTTTCCTAGATCAATAACAGAGTGGAACTCACTGCCCGCTGACTTAGTAAATTGCAAGTCATTATCTGATTTTAAGTTAAATTTAGGAAAGTATGTGAAATAAGCATAGCAAATTCCAATTTTAAATCATCATTTATTTATTTTGTTATTGGATATTTCTATTTTTATTTAACTTATGCATAGGTACATACATACATATATATATATATATATATTATTTATTTATTTATTTTAGTTTTTATTTACAGTTGATGTGATATCTCACAAGATTTTATCAACTCAATAAATGTAGATGTAGATGTAGATGTCATACCCATTATATTGAATCCAGTGAAGCTTAAGTTTGAAAATGATTGAACTGGGAGATGAAAGGATTTTAATTAGCTTTGGGCTGTATTTTAAATTCTAATTCATCTTATCATCTTTGCCAGTGTGTAAACACGACGAAAAGCTCTATAACGCACCATCGCATTGGAAGGTTGGAGGAGTTCAGTTTTTTTGTCGTTCCTTTCGTCGAATGGCTGGTTGTTATGTTGGACGAAGTGACGGATTCAGTTGTACAGGTTCATATCCTGGTATGTAATGTAACTCGCCCTAACAAAAAAAACTATCATAGGATTGCATTTTGAATCTTAATTTTGTTTCTTATTTCCTAGAAATTAAAAACACGTTCATGTTTTCAAGCTCTCGACACTTTCTGTGCCAAAGTGGTTCTCAAGTGATTGCAAAAGATTTGATCTGCAATGGTGTTAACGAATGTAAGGATGGATCGGATGAGATTTTCTGCACAACATGTAAGTTGTTATTAATAAGATTGTACTTAATGTGCAAAACGTTAGTGTGGCTGTATCGACAAAAGTTACTTAGAACGATGTATGAAACAACTATGGAGACCATTAGTTCGAATTACAACTCGAACTTGAGCGGTTTTCTTTTTCTTTTTACATTTTTATGGATAATATATATCGTGTCAAATCAAAGCGCCAATGGCGCAGGTAACTCATGGATTAAGTGTCATAGTTATACTGCATCCAATACTTGGAAAATCTCTATAGCCTGGTTTATGTTAGCAGCATGAGCATAATGGAGAGAAATGCAGAGTCAATAGTCTACTGCTCACTTGCAGTTGTCCTTTTTCTTACCAATAAATGGATGACTGAATCTGAATACTATAATTACTTGTGCTAGCGTAGCGATGAGAATATAGGAAAATGGGAGAATGCTCAAAAGGTTTTTAGCTCTAGAAAAGGAAGGGAGGGCTCGAGGTGATAAAGTAGGCAATAAACAAGTCATGTCTAGTGTCCAATAGATCATGGGATCCTTGTTGCCTTTTGCCCTTCCCATGTCCTCTCTCTATCACCCTTGATGCCTTAGTCTCTGTGGATGGACTAACTGTGATCTGTCACTGAGCATCAAAGATTTCAAACATATTCAGTGTTGAGGGCTTTCATTTATTACTGCATTGGATGGGAGGGAGGAGGGGGGAGAGGGGGCAAAATCAGCTAGAGTCTCTTGTAAATATTACTCAATCCCACTGCAGTGGAAGTCCAAATTTTAATAGCCCCCCAATACTTCATCTAGTTTGTTTCGTAACTACCCCTGAAAATTGCACATTACATTTTAAACCCCTTCTTTAGCTTTCTAGAATAGTGTAATCCCCCTCATGCAGTCAAATAATTGTAAGCTCCCTAATAAAACATAAACCAAAATATGATGCATTTATGAAACTTAAATTAGGTGTATATATTAGAATGTTATAATTGTGCATGTGACTACCGCACTTTGTACACATAAGAATGACGTCAATCATGTAAGTTTTACAACAACAACAACGTTTTTATTTGTAGCTATCTATAACATACAGTATTATATTTTAACAAAAAATAGACTAAAATAGATAATATTTTTAAGGTACTGGCTTTAACAAATAACTAAAAAGCTAAAATTGTGTTAGAGCCAAGTAACTGGTAATGATTTTTTCCGATTAAATGGTCAGTGGCGGTACTGAGTGAACAATCAATATGAAACATATTTAGACACAAAAACACAAAAACAAGAAAACAACAAACAAATACAACAGTCTGAATCAAAATTAGCCGGTAAAAGGTATACACTAAAATAACTAACTGAATGTATTCAACTACGGTAATGATGATAGCAAAAAATTAACATAATGATATAAGTTTAGTATAAATATTAAAATGAAGAAAAAGGAAAATACAATGATCAGTATTTGTATTATAATACACACACAAAGTAAGTTCTTGTCTAACAGGATTCACCATGGGTTTAGTCATAGAGTGATTCTGTTTATTTCAATTCAGGGACATTTTAGTGGTAAGCGGTACTCCTTTTCAAGCCAAAATTGGGCAAATAAGCAGGACATGATTATTTAATTTAGAGGTTAACGCACTCAGCGAGTGAATTATCGGGATTTACCATCACGAGTTTGCTAAGAATGAATGAGAAATTTTAAATACCGCACGAGGCGTTAGCCGAGTGCAGTATGAGAAAATTTCGAGTTCATTGTTAGTGAACGAGTGAAGGTAAATCTCGATAATTCACGAGCAAAGATGTGTTAACCTTTTTATTATTCAATTTGAATACACTGCAGAAGCAGGCTAACACTGTCAGTCGACATCTAAGATCACTAGAAATAACTCAAGTCGCTCAAAATAGTAAGGTGATGGACTCGCGAGAGTTTTTATCGACGAATTTTTCTATAAATCATTATGTAGATTATTTGTGAGTTGGGAGCACCAAGTCAATAAAGAAAATGGGGGGGGGGGGGGGGGTGTCACGGTGTTAGTTTTGGTGCTCTGATAGCTCGAAAGGAGCGAAATCTCGCCTTTTCGAACGAAAACAACAGATCGTTCAGAGTCTGACCTCTAGCGTACGGTAAGTGTTTGCAAATTTGCAAACTGAAGGCTCTCAGACATGCTCAAGTGGACAAAGTATCATGAAATGTAATATACCTTCACTTATTTGTAGGTAATTAAAGGCAAGTATTCGCAATTGAAAGATGAAAATCAGTTGTACTTACGCTCGAATCGGACGTTCAATTTGACAAGTTTTCGCGATTCTCTCAAAATCCTATCGACGATTTTTTTTACGTTTTTAATATGTTTTAGTTTTGATAAAAATACGCCGAAAAAGTGAAAAAATAGGATAGGTCGCGGTGCTAGATTTTAAGTTAAATATAGGGCTTTGAATACTGTTATGTGGCGTCCACCATATTGAAATCTTTTAGAACACAGGAAGCCCAATCAAATTCCATATCAGCGCGCGCGTGCAAAACATGCGCAAACGTTATGCGCACGAATGCGCGAGCGCATTACCTTAATTCAAAATTAGTTTAATAGCATTTGGTAATTTTAACAATACAAAATAAACTTTTCAAAAGAAAGCTACTGGAAAATTACCGTGATACAAGAACGTAAACTTCACTTTTATTCCTTTACTTAGGATAGGAACACAGCAGCTTTCTTGTTAGTTCGGGAACCGTTCCACGCTCTAAACTTGGTCTGTTTATGCTTTCAACATCAACTCCAAAACTGTTCTTCCCCCGCCCCCAGAACCCCGCTCTTAAAAGGGCACGGAAGGAATCCCCCCGGGACTCAACCTAAAATACCGTGCCACATTGAGATAGTTATAAGATAATAAATAGTTAATTCTCAGAATCCATGTTTACAACTTGCTCGGTAAAACTGAAATCGTCGATATAAGCAAGAACTACATTTTTGGATCGTTAAAAGTGATTCAGCACTGAGTCTTATAACTCTGTTAGTGAAAGTTATCGCTGCCGGATCGAGTTTTGGATATAGGTTTAAACTGTCGACTTACGGTTGAAACGCTGCTAAACTCTGGTACAAGAAATAGCTGTCGTTTGTCGATGAGCCGAAGGCTGAAGTACTCGTTTGGTGTTTTCTTCGATTCCCAATAAAATTTATCTGCCCCACTTCAGAGAACTTGTGGCGATAGACTTTCTAAACTTTCTATGAGATTTTGGTTTTGAATAACCAGTCTAAAAAACAGTAAATATTAAGATGAATTTGGAAAGCCGGCGAACTGACTCTGTTTTCAAGCCGTTCAAATATGTTGATCTCAGTAAGCTTACTCCAGAAACTTCAATGAAATTTAGAGTTTACCTTCAAAACAGGCACGCCAAGCAGTCTTCTCTTTGTTTTAAGTATGCTCGTTAATCTTCTCTTTTTCGAAAAATCCTCAAATTTATCACCAGGAACATTTTTTCTTTCTCACTGTGCATTGTGATCGTTGATTGTTAATATTATTACGTCGTGACATGTTGCACGTCATAACAACGCGTCACGTGGTACAAACTGACCAATCAGAAAATCAGATTTGTACAGTATATGAAAATTGAATAATAATATTTATTATTCACTGAAAATGTGCAGAATCGTTCAAATATATTTTCATGATGAATATATTGTTTTATTTTATTTATTTATTTTTTCAGTTTTACGTAAGTCAGATCAGGTGATCAGGCTACAGTTAATCATGCAATATGTAAAAACATGTATTCAAAATTTTGTAAGATAACCAAAAACTATAATGAAAAGTCAAACAATAATGAATTTGGCTACAAACTTTGAGCTCTCATTCCATAGCACTAATTTATTGTGTGGTATAACCTAGACTTGACAATATAAAAACAACATGTTGGATAGATAGACTTACGTTATCAGTTTATCGAGATTTCTTTGACGATCCGAACATGTTTGTCATTAAAACAGGTGGTTAAAATGTCACCACTAAATTCGACATTCCGGTTCATATCCAGTTTTGGTGATCTTTTGTAAATACTGCTTCGGCCAATCAGAGCTGAGGAAATGTGGTTACTATAACAACTGTCAACTTAAATCATTGACGAACACCACACTTATGATATTCAATTTACAAATTCCATGTTTATGCAGTTATATTCAAGCATATTTTTTACAGTTTTGTAAAACTCTCTACCTCTATCGACTTTCCTATCCGGCAACTGATTAGAATACACATGAGTAAGGAATAAATGTTCTCCTGTTAATTTTAACTGTTTTGATTTTGCCGCGGCGATTTCATCGCTGCTGAGAATTAAACTAGACGCACCCGTGTGTTCACTCGTGCCCACGTGAAAGCGAGCCAAATATCGGCTTAAAAAGGCATTCAGATATGAGCTGCCTTTGACAGCGTTTGTCTTTCGGTTCTCTATTCAACTATTATGTCTGATATTTATTAAGTTATAGTACACTATACAAAATTACTCGATTCTGATTGGACGAGAGGAGTACAATTATATCGTTAATTGTACTCTGTAGAGTACCTATTAAGTCGCTATGGCAACGATAGTGTATTATAAATAAAAAATCGCACGATCTTCTCGTACAATTCAGAATTAATAGTTACTCGTAATGTTTTGAAAACTCTCAAATAGGACTCGCCTAAAGGCTCGTCCTATTTTGAGAACTTTCAAAACATTACTCGTACCTATTAATTCCGAATTGTACTCAAGATCGTGCGATTTCCTATACTAATTTTATAGCTGCTAGGGTGACAGCGATTCACATGTTGACAAATGCCTGTATTGCATGACGTTGCAGACTCATTGTAGCGTCACGAAAGCACACCGTCCTGCTATCTGAGCTATTATATAGCTACAAACGTGGCCGAGTCAATGATAAGAAATTCTTGACATTCTCAAATTTCCTTTTGAAATCAAAGAGCCAGACAAGCTGTCGCTTGAGTCAAAATATATTGGAAATGAAATCAAAAATTATCTATTGAACATCTCGGTTTTTAATTCGGCTTTTTGGTCGTAGTTTTGGAGATCCAGTTCAAATTGCTGTCCATTCTAACGCTCTTATAATGGAGTTAGGTATACCTCAAGTAATTAAAGACATTACGTGACCAAATGCACCAGATAAAATAGAAATAATCTGGTCCAGAATTTCGATTTTAAAATTCAATACAAAAACCTCTCAAGATCTCTTGAATGCTTGAATGAGACATATAATTGACTTGCCTCTATATGTGTTCGTTTAGCAACATGTAGGGTGAGAAATTCGTAGATTTCCAGCTCAAAGGTAAAACTCTGAATCGCGGGAACTTCGTTTCAAGTACTCCATTTAGAGTTCGATATTTGGTCAAAGTATTGGAGATCAAGCTCAAAATAACAGCCCATTCTTTCTACTTTACATTGTTTTACTGCTGGAAGAGCCTGTCTCTGAAAGCTATTTTCTTGGTTTTCGGCCATCTTGCATTCCTGTCGCTCAAAGGTGATGAATGAAGGACATTGTTTCTTACGCTCTTAACCAATCAGGAGTGCATCAGGTGACCGATTGCGCAAGAATGGCCTTTTCTCGAGACGACACACACACACACACAAAAAAAACCATTTGCAGTTTATAACTCGTTCCCGGCCTACGGCCTGGGCACGAGTAATAACAAATAATGGCGAACTTAGGATTGAGATAGTTAAAAACTTTATTTTATCACATCGAGCACTGAATAGGCTTCAAAGGGCTTTCAAAGAGAGCTACGTAACGAATAGTTTTAGCAAGTTTATTGAAATTGATAGCTAACTTTGAATTCATGACCTTTGGCCGTCAGTCTGTCACGGCAACTCATGACTCTTGCAACAATCGAAAACATCGTTAAAACCTATCCAAACATTCTTGAGGTGCTCCAAAACTTTATCTTTACGATAGCAATTGTCCAAGAATCCTAAATGAATTGATTTTTGCCATCCAAACAGATCCAAGGACTCGAGATTTACAAGCCACAATTCTTGACTGGCAAATCAGGGGTTCGGCCGTCCTCAAATATAAACAAGTCTTGGCCCCTTCACTTTTGGGTTGGCCCCCGAACGAAACCATCACTGTCTTGTGCAAAAACTCAAATCCTTTCAGAAAATTATGGTAAACATTTCTTTAAAAAACTAGACGCATGATTGCGTGAACCCAGGCACTCTCAGACAGAGATGCTGCTGTAAGTGTCGTAATCGCTGTAAGTGTCGGGATCCCTGTGTACTTCATTGTTGATGAATGGCTTGTAATCACTAAAGAAATGCACAACCGTGTGTTCCTGAGCTTTCAGACAATTATATATCACATTTAGCGCAGAAATTTCAGTTATTGTGATTGATCGAAGAAAGATGCGATAAGTTCATGTAAATTGCATTCGAATGTTTTCCTCAGTCTTCACTGAAAGAGGCAAAATCTCTTTAGAAGCCCATATGATATCATTAAAATTTCAGGTGAATGGCTCTGACAATAGTTCAGTTAATTCCACATATACTTATGCACATGATGGTACAGACATTGTGTCAAATATTGATTTTTACCCGGTCTTTTAGCTGCTAGGGAGAGATTGTCGAGATTTCAGTACATCTTTTCCTACACAAATTTGACAAATTTTAATCAGTTTTATAATCATTGCGAACACTGAGCTGTTTGCAATTGTATCAGTTGAAAAAGCAATAGATTTAAATACCTAATGTACTTTTACATTTCTAAAACTTGTGTTGTGGTCAGCCGGCGGCCCGTTTGTAAACCGCTGTGTCTGAGATGCCCGGAAGCCGGTCAAATCGTTCGTTAAAGTAGATAATCATTTGTTGTGAATTCAAAGATCGTATACAAAAAGGTTATTCTTTAACAAAGAACATAATAATAAAAGCAAAATTTTGCTATACTCAAAGTACCAAATATTTTGAACTGTATGTGTCAACAACGCTGGAGAATTATACATTATTTGGCCAAATTTGGAAGGTCAACTAGCAGTGTTCGTCACACAACGAAGTTCTTATCGGTATTCTGCTTGGCTCACGATCACGTGTAAATGGAGGACGATGCTTACATAGATGGTTATTTAGTTCAGTATTAGATAGCTTTGATATATTATCGGTAGGTTCACTCATAGATAGCTTTGATGTAGCATGATTCTCGATGAAAGGTTTACTCAAAAATGTTCGCTCATAAATTGATAACTCGTACAGTTCGCGGACGTCCGACCCGTTCCTAAAAAGCTCGCCATCTTTTAGTGTGGGCCTACCACGAACGCTGTGTGCATATTTTGTATGTGCTTTGAGCGTATTATCGATAGTATTTGTCCTTGCTGAAGCTTCGCTTTCTCCGCCATTACCAGATAACACACGCGAATGCTAGATAAGTTCGCGCATGCGTGTTAAGGACATGACTGCGATTTTCGACTGAACGCAAAAAAAAAAAAAAAAAACCCGGAAAACGAAGCTGGATTTTCAACCCAGGCCCCCCTACGGGGAGTGCCTGGGTAAAAAGCGCGGAAGATAGTGAAACCTTCGAATTAGTGTATAGTGACAGCGATATTTTCATTGATGAAAGACCCGTAACTTGAACTTGAGCTCGCTAATATGACGTCTTCGAAGCTTTGTCTGTCATTGTCTAATAAATTCGAAGTTTTCAGAATAGTGTCTACCATGTTTTCGTTAGTAGTCCCTTCGCGAACACAGCTTGCCACAGTACACATGAGTGGATACGACGGATCAATTGTCTTCGTCTTTGCTCACTTTTCTGGCGAAATATTAGCATTTTTGAACAATGCAACGTAAAAGTAGAACATCAGATTTCTTGTATCCAATCTAGCATGTTCGGTTTTGTTACTTTTACGTGTCTTTATGTGTCACCTTACATGCGGCTTCGATACTTAGTTACATCGTATTTACATACCAAGTACGTT
>JALIZF010001586.1:42500-62500 GCA_029948255.1 Telmatactis stephensoni
ATTGAAACTTCGCGATGATGCTCTGCATATGATAAAGAAACAGCTCAGGAAGTAAGAACAAAATCGTCGGCGCAGTTTTGAAAATAATCAGGATAGCGCTCAAAGTAAACTTTTGAGGACTTGAAAAATATACTACAGTTCCTTTAGAAAATCAAATCTCGATGATTACGAAGAGAAATACCTTCGTACTTTCACAGTTTCATTCCATAATATATATCAAACAAATCTTTCGCTGCAAATTAGAGGTTCAGAAGTAAATAGTTTGTAAAGAAAATGGGCAATTTACGAATGCACTCGTACGAGCTCATCGTCACAAGACCGAAATGTTTTCTCGGATTATTCGAAATCAGCTCGAAAATTTTTTCTGATTTTCAGATATTTATTTTATTATATGCTATAGTTTATCGTGGCACTTTGGATTTTTCTAGGTACCATCGTATTTGTTCGGAAATCAGGTTTCAGAAAATTTGATGTTTCTCTTATAAATCTGCTTTAATAAAAAGCAAATTCGAAATTTTTACAAGTTTTAGAAATTTCCATCTTATTGCAGTGAAGTCTGAAAAATTGATGAAAATCGATTAAAAATAAGGTAGTCAAACGGCCGTATCTAAATGCTCGGTACGGCTGGTTGCGAACTGAGGTGAAATACCTTAATTCCCGGTCATCTCTTTCTTTCTGCATTTCAAAGGAGACATTCCATTCAGCTTGGAAGATTGCTCGTATCTGTGCTATACCTAAGACCAACGACGTTAAATCTAATAACGATCTACGACCCATATCCATATTCCCTGTCTTGTCCAAGATCTACGAACGTCTCATCCTAAAGCAAATGGACAACTATCTCTCTGACTCTACGAATGTATGAAAGAACACCGTCAGTGCATATCGTAAAGGTCACAACACTACCACAGTAATGCTTGCTATGAGAGACGGTATACTGCGAGCAATGAAACGCGGGGAGCCGGTAACTGTGGCTGTACTCACAGATTTTTCTAAGGCGTTTGATACTGTCTGCTATAAAACTGTCCTAAGAAAACTACATCGATATGGTTTTTCCAAATCATACCTGAGGTGGCTTACTCACTACCTAACTGGACGCTAGCAATTTGTCCAAATTGATGACAGGTCATCTCACCAAATTGACATAGCGTTTGGTGTCCTCCAAGGATCTATATTTGGACCTGTACTATTCAATCTGTATGTAAATGACTTATCAGACAACTTTGGTCCTGTCTTGTCCCATAAATACGCAAATGATACAACAATAATCTACACTCATGGTAAGCCTGATGACATCAATGGTTGCGCAAAGCGACTGCAGAATGCGTTAGATAATCTGTCTTTATGATCCAATGAATGTAACCTTGCTTTGAACTCTAAAAAGACAAAGACAATGCTATTCTCAACGCCCCAGCTGCCACGTGCACACCATCTAAATGACTGCTCGTTGCATCTGTCGGCCAATGGAAAAGAACTCGAAAGTATCAAAAGGACTCGTCTCCTTGGAACAGAGATTGAGTTGAACAAAATATATCAACTTTAAAATATCTATCTGCTTGCTACAATTCATTATCTGTCATAAGAAAGCTGAAACACCTACCACCATTTAACGTCAAAAAGAATTGGCTGAAAAGCCTCATCTTGTCGAAGATTGATTATAATTGATTATAATGATTATTAATAAAACGTACAGAGTACAGTTAGCTACTGCAGGATTTGTTTTTAATCGCTTTGCTGAAAAAAATTGACATCTTAAAACTTGGTTGGTTGCCAATCTTCGTAAGTTTCAAATGTATCAATATCAAAAATTATATACGTGGCAGATCGTTAAAATTCCCTTCTTTGTATGTTTTTAATGGAAATCTGATATTTCGAATGAAAAGATAGTCTGGCTCGTGAAAAAATGTTGTTAAACCAGCACTTGTTTAGCGACCCCAGGTTAATCCAATTATTCTCTTTTTAAACTCAACGGAACGCTATATTTGGACCTTTAAATTCTGTTCCAAAAATCGATAAACAAACAAATATATATTTTCTTCTCGGTCAGTATCTTTATGATAGATGTTTTCTGTTTGTCATTTCAACAAGAAATTCTAAAAACATCGCATTCCTTCGCAAAAGCACGATAATGAAAATACCATGTTATAGTGATAGACTGGAAGCCTGAAGCTGATTGGCTAATTCTAGGGAACGGAATGTTACGCTCGGGTCAGCAGCCGTTTGTGGGGAGGATTCGCCTGCGTGACGAGACTAAAAACGGCTGCGAAGGAGACTAGACATCATTAGGCCTTATAAATTATGTAAAATCAAGCAAAGAGAAAATGATATCTGCTGTGAGAGATACCAGTGATGTACGTAGTTGAGGAAACGGATGGAGAAGTGAAAAAAACAACGGAGAAAAGTATGGATTCAGAGAGGTCAAAAACAGAAAAAAACAGAAAACAGAACTGATGATTGAAGGAGAATCTTGTGGACAATGTGATATCAACTGTGGAATATTCCAAGGGGACTTACGATCGCCCCTACTTTTCCTTGTCTCACTGATTCCACTAACATCTATACTCAATAAAGCAAGAAAAGGCTACAAACTGGCCAATAGAAAGATCTTAAACCATGTCTTATACATGGACCATGCAGTACGGGTCTTCAGCACAGATATTGGCATGTCATTTGGAATAGAAAAGTTTGCAAGAGTTGCGGTTAAGAGAGGAAAGAAAACAAAGAAAGAAGAAATCAAGTTACCCTGTGGACAGCAGATAAGAAGTCTCAATGACGGTGATGTTTATAAATATCTTGGGGTTCTTGAAGAAGAAGAAATCAACTATGACAAAGTTAAGCACAATGTACACCAGGAGTACAAAAGGCGACTGAAATTAATACTAAAATCAAAACTTACTGAAAGAAACAAGATCATGGCAATCAATATCTATGTCATCCCAGTAGTACGGTACACTGTTGGCATTGTGCACTGGACTGTCGAAGAGCTTCAAAACCTAGACAGGAAGACCCGCAAAATGATGACCATCTACAAAGGCTTACACCCTCGTGCTGACGTCGATCGCCTCTACCTACCAAGATCTATGGGAGGTAGAGGATAGAAAGCAGTGGAAGACACCGTACGCAAAGAAGAACTTGCGCTTTATGCATACGCCAAGAAAGATGTATTTCTGCGAGATACCATCAAAGATACAGCCACTGTCCGAGAAACTGCAGAATTAACAAAGAGAGAATTCCAAAAGCGACGAGAGGACGAAAGATTTAATAGTTACAAAAGCAAGACCCTTCATGGCCACTACTTCAGGATGTGCGAAGAAAAGATCAACAGAGACAGCACCTACTTCTGGCTGAAGAAAAGAGACATGAAAATTGAAACGGAAGGGCTACTTACTGCTGCGCAAGACCAAGCACTACAAACAAACTCTCTGAGAAACATCTACAACAACAAAGAATCACCATTCTAGCTCACTCTGTCGCCTCTGCAAAGCAAGAACCGAAACTATAGAGCACCTTATATCGGGCTGTACGACTTTGGCTGGTAAGGAGTACAAAGAAAGACACGATAATTTTGCTAAAAACATACATTGGCATTTATGTGCAAAATACGGAATAGAAAGTACTGAAACTTATGAACTAGAAGCAGTAGCAGAAAATCAAGATGTTAAAATCCTCTGGGACTTTAATGTATACACAGATAGAAAGATAACTGCGAGACGTCCAGATATTGTGATCATCTTCAAGACAAGAAAGAAGGTTAAACTAATCGATGTGTCTATACCAGCAGAACGCAGGATAGATGAAAAAGAAAAGGAGAAGATTGAAAAGTATCAAGAGCTCAGAATTGAACTAGAAAGACTTTGGGGAATGAAAACAGTGACTACCAATTGTAATAGGATCTTTAGGAGCAATTTCAAAACAATTCAAAGCCATTTACATAGGCTAGACATCGATAAGATCAGTCTTATAGACATGCAGAAAGCTGTACTTCTTGGTACTGCACATATACTGAGAAGAATGCTTCAGCTCTTAGGAGCAGGATAGTTCTCGAACTAGAAGTAATTAGTTACCAGCAATACTGTATTTGTAAATCATGATATACCAGTTTGCTGTGAAATATATAAAGGATAATAATAATAATTCCCAGTCTGGATGAAGAACGTGATATGTAAACGAAGCGCGAGCTGGAACACGAAGATCGTGACTAGAACAAAACGTGGGCATGAAACATCCGAGACCATCAGCTGGGTTCAGAAGTGGACTACCCCAAGGAGATGCACTCTGTCCAAGACTGTTTACAGCTTGGAAATCAAAAGCAACTGAAGGATATGGGCTTTCTAAGCCTATAGATTCAAAGGTAACAGATCTTCAGTTATATATAGATGAATTGAAGATCTTTGATTCATCTGAAACTAAGCTAGATACAGTCCTGAAATCACCTAAGACGGCCATGAAGAACATGGGTTTAAAGTGGAATCCAAAGAAATGCTCAGTCATACACATCAAAAGAGGAGAGCAGTTAGAAGATGTGAATGCAGTGAGGCTTGACGAGAATTTCGTGATCAAATGCTTAATGGAACAGAGTCAATACAAATTTCTTGGCGTTCTCGAGAATGTAAAACAAGAAGACAAGCTGGCATTGGAGTGTGCCTCTAAAGCATACCTCGAACGATTATCTGTGATCTGGTCTAGCCCATTGTCGGATGCCCATCGTGTGGCTGCTTCAAATCAATACGCTCTCCCAGCGCTTAGTTACTTGATGTGGACGCAACGCTGGCCAATCTTTGATTTGCAAAGTATAGATCGAGAAGCGCGAAAAATTATGGTCGAAAATGGCGGAAAACATCCAACGGGATCTTCAGCATTGCTATACTTAACAAGAGAAAGTGGCGGAAGGGGTCTCAAATCAGTTGAACAAGAATATAAAGTGGCAAAGATAAAAGCGGCATTGAAGGTGTACAGTACAACATATTCTACGATGGAGTTGGTAAGGAAATGGGAAGAACACTCAGTAGAAAAGGGGCGACATTCATGGCTGAAAGATGCAACAAAATTTGCTCAAGAGGTGAGACTTGTTTTAGAACTAAATCATCCTAAACCAGTATGCCGCACAGAAGTAGGGGAAGAGATACCTGAGAAGAAGGCTAAGGGTGAGTTGAAGAGGTCGATCAATAGAAATCTACAGAGAGAGGTTAAGGAATAAAATTGGCAAGGAAAAATCACCTCCATGCTTTGCATGGTTAAGAGAAGGGAGGTCTGCGCCAACACATACAGTGGTTGGGTTAGAGGAACTATACCAACAACTCCTCCCAACTAAACTCTACTATCAGAAGAAAACAGGTACGAATGGCAATGAAGGCATAATTTGTCGACTATGCGGGAAAGCCCTAGAAAGCATGCCGCATGTATTAGCAGGATGCAGTGCATTGGCACAAACAAAGTATTTAAGCAGACATAAGGCTATTAGGACTTGAAATTGACACTAAATTATCTTTCTCGCCACATATTGAGTATGTCTGTAAGAAATTATCGCAAAGAATAGGAGTATTAAAGAAAATAAGGTGTTATTTGCCCTTAAGGCAACGAATCTTATATTACAATGGTATGATAAGGCCCATTATAAATTATGTAGCCGTTATCTGGACTAACTGTGATAAGGAATTATTAGGTAGGGTTTTAAAGATGCAGAAACGAGCAGCACGAATAATTCTTGATGCTGACTATCATTTGTCCTCAGTAACTTTATTTAATAGGCTAGGCTGGCTCCCTTTTTATGAGGAAGCAAAAATGAATAAATTAATCATGGTTTTCAAGAGATTTAAGGGTAGTGCACCCTCCTATATAGATAGCCTATTGAAACGTAATTGTGAGGTGCACACTCGTTCAACTAGGTATTCTCAATTTAACTTAGTATGTCCATTTTATAAGCATAAGTTAGAGGGAGGGAGGTCCTTTAGTGTTACAGCATCCTTGCTTTGGAATAGTTGCCGTTAGTTCTCCGTCAACATAACTCTTTAAATAGCTTTAAGTGTTCTATAAGAAATCATTTTTTAAATATTCAAAAGACATTACATCATTTTATAGTATAGTTTATAGTATACTTTTATCTTAGCTTTTGACTAATTCAAAGTATGACTTTTCGCCGTTTAATCTCATTTATATACATTTTTTATAATAATTTTTAATCTTAATGTATAGCATTTGTATTTATATTTTTATCTTTAGTTTTAATTTAAAACTTTATTGAATTAAGATCATATGGTGGAATCTCGCGATTCTAAAAAACATGATATTAAAAAAAATATATAATATATATGTATATACAAATAAGTATATTCAATGTAAGAACAAATAATATAAAAAGACTGTTCATAATAATACTATGCGTCTATATTGCATCCCAGAGGTGGACACATTTAGGGATGAAACTGTTTTTTAAGCGTTCGGTTTTACAATTGAACAAAGTGTACGTGCGTGGATTTCTTAAATTGTACTTAGAGGACTTGGCATCGGGGAGAAGGCTTGTTAGCTTGTTGTCTTCTTGATGTTGAATATTCTTGTATAAAGTCTTGCATTGGTCAAATCTGCGTTGGTGTAATGTAGAGATGCCAGCGTACTCGAGTGAGGAAGCATGCATATGATGGTGAATGTGGGTACACGATCTTCAATGCTCGTTTCTGAATGTGCTCAACTTGATCAGATAAAGTTTGCGTAAGGGAGAAGTGAAATACAGCACAGGCATATTCCAACACCGGGCGAATGAATGAGCAATAAACAGTGATTAAGTCATTCGTAGTAGCTCCAGAACGTTTAAGAACTCTTAGAGCATACGTCTTTTACTTGCTTTGGTACAGATGTGACTAACATGGGTATTCCAAGTGAGGTTTGATGAAATTGTTACCCCTAGTAATTTGAAGTCTTGCACAATCTCGATGTCGGAGCCAGAGGAAGAAAGGTTGTCGAATAGCAAAGGATCTCTTAGGAAAGACGCGCAATTCTTTGTTTTCGAAACATTCAAACGCATATTATTGCGTTCAGTCCAGTCACTGATAGCATCGATGTCAGACTGAAGCGTCGAGCTTGAAGACGATCTTGAGACAATTTCGTACATGGTACAATCATCTACATATTTATATAACGGAAGGTTACATTTCAGGTCGTTGATCATTACCAAAAAGAATAGGGGGCCAAGCTTGGTTCCTTGAGGGACACCTCCATGAATTGGACGCCAGGATGATTTGTCTTGGTCAAGTTTAACACGAAGCTGGCGGTTAAGTAAGAAATCAGCACACCAATTTAACAAAATAGGAGGTACGTCAAGCGACTGTAACTTATAGATCAAAATATTATGATCGATACGGTCAAAAGCTTTCGAAAAATCAATAATACAGCTTCTGATAGTTGACCCAGGGTCCGGTTGTCTAATGCAACAAGCCAGTTGTGAATGAGATGAATAAGAGCATGTGTTGTAGAACAGTTCTTTATGTTTCCAAACTGGAGAGGATCTATCGAGGACTTGATGTGGTTAAAGAGCCATTGGAAGACAAATCCTTCTAAAACTTTGCTAAGCACTGGTGTCAGGGATATTGGTCTAAGGTCGGTATCAACGGACTTAGGCTTGGAGATCTTTGGTAGAGGAAGAACGTTGGCACTTTTCCAAAGGCAGACAAAACAAGCAGTTGAAATTTCATTGCCAACTGGAAAAGACATTGAAAATCTTGATGAAAATGCAGGTTATAATTATTTTGGGCATCTTGGAGTCAGATGATGTCAAATGCAAAGAAGTGAAAACGAGTATCACCAAGGAATATCTTCGAAGAGTTAGGAAGCTACTGAAAACTAAACTAAATTGTGGGAATGTCATCAAAGTAATTTTAATTACGTAAAATACGTGGGCAGTATCCCTGTTAGATACTCCGCAGCATATGTGGATTGAACAAAAGAATTAAGAGAAATTGATAGGAAAACGAGAAAATATCTTAACATGTATAAAGCACTCCACCCGAGGGATAGTGTTGTCAGCATTTATTTGCCATGACATCTTGGTGGACGGGGACTTATTTCAGTAAAAAGACTGTTCTGGCCAGGCCAAATTAGGCCTAATGAAATACATTAAAGACAACCAAGAGCTTAATAGCTGCTAGGGGAAAAATTAGCAACGATTTTAATAAATGAATATATAAACAAATAAACAAATAAATAAATAAATAAATAAATAAATAAATAAATAAATAAATAAATAAATAAATAAATAAATAAATAAATAAATAAATAAATAAATAAATAAATAAATAAATAAATAAATAAATAAATAAATAAATAAAATAAATAAATAAATAAATAAATAAATAAATAAATAAATAAATAAATAAATAAATAAATAAATAAATAAATAAATAAATAAATAAATAAATAAATGGATGGATGGATAGATAAATAAATAAATAAATAAATAAACTTTATTTAAACAGGTTGACTAGAATTGCATATGTAATTTTCATCGATCTAGGCCCTAAAAAAACTATAAATGAATAAATAAATGAAAGAATGTAAAAACTAATACTAGGAAAAGGACGATCGTCTAATATTTATTTAATAAAAACTATACAAGATTTCAATATGATTCAATATCGACTAATATTTACCTAATAAATACTATGCAAAATTAAAAGTTAGTTAATATAAAGCCGGGTGTTGTGATATTTCTAAGTTAACTAATTAAATTGCCTTAAGATATGGAAGGCCATTTTAGATACTGCTTCTTGAGGACGGAATCGAGCGAAATCTACGGTATTGAAATCATTGCTTTATTGAAAGGTAAGAGCAAATCAGTTAGATAACTAATGGTAGGAAATGAGCGATCGTCTAATATTTTCATGATAAATACTATGCAAAATTTACGCATCGAGGCACTTCGATAAAACGCTTCCAAAATCTTCCTTTCGTCTTCGATTGCAATAAAAATTTCTGCTTTTTGTACGTCATTTATTGAGAATCACGAACACACTAAAAATATATGGAAATGAAACGCGAATGAGACACAAAATAGCAAAAACTACACACCACTATTTTCATAAAATTGCAATTTACGCAAAATTGAGCGCTAAGATTTTAACCGCATTCACAGAATCACGAAACGCTAACCTAATCTTGTAGCTGGTGGATCAGTAGGAAAAAAATTGTAGGACAGGATTCTGAGATAATTACGATGTTTGAAATTGACAGGGGGGCGCTAACATGAATTAAAAATTATACACCGCAACTTCAACTTTTATATAATAAATACAGCCAAAGCAATTGCTTTGTCATTGAGGCCATACAAATGGAGTTTCCTCAGAAGAATGTGGTGGTCGACAAGATCAAATGCTTTTCGTAAATCTATCATCGTCAGGCCAGAGATCTTTCTTTTGTCGATGCTACCAAGTAGAAAATCAGTTAGTTTAATTAATAGTGACTGGCAGGAGTGGAACTTGCGAAATCCTGATTGATGCTTAGTAATTGATTCATTATCAATTATCATTATCATTAGGTAGGTAGGTATAATTCAGAGAATACATGGCGATCTAGAATTTTTGAAAGAAGGGACAGTACGGAAATAGGTCGATAACAATTTCTGTCGGCATGACCTCCACCCTTCACGCTTCACCCCTCCCCCTCCAAATCTGTCGTCAGAGTGTGCCAAAAATACGTATCTCGTCATATCTTTTCACCCAAAAGGAGTTTCTGGAGAAAACCTCGCTAGGCATCGCTAGGCATATTAGGGAACAATATTTTGAAACATCAGTTTTTGACTCAAAAAACCACAGGCAGCCCAGCCACTTCTCCTGACAATGGATGTTTATTTTAATAATTTATTAAAAGACAAAAAATGCGCGCGCTTGTTTTAATTTGCTTGGCGCGCGCGCTTGTTATGCATGGGTTTCCTGTGGTAATAACGCGCGCTTGTTGTGAATGGGTTTCCTGTGGCGATCCCGCGGGACAAAGCTAGTTTTGTGAGAAGGTATGAAACACGGGTCACGTGATGGACGGATGTGTGCCCCAGGTTGATGGGACACATTTCCGTGAAGCGCTCGGGATTTTTCACTCGTTGAAGTATCGTAAAGTAAGTCGAACAGTCTCCGAAGGGTCAAAAGCTTAAAAAGTCTGTCAAGTTTCCTTGTATATTGATTGTCAAGTTGCGTTGTATATTGAAAAATTTGAATACACTCGTGAATTAATCCTTAATTTTACTCGGCCCCATTCGATTACTTGTTTATAATATAGGGGCAAAATTTTTCTTTGTGACGTTTTATGATTTCTAATTAGTTGAACGCGTAGCGTAAGCATGAAAACAAACGAATCAAGGTAGAAAGACAACATACAAAGCCCAACAAATTCAAGCCCAAGAAAACAATAAAAAAGACATAACAGGTTTCAAAACTTACTTTATTTCTGTTTATAACTGAACTGTTTACAATCTTGTATATATTTTTTGCAAATTCTCAGCTGGAATGAGTTTTCGTTCTCTATGAGACCACCGACCGAGTGTCAAAATGCAGAGCAAAAAATCAAAATTTTATGCCTAACATTAGCTTAATAACTTTGAAAATCAGCTCATTTCATATAAATAATTGTTTCGAAATCTTATATGAACATAAAAACTTATGAAGTGTCTTAAACACTCCAAAAAAGTAATTTTTGCAGTCCAAAACTGGTAGCATTGTTACATGAGACTGTAAGCGACAGTCACAACAAAACTCCAAAAAGTCACTCATAAAACTATCTCAAATACCTTGAAAGTCCGCTCATTTACAGCGAAGAATTGTTTCGAAGTCTTGTATGAACATAAAAGCTCTTGAAATTTTCAAAACGTCTTCCAAGAAGTAATTTTGTAGTCCAAAACCAGCACCGTTTCAAGTAAACTTGTGAGCGTTTTTCATTCATGCATTCATGGTATGAATGAAATTCCGAAAACTTTTTTTTAGATTTCGGAAAACTCTCGTGTACTCACGATAGCTATCCGACATCCCTCGACAACTCAACGAGTGAAAAATCCCGAGCGCTTCACGGAAATGTGTCCCATCAACCTGGGGCACACATACGTCCATCGCGAGTCAAAGCTTCCCAGGTGAAATTCTCCTCAAATAACAAACTTTGAACACTCAAATTTTTAAGTTGTTTGGAAATAAATACTTTGTTTACATATTCGAAGAAAAATCGATATTTTCTTTCTTAGCTGGTGAAATACAAGCGAAAATGTATTTTGTCACATGACCGTGTTTCATACCTTCTCACAAACTAGCTTTGTCCCGCGGGATCGCCACAGGAAACCCATTCACAACAAGTGCGCGCTCGTCCCGTGGGACATCGGGAGGATATTACCACAGGAAACCCATGCATAACAAGAGCGCGCGCGCCAAGCAAATTAAAACGAGCGCGCGCATTTTTTGTCTTTTAGCGTATCAATAAAATAGTAAATAAATTATTAAAATAAACTTCGTCAGGAGAAGTGGCTGGGCTGCCTGTGAAAAAAACCGATATTATGACGACATCAGGCATGTTGCAAAATTTTGATGATGTTGAAGAGAAGAAATAACTTATATTTAGGTATTGCACTTGAAAGACAAGATGATTGGCGGATAAATGCAAAAAAACAGACTGTTCATAGCATTAGTATATGAGGAGTAATAATTTTTTTAAAATTTTACGGCTTTTGATGACGTCATAACATTTGGGTGTTTCCAAATTAATTATTTTTGTTCATTTTTCTCATTAAATTAAGCGGTTGAAATTAAGATTGATTTATCTCTAGCCACATAATCTCTTGCTCACTACTTTCAAGGTCAACTCCTCGCTTAAACGGTATTAATTATCAGTATTAGGTATTTAATCATTCCCACGTGTCGTTTTATGCTTAACTTCTACGTTCTATGATTGAAAACGAGTTTTTTTCATAAGGCCATACTTCATACACACCATATTTATATTAATGTTTTTTTAATGTCTCATTTTGTTTTCCAGACTTTACTGTACTACCTAAGGGATGTTTATTTTAGAAATAGATATTCTTCAAAGGACGTGCCTCATCATCCATTTTGTGGTTTCATGGACAAAATAAGACTTTCAAAGGTAAGAAAGAGAGAGAGAGAGAGAATAAGTGATGAGGTGTTGTTATCTTGAATAATATATATTTAACAATTAGACTACGAGTTCGAGTTTTCTATCGGCTGTCGAGTCAACTATCAAAGCCGATAGAAAACGAGAACGAGTAGGCTAATTACTCGTGCCCTGGCCTTTAGGCCGGGAACGAGTTATAAACTGCAAATGTTTTTTTTCCTCTGTTCGTCCTGAGGAACTTCTGATTGGTTAAGAACGCAAAAACAATGCCCTTCATTCATCCCCTTTGAGCGACTGCGAACGCAAGCCAGGAACTTTAGGAATGCAAGATGGCCGACTACAAAGAAAATAGCTTTCACAGACAGGCTTTTCCTGCAGTAGAACAATGTAATTTGGAGCTTTTAACTCGAGATATATACCTATATACTTATAAGAGCTTCAGAATGGGCTGTTATTTTGAGCTTGATCTCCAATACTTTGACCAAATATCGAACTCTAAATAGAGTACTAGAAAGGAGGCCCTCGCGATAAAGACTATTTCCTATGAGCTGGGAATCTACGAATTTCTCATCCTACATGTTGCTAAACAAACATACATAGAAGCAAGTCAATTACATTCCTCATTCAAGCATTCAAGAGATCTTGAGAGGTTTTTGTACTGAATTTTAAGACCAGACCATTGCATGGAACGGCTAGGTTCAATTGACCTTGTTGGTCACGTAACGTCTTGAAACATCCGAAACATGAACGAAAAAATACACGATTTGTTATTGTGTCAAAAACGCCATTGTAGAAGTCTTTACAGCAAACAATTGAGATACATAGTGAAATAAAAAGTTGAATAAACTGGTATATTCGCAGGAAATATTTTTGCATGGCGGAGATATATTAATAGCTGCTGACAGACAAATTGACTAATCAGATATCTTTAGTTTAAGATAGCCGATTCAAAAAAGGGTCTTTATGTTACGGTTAACTATTTCCCGGAATGGTGAAGAATGCGTGAAACGGCTCGGGGAAGAGTACGAACGGGGCCGGTCATTGGAGCCTCTCCTAAAAGGGGCTCCCGGGGCACGAGTGAACGTCACGTGTGCGTCTAGTTGTTTTAGTAAAAATCTACTAGTATTTCAATGCAAAATTTTGAAAACAAAACTTGGTGATATTTTTAACCTAAAAAACTGAGAAATTTTGGAAAGCTACGCATAAAAATTGTAGTTTCCATGGTAGCTCTTTCTTTTGTAAGCCGAGGAAAATCGGCAGCCAGACCAGCTGAGAAGCTTTTTTCCACTAAAAAGAAGTGAGTTGATTATAGAAGAAAGTCGAAAAGCTCGAAAAAACAAAAGAAGTACGGATTATCTGATGCTTGTAGAGATTTCTTTGTATTGTTTCGGGGCGAAAAGACGAAAAAGGATCGAGCTGACCAACCGGCTCGCCGTGAACTGATTCGGTGAAAGTGAAGCTTTTCAAATTATAGCTTCAATCTGAAGGAATCCTGCAGAAAAGTTATTGAAAGGTAATAAAAAGTTATTCTACACTATATGTATTCCCTGTTTATTTTAATTAGAAAGTATTTTGTCTCATCTTTTTTCAGACAATACCGTTTTTGTCTTCACAAACGACTACTTGCTCGCTTACTAAAGAGTTTGAATTTCTGTGAGTCATTCACGCCGAAAATCGTCCAATCAAACCGCCAATGGCGAAGTAACTCGTGGATTGACCGAGATGACCACAGGAAGCCCAAACACAATTTTTTTAGTAAAAATAACGAGTTTTCATTTGTTGACAAAAATCAAAATCAATAAATTAATAATTTCTTTAGCGAAGAAAGAGTCATTAGCTATAAAAGAAAAAAAATCTGTCAAAAAAAAAAAGTGAAAAAATGAATTCCCCATAGGGCCGGGATTTGAACCCCGACCTCACGATTGTAAATCCAAGACCTTAACCACTAGACCATCCAGAAGTTGAACAGTATCTTTTGGTGAATTTTGTATATTTATTGTCAGAGGTGGTTATAAAACAAATGCAAAAAATGCTTCTCTCTCTGTGCTCTGTAGCAAAATGTCACTATAAAGATAAAAGAAATTACTTTACAAAACACTAAGCCAATAAACTAACTCAATAGGGTTTTCCGATTTAGCGGAATTGGAACGAAGTTTTCCAGCACTTATGTAGAATGACACGCGTCGATTTTTAAACTTCTTTATTTGTAAAATGTACAAAAGAGTTTAGCGAGCTTTAGGTAAATTTGGAAATCACAAAGTGACCGGCGCGTGCTAAGATACCTAAGTGATATCAGAGTTAACTCCGGTGATATTAAGTTTTATTTCTCAATCTATCAAAAATTAAAACGGAGTGATTTCAAAAAATCCGTGAAACAAAAACTGATATCTAGTGTGTAATAGTTTAATAAAAACAAAAGAAAACAATAGTAAGAAGGATTAACAAATTCTATAAATCAAACAAAGTTAACATGATTTGCAACATGAGTCAATATGTAATATGCAGTGATGGGGACAACCAGAATATTGAGGATGATAAAACAACGCAAATACTAAGTTAGCAGTTTCGTTGTCTTTCAGTGCCTTTTCAAAATCCAGTTGTTTTATACATTTGTTATATTTCAAATGTCTTTGTTATATATACCAAAGCAGAACTGCAAGCCGTGTGGGATCTACAGTAACCGTTGTACGCATGCGCTTAAATGGTTTCGAAAATGGCAGTGACTTTGCGATTTTCGCGAGGACATTATCTTTTCAGCACAGCATTATTAGGTGTATATTAATACTTCATGACTATAAATGTGTAAGGTTTTACAAGTTTCTGTATAAACACAGTTACACTCATGCCCAACGACAAAATTTGCGGATTATTTCCGCGTTTTTCACATATATTTGGACAATAGTTTAGTCTAAATTTGCTGTGTTCTTTGTTTCTTTGATTGCTTTTGTTTGTTTGTTTGTTTACTTGCTTGTTTGCTTTTCTTTTCTATGAATTAACTTCTAAATGACTGTTCAAATACATGAGCACTGATCTTGGGGTGCTCCCCTGTATAAGAATTGCGAAAAAAATCCACTTAACCTCATAAAAGAATTAAAATGGTCGACTTGTATAGAGACTTCACAAGAGAGCATAAATAAGAGAGGGAAACTTGTTAATGGGGCGCGCGTCGTGATAATTCCCATCTGTGCTATTTTAGCAACCGGATGCAGTTAATTTTGTCTTACCCTACTCCCGTACGTCAAAATTTGACACTTTCGGACCCACAGAACCATTAAGTGCAGATTTTAGTTTTCAAAAACAGCATTAAAATCAAAGTTATCTTAGTTCTGCCCTTATTCATATTATCTACCATCAAAAGTGTATACTATCTGATTACAGTAGAACGATTTTGATGATCGAGATAAAAGGCAAAAACGTCGAGGATTTTGTTGTGTTTTTGAAAGAAATTTTAGCGGGAATGCGCGAGCTACTGACACATCACACGTCATCGAGAGCGTGCTTAGGTTTATTCGAAAATTTTCGCTCATTTAGATGAGAAAAACTCGTTTGTTTTTACAATTTTTTGATGTATGTTATTAATTGTACATCAGATGGCTTTTTCGTGGAATCTAGAATAAATTTGGTATCGATTGTGTGATTTTATGAAGCTCAAATCGCGAAATTCCACTCGTTCAATTTTTCGACGCACGGGAGTAGGGTTAGTCGAAAATTAAACTGCATCCGGTTACTAAAAATAGCACAGATGGGAATCATCACGGCGCGCGCCCCATTAACAAGTTTCCCTCTCTTATTTATTCTCTCTTGGACTACAACAATACCGGAGAATGTAGAACAGTGCAAACTATTGAAGGGTTGAATGAAAGCAAACAGACTTTTGTTTCATTCTTCTTTCTGAAGGCGTTAATTTGCTATGGTATGATGTAGGCTAGCTCAGCTGTGTTAAGGCATGGCTCTCCGTAAAAAATAGTCAAAAAAAGAACAAAAAATATTTTAATTCCAGATGTATTCATCCTATAAGAATCAAACTTGTACATGATGTTAATTATTACACAGGTATTTGTCCAAAAAAAATACTTGTCTCCGTAGCAACACTCACGTGACCACTAATGGGGAAAATATGTCACAAAATAGGTCCCTTCGAAAATAGGCCTTGAAAACGCATTCATTCTTGATGAAGCCAAGTAAAATTTCACAGAAATGTAGTTAAGATATCAAATCAAAGCGCTGCAACTGGAAAACATGAATTCAAAGTAGTTAAGTTTTATAAACAGTCTATCAGTTCATGGATGAAAGACTTTGGATTGAATTCTGCTTTTATTATTAACATTCAGTGTGTATTTCCACGATTTCCAGTTACAGTGTTCAATTCTGAAAAACGAAAATGTTTTCAAGTGAATACTTTTAAGTGAAGTACAAACTCCATGAACATATCTGGTGGCGTAGTGGTATGTGAATGGATATGGAAATCTGGGGGCCGGGGTTCAAGTCACGCTGAGAATTATATAAATATTTAATCTTTCTTTTTATGAAGAAAAACAAATAGTTTATCACTTTTCTAGTTTTCAAGTTATGTTATTGTTTAATTTAAGAATTTTCTGGAAAAAGAATGTCGTTCATAACTAAAAGATATGGTTCGAGCGTTTCTATTGTTCTTGAAGTGATCCAAAAATTTGAATTAATTACCATTACAATAGACGGAAAAAAGTCTTCCATTTAAGCGAAAATTCCGCTAAATCGGAAAACCCTAATACGCCTTTTTGTTGCTGTTTCGGCTAGCGGACTCGAGGCCTTCACGGCGGCGACCGACGACTGCTTTCAACTGAATGTTTTCGTTTGTTTAACTTATCTACTTTGACTCTTGTCAATAATAGAGTACGAACACTAAAAGCTTGGATTACTTTGATGTTGCACTTGAAGAGATTTTTGTCGCTTGATAGCGATGTACAAAGTCTGGCAATCGACTGCAGTGCGATAATTCTATTGCGTAATTATGTCATGTCTAAACTTGCTTCGGTACTTCGATGGTTTTACTCCTGAAATAGCTTGTACTAATACTAGGAATTTAATGATCTAAAAGGCTTCTTCTTTAAACAACGTCTGTATATATATTTTTTTCGTGTGTATTGAAAATGTCTGCTGGGGGTGTTTGTAGTTTTGTCTATAGCATAGCTGCCAACCCCCAAGGCTTTCGTATCTGGAGATCAACATTTTTTCCTTAGAATTGGGTCGATTTTCACGCTCAGTGGGTGGGGGGGGGGGGGGGGGAATTGGTTCAATTTTCACGCTCAGTGGGGGGGGGGGGGTAAATTGGGTTGATTTTCACGCTCAGTGGGGGGTAATTGGGTCCATTTTCACGCTCAGTGGGGGGGGGGGGGGTGGAAAGACGACATTTAAAGAAAGATAGCCGATATTTCAGTTAAAATGGCCGCAATTTTAGGATTCGAGCGATTATCCGGGAGATTTGGGTCTTTATCCGGGAGACCGGGAGACGAGGCCCAAAATCTGGAGACTCCCGGATTATCCGGGAGGGTTGGCATCTATGCTATAGTCTGATTTCTACATAAATCGTGAAAAGCAAATATCGTTGATCTGTGAATAGTTCGGGACTCCTTCGGGAGTCGAAGTAGTATGCTGATCATTTGCATATTTGGACCCCTCACTATAACTCGTGGATTTGCAATCCACGAGTTAAAAACGAAAACAAAGTATTTTTTCACTTAAGATTATTTATTTTTGCTATTATACTTGAATACTGCTAAGTTATCTTTTATAAAATAATTTGGATAGTACGCTCACTCTGATTGGCCCAGAAGCGTTCTAGATAAGGCTATCTAAACACGCTACGCCATCAATCAGCCAAATACGTCAAACAAGGCTCATTTGGTCTCTTTGAACATCACACTTTTATTTCAAATAAAGCATTCCAGTTTCAAAATATAAAACTTTCTGCAAGGAAATAAAAAACCCTAATAAACATTGAACACTAACCGTCTTATTTCAGGAAATCAGTCCTATTTAGCCAATCCAGCAGTAAATACGATTAGTAAAAAATAAAGTAATTTGAGTTTGAAAATGTTTTATCTGGTCTTTTGCTGCTTTGCTCCACCGGTTGTTTTGCATGCAATGTTTATTGAATTTTTGTTAGAAATTTACGGATAATTCCTAGCTTTTCCTCTTTATCAACTTGTGATGTTGGGAGAACACTCAAGAGCTCTCTCGTGTTCTCCCAACATCACGCGTGTTTAGATCAGGCTATATAAACACGGGAAACCGTTTTATATTTCTTAAATATAGCTTAGGCTTGAAAGCCACTTTTTTCACTTTTATTATTGGAAATACGGTCCGTAGAGGTAGATGATTCAACTTTGTTTTTTATCAAAATCGCAAACATTTCTCAGCTTATATGATAATATTTGTACGTTATATTTTGTATAAATATCACTCGAGGTATTTATGGCAAATATAACTACAAACCTATATCTGCTGATAATTTTCAAACCACGAATCCCTATTTTCTCTACTCGTCTTCTATTATTATTAGAAGGTGAGTACAACAGCCAATCAGAATGCGAGATTTGCATTAGAATACTAGTAGATTTTTACTAAGTACATGTATCCCTTTAGGGCGGGGCCTTCCTGTATAGTCCATCATAGAGAGATAATCTCTCTGCCTTTTGTCCGGCAACAAACGAAACAATGGCGTGTAGCCTGCTGTATCAGTTGAATGATTCATGTGATCTACCAAACAACAGTTGTGTGTTGTCATGTACAGTAAAGTAAACGTTGAGTAAACGTGTGTGCCCCTTCATCTTAAAGCGATATTCAATGGAACAGACTGTCTCTCAGGGGCCGCGGAGAGGGAGGGGCTGGGGGGCATGATTATTCTTTTATTCTTTTATTTTATTGATATATTTATATATTTTCTAATGTCAAAGATTTTGAAACATCGGAAAGGGCTTTGATCAGCCAGATTGTGAAAGTATGCAAGCTAGTCCTTGTAAATCCATCAACCAGTTTATCTGGAGAAAGGTCGTTTCCAGCAGCTCAACGATTAGAGACATGGCTGAGAACAACGATGACCCAGGAACGGTTCAATAATCTTGATCTTCTTCACATTCATAAGTTGAAAACTGATTCTTTGGATACAACAGCCATCGCGATTCTTTTCAGTGAGACTAATGAAAATCATAAAAGAAACTTTGGGAAATTCAAGAAATTCAAGAAGCAGATCCAAAGTTCTGTGTGATGTGGACGGACAACATACACACATAAACAACTGCCTTATTTCCATTTGTTTTGTAGCTTACAGTAGAATGCTTTTTCGTCAAATGTGTAGCTTATCAAATTAATTTATAGGAATTTTTTGCAAGAACGTTTGAACGAAACTGTCAGCATTTTCATAATTTCTGAAACATCTTACCCAAATTGTTTAAAAAGAACCGATAAAACATAAAAAAAAACAAAAAAACAAAATCAGACAAAACAAAATCGTGCAAAAACACGCACAAACACAAAGATAAGAGAACAGGAGTGTTTGTGCTAAAACACCCCTGCAGAAAGCTGGAAATCGCATTGGGAGGTTCACAATTGTAAAATTTCCTGGGGAGCATGCCCCCGGACCCCCTAGATTACTTCTGCCTTCGGCGGTCGTTAGCCCCCCACTTTTTGTGTCTCCACACCCTCAAGTACATTAAGGCCTGGGATTTTAAGGCATTTGCTCAAAAATGAAAAATTGCCTGAAATGCGGTCTAGGCTTCAGCCTCAAAGGATTTTTTTGCCGAATAACAATTTTTGTTAAACTTAACATTTTGGCATAGGTTTCATAATGAGAGATTGGTCACGTGACCTGTTACATCAGAAAACACGTTTTTCAATCTCCGGTGGCGAAGACAATACGAACTTTAAATGTT
>JALIZF010001586.1:67500-447126 GCA_029948255.1 Telmatactis stephensoni
AACTAATAAAAATAGTGTTTCGACTTATCACCACCTTAAACACTTAATAACAGTGGCGTAGCTCAACGGGGTCAATTGGCGAACGCATTAAATTATAATTAGTTTCCTCGTTATTTTGCCACGCGATCAGCTTTTGGATGTTTGTTTATTTTTACATACTTGAGAAAATGAAAGCAGGTAAAGTGCCAATGGGAGCCCCTATACAGATCATGGGGTATGACCCCGTAGCACAGCTCTGACCAGTTTGATTTTGCTATTTTCACCTGTAATGCCTTTTGAGGCAGTTATTGTATGCGAATAGAACTATCTTATTTTTTCGCTTTTATTGCCGTAGAAAAGTTGATACAAAAACTCACCAGGAACGTCCACATGACAAGGTCAAAGATTTAAAACTAATGCGCATGCACGCCTGATTATATTATGAATATTCCTAAGCTAATTATAGAGTTCTATGTGGGTTGTAACATCCTCGCCTCCCATAGACATGGCAATGTCTATAGATTCCATTTTGTTCCTTAATGTTGTATGTCGCTCAATGCTCATCTATCAGCTGCTTCCAGAAAATGCAACTTCTGTACTGGTCGGTTCAAAAGCCCTTTTGTTGTTTTAACTTTCAAATTTCTGACCAGACCATCTCATCTAGTTTGCAGTTCCATTACGCTTGCGATGACCCACTGGTATCTTGATGTGTTTCCTCTGAAACTAGGGACCTTAAGCAACCACGACGACGACGGCAGGGAAAACGGGACGTCAAAAAGTATTCAAGCGCAATATTTACTGCAATTTTTTTCGCTTATTTAGTTTGAATTGCCATTCAGATCAGAGTTTTGAAATGAAAGAAAATGAAAGAGAAAGTTTCTGGGCGAACGGAAAATAAACTGGTTTGCGTCCTTAAGTTCCCGTTCTCTACAGAGCGTGAAATCTGGACTTTTCACGTTGTAGTTTTGCAGACTACGGTTGATTTCCTTACAGCCCTGCTGATTTGCACGTGCGTTTATTGTATTTGTAATTAAGGCCATTGTCTTATGCCGTCGTCGTCCTCGTTGCCGTCTTCGTTGCTTAAGGTCCATACTAACACTGCGTCACCACTTTTTAAAGGTGGCTTTTTTGTTTCAACTTCTTTCTGACGTTGAGGCTTGGAAGGCATTTGCTTTGCTAACGTGTCCAAAAGTGATCTGTTATTTGTTTCTGTATAGTTATCGTTCTTGAATGTTCAAGTCTTTCTCTGTACGGTTAGAAAACCGTGGTAAATGTCCAAGTAGTCTTCCGATCAGTAAATGTGCAGGTGTTACAACCATACCATTACTTATATCGTCACCAATGTACGTCAGTGGACTCTCTATATCTGTCATTTCTTGGTAGGTTAGTGTGACTTTTCTAAGAACTAGACGCACTCGTCCGTTCACTCGTGCCCATGTGAAAGGGAGCCCAAAATCGGCTTAAAAAGAACATTTAGATTAGCTGCCGCTACAGTAAGAGTGATTGACATGTTGCTGTTAATAAACTTTTAACAAGACGCTCCTCGAAGCGTACACTGGCTGCCTGTAGTTCAACAAGCCGCAGTAGTAAAGACCTTTTTTGAATCGACTTACTAAAACTAAAGAAATTAAACTTTTGTAGGCCCAGCAACTTTAAAAATAGGAGCTTGTTATCGTCGACAACCGGGTGATGCCAGATCAAATGGTCCGTCCTTATCTGATCATTGTCAATTTGTCTGTCAACAGCTATTAGTGTTTGCCTTTGTCCTTCTATTATCATGGGTATTATATATCTCACATGCAAAAATATTACCTAAGAATATACCAGTTTATTCAACATTTTATTTCACTATATATCTAAATTGCATGTTTGCTGTAAAGACTTCTACAACGGCGTTTTTGACACAATAACAAATCGTGTTTTGTCTCGTTCATGTTTCAGATGTTTTATATATGAATAAAAGCATTACTTGACCAAACGCGTCAGGTCAAAATACAAGTTCCATGCAATGGTCTGGTCCAGAATTTCGATATTAAAATTCAGTACTAAAACCTCTCTAGATCTCTTGAATGAGAAATATAATTGACTTGCCTCTATATGTGTTCGTTTAGCAACATGTAGGGTGAGCAATTCGTGGATTTCCAGCTCATAGGAACAAATTTTTTATCGCGATCGAGGGCTTCCTTTCAAGTACTGCATTTAGAGTTCGATATTTGGTCAAAGTATTGGAGATCAAGCTAGCTCAAAATACCAACCCATTTTGAAGCTCTTGTAAGTTTCTAGGTATATCTGGAGTTAAAAGCTCCATTTTACATTGTTTTAGTGCTGGAAGAGCCTGTTTCTGAAAGCTACTATTTTCTTTGTAGTCGGCCATCTTGCATTCCTAAAGTTCCTGGCTTGCGTTCGCAGTCGCTCAAAGGTGATGAATGAAGGGCATTGTTTTTACGTTCTTAACCAATCAGAAGTGCCTCAGGACGAACAGAGGAAAAAAAAAACATTTGCAGTTTATAACTCGTTCCCGGCCGACGGCCTGGGCACGAGTGGTTGTTTCAAGATACGACAATAGCATTCCCACCAACCTCATTGATGGCTCGCCCGTTCTGCAATGAATTTCCATCGTAAAATCATCCACTGTGAAGATATCTGCAAAATTAACAAGTCTTGACGCAAGAAAATAGCGTCAAGTATAGCAATCAATCAATCAATCAATCAATCAATCAATCAATCAATCAATCAATCAATCAATCAATCAATCAATCAATCATCTTTATTTAAACACGGTCGTCTCATCAATTCATAAAATACATTAATATATACTGGCAAGGCAGAGAATATACCATATAAAAATATAAAAGCAAATACAAGAAAAATAAATAATAATAATAATAATAATATTTTTTTAGCTCATCAAATCAAAACTAATGATAAATGGTATGAACATCAACCGAAAACTGTAACTGAAAATGATGATGTGACTATCCTTTGGGATATGCCCATTCACACTGACAGAGAGATAAGGGCTAACAGACCAGATATAATAATCAGAAATAAGAAAGATAAAACCTGTCTGCATCTTGATATGTCTATCGCTTGTGATCTTAACACTTCCACAAAAGTCTCTGAAAAACTATCTGAATATAAGGATTTAGAGATTGAAATCAATAGGATGTGGGGGACAAAAACAGAAACTATCCCAGTTGTGATAGGAGTCCTGGGTCTTATCAAGAAAGGTTTAGAAAAATTTACAAATAAGATTCCAGGAAATATTCACATTAGTGAAATTCAAAAAATTGCCCTCCTTAGAACAGCTCACATTTTAAGGAGAGTTCTTTCAATGAAGTAGTATGAATGTTAACCTTACATTACCCTAGGTCTATTGTTTAAACTTGGTATTGTAAGGAGAAAACTAAACCAGTAAAAAAATCAAGAAATAATAATAATATAGAAATATAAAAATAAAGGAACTGATTTACACGAGTGCCGTGTATGTGAAGTTAAGTTCAGTCATTGGTTTTATAGAAATGTTATTCCATAAGGAAGCGCTTATAGTTTATAGCTTAATTTCTAGATATCATTTATAGTGAAAGTTTTGGAAGTTGAAGAGAGTTTTTACACATGGAGGCTTAAAATACAAACGCTGTTTAACTCACCTTTAATAAGCTTATATTAGTATTTCCATTTGGAAAGCAAAACAAATTTCATTTATAGAAAGCTTATGGGGCTCATTGACTTTATGCAACAAATGCAAACACCTTGTTATCCTAGAAAGGCTTCCAAACTAATTCACAGTGAAATTGGGCAAACAAATGCCAATTTAAACCTTAGGATATGTTTAAAAAGTTCACATGGTAATGCCTGGCAAGTCTGGAATTTGAAAACCAAGCAACACTATGCGTTCGCTGGCCGAGGATTTGGAGCTTGAAATACTCTCCAAAATTAACACAATTTGCAAAATATTTAACCAAAACGGATTGTACAAATTGCTGAAAGACATGTACGGCTTTGTCTGTGAAACAGAACAACAGATCGTGGCATAAAAGTGACAAAAATGGCGGCTAGCCAGGCTTGTTTATCGATAATTCAAATCGATGGCTGATCGGTCTGCACGATGCACGATGGACGTCATGTACATGTGTTTTCGTGATTGGGCTTTAGACATTATGGACATGTGAAAGTAGAGAAAAAGACTTGAAGCTTTTTAAGTCATTTATCGTATTTATCAAGTCGGATTTCAAACCATAGTTGATGTATATTAAAGCGGATTCTGGAAACGTTTTCTAGTTAGGGTCAGTTCAAGAGTTATGAGGGAAAAACGGGAACTGGCCAGAAACGTTTGGGAGTCAGACAGAGGTACAGTCAAATCGGTCCAAATGTGGATACCGGGAATTGAGCACGATACTCCAAAAGTGAGAAGCCAGTGTTTTACCGTTACCGCTCTGAATGGTTAATTGATCTGCAATGGCAGAACGCGCGCATGTTTCTGCACTGAGATGCAAACTCGACGAGAGATGTGCTTTTATATATTTATGCGTTTATATATTTTTTGCACAGTATTAGTGCGACCATGTCTCTGTCCTTTGATATTTTTATGGGTAGTCAATCTGCGTGCGCGTTATATCTCAAATATTTTACAAATTTCTATTAGGTCGTGTGTACAAGTTTGGCAGTAGTTCAGCACTACTTTCACACAGCTGTCTTTACGTGGATGTCAGCAGAAGCTTTACATTTGTACTTCATGATCGTCAAAGTATTTGTGGCTAATCAACATTATCTGACCTACACTTTCATTGGCTGGGGTAAGTTTGGGTCAGTGGCACATATTTATTTGTTAATAATATCAACATACATGGTTCTTGATTGTCATTTTCATGGATATATCTTCTAGGTATTCCAGCAGTAATTGTTGGCATTACAGCAGCTGTCACGCCATCTGCCTATGATATGACTGTCACACAACACGACTTGCACTGTGGATCTTTGAAGCTTACAATATTGGTCGAAAGAGACTTGTAAGTTGTTTCGGTGTTGATTTTGAATAAAACTTTCTACTTCTCACATGCAAAATAACCTTTTTTAGTTGCTGGCTAAATGATGGCTTCTGGAAATACAACGGTCCTATTTTGGCGCTTCTTCTGGTGAGTGTTTAAGGGAGATTGGATACAATGACGAAAACAAACAAATAAACAAACAAACAAACATACAAACAAACAAACAAACAAATAAATGAACAAACAAACTAACTAACTAACTAACTAACCGAGAGGGTGGATTGGAAAAGGAATTTCTTGATTACCGATATACTTACTGATATGCTTATTGATATTTTAAAATTTATTAATTTGTTGATTTATTGATTTTATTGTTTTGGTTTGGTTTGCATGCAGGCAATTCCGTAGTTTTGCATTGCGCACGCTCTACTACGTATAGGTAATCATACGGTTTCGAGTTCAATTTGGAATTAATTTGCACGAGTGTGTTTTTCAAAGATTATCAAAATTGCACGAGCCCGTAGGGCGAGTGCAATTTGAGATCTTTGAAAAACACACGAGTGTAAATTAATTCAAATTGAACGAGAAATCGTATGATTACTTATTAATAATATACATGAAAAATTTCTGTCACAACTCGCGCGACAAAAGTTTGATCACTCGGTCAATCAGCGAACAGACAGTCGACCAACTATTGTTTTGCAGCTTAAGAAAACTCTAAACTTTCTTTTTTCTATAGCTAAAGGCCAAAAATGTTCTTTTTTCCCGAGGAAACTTTATCAAATCAAAATGAATCGCTTAAAATTTTAAAAACTTACAGTTTTGACGAGTCTAGCCAGTCAACCTTCTATGTCAGTACGATTTCTGAAGTCAAATCTTTACGGTAAAATCTGTATCTATCTTTTCTCTTCTGTCCAAATGAGGATAAAACTAGATATTTCCAGGTTTTCAAATACCATCGTGGATATTTCAAGAGAAAAAACTGAGTCTGTTCATTTTATATTGTGCAAATCTTGCAAATCTTGAAAGTTTGCTGACGAGTTTAGCAAATGGCGGCTGAATCTGTCTTCGTACCAAAAAGCAGTTTTGGGCTTTTTTTCTTTGTAAAGATAGAGTCTAGGCTCCTTCACTTGACAACGTTAGACTCCCAAAAGTGAAAAAAACTTTCTTTATAATCCATCGAGGTAATAAACACAGATACTCCAGTTTACTGCACTAAATTTGTCAGAGCTTCACTTCACTTTGACTGACAATCGCTTTTGTTTGAATGGCGAGACATTTGGCAACGCGCGCTCAACGCGCGCTGTTTGAATGTACAAATTCCCGCCAAAAATACTGGCGATAGTGAGTCAGAAAATATTTTTTGACGTATGAATATTTCTTTGTTTTTTGTTTGGTACTATCAATTTTTACGGCAGTGCAATTACTTTTTAAATTTGCACTGTAGTGCAATTACTTTTTCCTGCCGTGTTAACGATTAACATCGCTGCTCTCAACCAATCAGAATCGAGTAAATTTTTCATGTATATTATTAGCACGATTATACCATGCGTGAGCTCGCGCACACGGACAAAATTCAACTTTTCAATATGCTGGACATTTAGATACTACGGTTACTACAGTTGCTACAGTTACTACTTGCACTATAGACTTACTACGCTTGCTACAGTTACTACGATTACTACGGTTACTACGCGTACTATGTTTATGACGGTAAATATGGAAAAATCTGTCATACGTAATAACAAGTTTGCACTTGTATAAATTCGTGACGGTTATCATGGGGTGACTACCTAAAAAATCCCATTTTTGAAACGTAAAATGCTCCAAATTACGACAAATAACTCTAAAAATATCAAAACAAGACCAAAAATATATATTTCCTTATATCTTTTGACCGAAAAGGAGTTTCTGGACTAAACTTTGGCTATTGCGAGACACTGTACGCCGCAACATTTTGATTGACGTTTGACAGAAAATGTCGATATTATGACGTCACCAGAAATGTTGCAACTTTTTGATGATGTTACAAACAAGGATTAATCTACATTTATGTGAGCAAAATGAAAGACTAGATAACGAGGAGATGTATGCCGAAAACAGATTGTTGATAGCATAAATATGTGAGAAGATATAATTTTTTAAATTTTAGTTGCTTTTGATGACGTCATAAAATTGAGGAATTTCAAAATTAATTATTTTTGTATATTTCTATCATTGTATCAATACCAAATACAATTTACATATGTAGTACTTGTCTAGCACGAAAAGATGCGACACACATTTGGGAACAACTTTCTCTTATTGTCTGTTTTAAACAAAAAGTTAAAATCTTGTGACGTCATCATATGACGTCATGACGAAACTTTCCTTAATATCTCCACATTGAGAACGAAATTCAAAATTCGGAAATCATACGATTTTAGAAAACATTTAGTATAGTATTTTAAGGCAAAAATAGACTGATTTAAATCATTACAGAAAACATTTTACCAAGAGGTTTGTTTTCCTAAATCTTCCTAAAGAAATTGGGTGAGGGGGGAGGGGTGGTTTGTCCATTATTGAATTTCTCATAACTCATCAAATATTGATGCTATCGTAAAACGGTTTTCAGATTTGAACTCCTCTAGACGGTACCTTTCAAACTGGTTACTTAGAAAAATTGAATTCATAATTTGAAAAATTGTCAAAAAATTGCAACATTGATAATGACGTCATAGTATCAACTTTGTGTCATCAAAATACCAAGAAAAAAATTTCCAGAATGGTTTTATTTCATTGACAAAGTTTCATCAAAATACATCTAATGCTTAGAAAGTTATCAGAAAATGATTCTTAAATGATCCATTTGAGGGGGTGGTTGGCCCCGGCGTGATTTTGAGGACAATATTCTTACTTTAGCGAGCTGTAGCACAAAAACTAACACGATGACCTAGGGATCGTGGGGATCTCTGAGGTTGGGAACTATAAGAAGCTAGAGACTTCTTGAATTTACTGTTATTCCATTCTTTATTGGAGCTCTTGCTTCTATAACCTCTGCCCTCAGTCTGAGCTGCATAAAACTAGCTTGCACTATTAATCAAACTAGCGTCTGTCACAGTATCATATTACAATAGATTAGTTCCCAGACTCTCTCCCTCTTGTTATGTAACAAAAACAACCGTACTGTATCTGTAGCCAACGATGAAAGAGTTTAGACGTACTACATGGTAGTCTATTCAATCCGCCTTACTTAACCGCTCGCCAGAAAGCATAACAGCGTCTGTCTAAAACATTTAAACTTCTAAACTAGCAAAATCTTTCCATTTTAGGAAAACGATTATAGCTACAGACACTGACATTGGCTAAAAAAGGAAAGTTTCCCTAGCTAGGTTACTCTTGGACTAGTACTTCGATAAACTTTCTAGTTACGAAACGTAATGATTGTCCAGAAGAATTTCTAAAAATGACAATATTTATGTCAATCTAATTGACATCCTTGTTAGATTTACATACTGAATGAAGCTTAACTTGTTACAAGGTTTTGGCAATTTTAGCAAATTATCAAACTGGTTATAAAGTCCGATCCAACACTTAAAAATTACTACACTATAAAATTACTAAACTATTAAAGGCGAGGCATAACAATCGTTTTTATTTTATCAAATTGATCAGAGTAAGGTTTACTATCAGATATTTCAGTTTTAACAAAAATCTATGTTATGTTTTCAAGGTGATATTGTCAAATACTTACCGTAGAACGCCGTCTTAAGGCTAATGTCATGTGCTGGTGTCGAAAGTTCTCTTATTTTGTTCGACAGTTTAATTTCAAAGTTTTGAGGCTTTACTTTTTGTTTGACGTGTATGATGACGTAACATAACATAAAATGACTAGTGGCTAACACGAAAACCCGCAGTTAATTTAGCCTCTAGGCATTCAAAAAAGAAAACTCTCAAAATTACAAATAAAAAATACACATACTTTTTGTAACTAAACCTACTCATTGGAATTCTGCTAAAAATGAAATCTGTAATGTAATAATGTTTGCAAAATAAAATGTATTGTATTGTATTGTATTGTATTGTATTGTATTGTATTGTATTGTATTGTATTGTATTGTATTGTATTGTATTGTATTGTATTGTATTGTATTGTAAACATGTCATAAACATCTCGAAAATTGTATTGCTGGCGCACGGCCTCAAAAATCCTTAAAATTTCCACCATCTAGCGCAAAAATGAACACGAAGACCTTCCTTTTTTATCTGATTTTTAGAATTGGTAAAGCTTAGTCAGTAACTGTACGAAGTTTTATGAAAAATCTATGTTCGGTTTTAATTATTTCTACGGAATTACCTTAATAACAAGAAACAGGCAGAAACTCCACAACATAACCAACTTTTATGGTCGCATAATCGCTAACTCTGTTATTTAATGTCTGTTGCGTTTAAATAATAAGTTTTTGATTTGGCTTATTTCCTTAGATCAACCTCGTTCTCTTCTTCGTATTTCTTCGAATTGTGTTTGGAAAGTTGTCTCAAAGGTTTGCACATGACAAACTGAAGAAAGCAAAGTAAGTACAGAACACTGTCAAGTGACAAATGACTTTAGAGAAAATAAAATTTTGAAGTCATGGTGTTCTTATTGTTCATTTTTAATTTAGAAAGAGCATCAAATGTATTGCAGCTCTATTTCCTCTCCTTGGTTTAGCCTGGTTGTTGGGTTTTCTTGGAAAGTTGCACTGGTTCCTTAATTACATTTTTATCATCATAAATTCGTCGCAGGTAAAACATTGTACATTGTGATTTCAAATAACCTTGACTATAACAAGATAAGAGATGATCGTCGAGGCATTTCTAGAATCCACATAAAAATATCTTGAAACGCTCGAATACACCGATAACTAACGGTTTACCAAAGCCGGAATTGCACCATAGCTCACGTTATGGATGATGTCACAGTCCACACTAACACTATAGGAATTCATTTAAATAGTCTCCACTTTGCATTTTCGAAACTAGTGTGGAAGAAAACTTAAACGCAAGCTGGTGGACTATTATTGATATAACCAGTTTCCAGGTTTAAGAGAAAACAGCATCTTATGTTGGGAAGTCGGGAGGCATTATTATGAGTAGATAGGAGCGCTTCCGGAATCAGCACATATATTAAGTACTAATACTTGATTTTTGACGTACTCAGGGCATTCTGATATCCATATTCCACTGCTTCTTGGACGATCAGGTACTATTAACGTAGCCTGCATATGCATAACCCTTCCGGTTGCATGCTAAATAATCCCTTTACTATGCCATTTCATTAAAACTTGTCCATGGACATCAATTCAGTATCCTGTACCCACATGTGCTTTGGTATTTCAGGTCAGGGAGGCACTGAGTAATTACAGGCAAAAGAAGAAGGCGACAACATATTTGGATATCAAGTCAAAAAGGGTCAATCGTCAACATGTAGACAATAATGGTAAGTTGTAACAACTAATAGAGGATATTACATGGGAGCGCGTGGAGATACGAATTATATCTTAATGCGAGTGTTGATGATTTTATCTTCGGTTTTATTTCTTTGGAATTACCTTAGTCACAAAACAAAACAAAAAATCCATATTCAAGAGACGAGGAGATTTGGCAATTGCCCCCCTCTCTCCTCCCGCCCTCCCCCCCTCTCTCTCCACCCCCCCTCCCCCTCCCACTCCTCCATCCCCTGCTGTAAAACACTTTTCTATCCTCGCCCTATATGGAAAAATATGTAGGTCTAGCTAGACTTGCAATATTAGATTCGACCTTAGTCTCGTCCAATTGTCTCAAATTCAACATCTTTCCATGCTGGGCTCGGACGAATCCAGTAGGTGAATATTATATAACTTCATGACAGTCTTAAATGGACAATTAACATACAAAGCAAAACAGGTCTATTGTTTTACCATATTCTTGTTGTCCAAAAGGGCCTATTGTACTCAAAAATGTTGTCCATCATCTTGACAATGAAGGTCAGTATTTACCTCTTTTAAAAACTCAAATATTTGATTATGTATGAATCAAACCAGTTAAAGAAAAAAACTTCTGTCACATGGCCCAGAATCAATTGACAAAACGATATGGAAATTCAATTATTAGCATGGCTCATTTGAATACTGCAGGTAAACTAATTTACAGAGTGCAAAAATAAGCAAAGTGACACACGTTATGGCCTTGAAAAACACTACTTCTTGTCAATATTTTGATCTGTTCTAGTTACCATTGCTCTTCAATAGATGACATGTTCATCTACTTTCATGAACTTTATTCATGTTTATTGTATGGACTGTGATTGGAATTCACAATGGAAATCGGCTGTTAATATGATCTCGCAGAATGTATTTGTACGTGATATTCTCGGTTATATATTTCGGCAAACTACAGTGGTGTTGTATATGTTACCAGTGGCAACTCATTAACTTTGGGTGTAAATTTGTCTTGAGCAAAAAATGTGACAGACGGGTGATAGCATATGAGACAATAGCAACAAAAATAAGAATTGAAGTGAAAGATTTCTCGAAATATGCATATACATAGACCCTCATGTCATTATCTTTCTCCGATTGTATTTACATCTACATTCATTTCGTCAGCAATAAACTTTGAATTTATCACGCTAACTATACAAAATAATTAAAATAAAAAAGTATTTACAAGACAATATATATTTATCGGATATTTTTTCTACCTTTAGGATTTGATCAGCCTAATAATGATCACGAAAACGCGTATGAAAATATTGATGTTCCACAAAACGAAGGTAAAACATCAGTTATGGAGGTAATGTGGATATAATTCTGGAATTCCTTTGGAGCAACGAAACAGACAGTCAAAAGACAAACAAACAAACAAACAAACAAACAAACAAACAAACAAACAAACAAACAAACAAGCAAGCAAGCAAGCAAGCAAATAAACAAATAAACAAATAAACAAATAAATAAATAAATAAATAAATAAATAAATAAATAAATAAATAAATAAATAAATAAATAAATAAATAAATAAATAAATAAATAAATAAATAAATAAATAAATAAATAAATAAATAAATAAATAAATAAATAAATAAATAAATAAATAAATAAATAAATAAATAAATAAATAAATAAATAAATAAATAAATAAATAAATACATACATAAATAAATAAATAAATAAATAAATAAATAAATAAACACGCTGGGCATAAATGACCCCGAAATCGCTCATCAAAACGTCATCGTTTTTCTCAAACCTTCATATCTTCAAGAGTCTTCCATCGATTGGGACGAAATTTTCGGAGGTTGCCTATTACATTTGGCGCTTTATTTTTCTTATGCAAAAAGTTACCATTTACGTTATTTTGACGTCATGGTGAATTGTTACAATTCTCGAGAGAATCCAGATCATCTCAAGAGTTTCTCAAAGATTCATATGTTGATAGCAAATAACATTCTCTAACATTTGGTGTAATTTTTATTTCGATGCGACAACTCGTTGCTGAGTTATAAAGGATATTTAATTTACGATGACGTCATAAAAATGACGTTTGTCATTTTGTAATTTGTCATTAATATTTCTAATACTTATCTTCAAAAATTCAAAAATCAAAAATCATACGATTGGAAGGACTTAGGAGTTCTACCATATGCATAATATAAAAGTTAACGATTTGCTAACAAAAAAGTTATACCAAGACGTTATTCAGTATAGTTATAACTGTATGGTAAACAATGAGATATATGTAATAAAATAACGTCTTGGTATAACTTTTTTGTTAGCAAATCATTTACCTCTATATTTTGCATATCGAAAGAGCTCCTAAGTCCTTCCAATCGTATGATTTTTGATTTTTGAATTTTTGTAGATAAGTATTAGAAATACTAATGACAAATTTCTAGTAACAGCAATCAACGTCATAATGACGTCACCAATAATCTAATATATCTCTAATAAAGCTCAAAGACCGAAAATTGTAGCTTTTTAATGTGCAAACATGTTATTGTAGTCTTAAATGATCGTTCAAATGTGAATTCCTATTTTCAATAGCTTCTAATAGCTATTAATTAAGCCCCAGTGACGTCATTTTTATGACGTCATCGTAAATTAAATATCCTTTATAACTCAGCAACGAGTTGTCGCATCGAAATAAAAATTACACCAAATGTTAGAGAATGTTATTTGCTATCAACATATGTATCTTTGAGAAACTCTGGAGATGATCTGGATTCTCTCGAGAATTGTAACAATTCACTATGACGTCAAAATGATGTAAATGGTAACTTTCTGCATAAGAAAAATAAAGCGCCAAATGTAATAGGCCACCTCCAAAAATTTCGTCCCAATCGATGGAAGACTCTTGAAGATATGAAGGTTTGAGTAAAACGATGACGTTTTGATGAGCGATTTCGGGGTCATTTATGCCCAGCGTGAAATAAATAAATAAATAAATAAATAAATAAATAAATAAATAAATAAATAAATAAATAAATAAATAAATAAATAAATAAATAAATAAATAAATAAATAAATAAATAAATAAATAAATAAATAAATAAATAAATAAATAAATAAATAAATAAATAAATAAATAAATAAATAAATAAATAAATAAATAAATAAATAAATAAATAAATAAATAAATAAATAAATAAATAAATAAATAAATAAATAAATAAATACAGCCTGGCAGGCAGGTTAGGAAGGTAGACACAGAGACATAATAACGAGCTGGCCCCTTTTTCACCCACGTCTATGCCCTTCGTCCTTTTATCAATCATTGTTAGTTTACCTATTAAACCAAACCGGTTCCCATGACAACAAATAACCAAAAATTAATCGTGGTAATAGACCTAATCCGCGCGTCAAAAAGTTTTCCCAATACAACGTGACAAACCTCTAGAGGATTCAGTTTCTTTTTGGTTTTTCAAAACAATCGTGAGTATATCTCGAAGCTAGGGATAACGACGATAATCCGACGAGTTTCAAAACAAAAGCAGATTATTACTCGGGAGGTTTGTCGCGCTGATTTGGGAAAACATTGTCACATGATGGATTAAGTCCATTATGTGCAATGTGAAGGTAAGTCTGGAATTTGTTGGATTTTATAAAATAACTATGACATAACGCGCGCTCTGATTGGCCAATGGACGCGCGTCGCGCGTTCTTTATGAGAACACACAGCACGCGCGCGCACATTTTCAAACTTTCTACAACGAAAAAAGAAAATAAAACTTCAATTGTATTCTATAAAAGAAATAGAAAACTCGGCAGCAGTGCTATGTTGAGTTATAAAAGTACTTGGGAATTGTAAGAAGACTCGAGAAGTGTTGAGAAGCACTCGGCTAGGCCTCGTGCTTCTCCTAACACTTATCTCGTCTTCTTACAATTCCCGCGTGCTTCTATAACTCACCATAGCACGCTGCCTCGTTTTCTATTTCTACAGTAAGGCCCGGAACCGGACTCGCCTCATGTAAGGGAATGCGGAATGATACTGAATTCCGGATTCCAAGTGCCGGGTTCCAGATTCGAAAGACTAGATTTCGGATTCCATATTTTTCATTTCCAGATTATACTTTGGCCTGGAAATTATAACTATTACTTACTTTTACACCGTATCCCACGCCATTGTTATAATTGTTTTCAAAATATAATCCATACTAAGCATGCACTGGTTAAAGTGCCTATAAAGCCTAGCCAAATCCTTTTGAATCTAGAAATACATCATATAAATAAGCGTTTTATTTGAAAATTTCGGAATAAAATCAACTCCTCTCTGAGAATTAAGCAATTCAAATCTGAAAATGCAAATGAGATGACGTCAAAGCAGGAATTATTAAATATACAAATACACTAGATATAAATCTTGTGCTTTTATTTATTTGGAAAAAAATCTCTTTGCTTAAGTACAAGGTATGGTGAGTATTTTTGCTTCTTAACTGAAATGCACTTGTTTCAGAACTGAAATCATGTCAAAATCAAGCAAAAATCAAGCCGCTCAGACAAAAAGACAAATTAAAGTATAGGTGTTTGCAACGACTACTTTCTTGTCGCGAAATTTGTAGTTCGGATTTAACGTATATGTGATAAAAAGTAGGGGCTATAAAGTGGTCCGTGGAGTAATTACAATACCTTATTGATAGCAAGGAAGCTGCAGGATTCAAGTGCAGATTCGGTATTCCAAATGGATTGATGGATTCCAGATTCCAGTATTACCTGAAATCACATTTTTCGTGGATTCCGGATTCCTTACATGGGGCGAAACGGACCCAATATAAATGTACTATATACATTCAGGTATACGTATGTCAAAGCGCAGGTAAAACTGTCAGTTAGGTATCCAGAAGAGCCATTCAAAGCAGTTCAAAATATCAATGCTTACCTTCTACATTACAGAAAATCAAGAAGATCAGATCCAAGACAAGTTCACTCCTGAAGACACGAAACTCTAAAAATCGTCAAAGGAAGAGCTAGTTTTAGCACGTTGAACACGAACTTAGGAAAAAAAATTTCAACAGTTGACGTAAATGAACAGCAAAGGTGTATCAATATATAATCACAGTATAATCAATATATAATCACAGTATAATCAATATATAATCACTGTATAATCAATATATAATCACAGTATAATCAATATATAATCACTCTATAATCAATATATAATCACAGTATAATCAATATATAATCACATTATAATCAATATATAATCACTGTATAATCAATATATAATCACTGTATAATCAATATATAATCACAGTATAATCAATATAGAATCACTGTATAATCAATATGTAATCACAGTATAATCAATATATAATCACTGTATAATCAATATATAATCACTGTATAATCAATATAGAATCACAGTATAATCAATATATAATCACTGTATAATCAATATAGAATCACAGTATAATCAATATAGAATCACAGTATAATCAATACATAATCACAGTATAATCAATATATAATCACAGTATAATCAATATATATAATCACAGTATAATCAATATATATAATCACAGTATAATCAATATATAATCACAGTATAATCAATATATAATCACAGTATAATCAATATATAATCACAGTATAATCAATATATAATCACTGTATAATCAATATATAATCACAGTATAATCAATATATAATCACTCTATAATCACTCTATAATCACAGTATAATCAATATATAATCACAGTATAATCAATATATAATCACTGTATAATCAATATATAATCACTGTATAATCAATATATAATCACAGTATAATCAATATAGAATCACTGTATAATCAATATGTAATCACAGTATAATCAATATGTAATCACAGTATAATCAATATATTAATCACTGTATAATCAATATATAATCACTGTATAATCAATATAGAATCACAGTATAATCAATATATAATCACTGTATAATCAATATAGAATCACAGTATAATCAATATAGAATCACAGTATAATCAATATATAATCACAGTATAATCAATATATAATCACAGTATAATCAAATATAATCACAGTATAATCAATATATAATCACAGTATAATCAATATATAATCACAGTATAATCAATATATAATCACAGTATAATCAATATAGAATCACAGTATAATCAATATAGAATCACAGTATAATCAATATATAATCACAGTATAATCAATATATAATCACAGTATAATCAAATATAATCACAGTATAATCAAATATAATCACAGTATAATCAATATATAATCACAGTATAATCAATATATAATCACAGTATAATCGATATATAATCACAGTATAATCAAATATAATCACAGTATAATCAATATATATAATCACAGTATAATCAATATATAATCACAGTATAATCAATATGTAATCACAGTATAATCAAATATAATCACAGTATAATCAATATATAATCACAGTATAATCAATATAGAATCACTGTATAATCAATATAGAATCACAATATAATCAATATATAATCACAGTATAATCAATATGTAATCACAGTATAATCAATATAGAATCACAGTATAATCAATATATAATCACTCTATAATCAATATATAATCACAGTATAATCAATATATAATCACAGTATAGTCAATATATAATCACAGTATAATCAATATAGAATCACAATATAATCAATATATAATCACAGTATAATCAATATGTAATCACAGTATAATCAATATAGAATCACAGTATAATCAATATATAATCACAGTATAATCAATATGTAATCACAGTATAATCAATATATAATCACAGTATAATCAATATGTAATCAGAGTATATTCAATAAAGAATAGTCAATAAATCGCAAGTCTTCAATAATATGGAAGAAAAACAATTTTTGAAATTTTAAATGCTCGAAATTACGGCAAACAACTCTAAAAATATCAAAAGAAGACTAGAAACACTGACACGGCTTTTTGGAGAACACTAAAAGAGATTTCGGGTAGTTTTCTGTTACTGTTTCGTCAAAACTCGCCCTAGACCTCCCTCTGTCAAAGTAAACTATGGTTTTTGTTACATCAAATCGACAAAGGTAACCTATCAGACATTTCAATTTCTATGTCCCATTTTTGAGATACTATCAAATCCTTACCGTGCAAAGCTGTCTACAGGCTAATATAAGAGTACATACCTGTGTCGAAAAATCTCTAATTTTACGACAGTGAAAATAGTTAAATTTTCTTGCAAATTTTTGAGGTTAAAGATGGAATGACATGTGTTAAAGATGGAATGACATTTCAGTGCTGACAATGACTTGATACAAATGGTGAGTTCCTTTAGTTCGATTTTCCACTTTCGAAATTTTTTCGCGCACTACCTCAAAAAAGCATAGATTTAACACCATCTAGAGCCAAATTGAACATGGTGTTCCCCCCACACCCACTCCCTTTTATTTTATTTTTGGAATCGGTAAAGCTTAGTAACTGAACGAAATTTCATTAAGAAAACTATATTCTTTCAGTTTTTCCACGGAATTATATAATCAAGCTATAATCAAGTGAGAGGAGGCAATAAGCCATATAGGCCGTATGCCCGAGGGATGTATATGACTTACTGCTGACGTTCGAGTGTCTTCGTACTTGAGAAGGTTTTCGCAAATCGTGAAGCTCTTTCTTGGTAGATTTTGGCAAACTAACAAAATATCTATAAAGGTTTTATTAAACCTCGGTTTCAGAGTGTTGCCAAACGCAGGATGGAGGAGGCGATTCCAATGGTTTACATTAGGCGCGCCCTGGTACAGTGATGTCTGCGATGTGACGTCACGGATGGCGTACACAACAACCAAAATTGAGTTCTCAAAAATGCTTCGAAAAACAGATTTCAAAATGTAGTTGAAAATGTACGTTTTAGAAATTCCTTAAGGCATTTACCTTCACTTTTACAATATTGACATTGCTTTATCTTCAATATGTCTCAGTCTTGTCTTTGACACCAATCTGATGATGAAAAACGGCTCAAATAAAAGGAAAGTTGAAGTTGAAGTGCTGTCTTGTTCAGTTCCCGCCATTTTTCGTTCAGTTCTTCGAGGAGAAGGACGCGGGAGGAAAAAAAATTTTCTCAGCGTTTTTAGACTATTTTGAATCCCGGAAAAGTTTCCACGTATTCGTAAGTAATAGACCTTTCGCCTGAACTGAATGCTGCACATCAGCGAAGTGGAAACATGACGTGTTTCTGGAGCTCCGCAATCGTCTTGGTTTTACTACTTTCCTCATGTCCGAAATTCCAACAATGTGATCCCAGCCTGTACATAAGCCTACCCTCAATTGGTTTGGAGAGTTTTGATTCAAGTAACACGCTGTTTCTGTCGCAAGTCGATCTTTTTAGCTCTGAGTTGGTATTCGGAGCTAAATGGAAAATTGACATTTGGAACAGTGAACTATGACCAAAACAAAGCCTTCATTCCCTTGGGCATATATTACAATTGTAGAAAGTGGTCCCAAACAAGAATTGCTTATTACGGAAATTCAACAGCTACATTCCATCTATTATTACGAAGTGGTGTTGTTGAAGAGAATCCTGGTCCTCAGAACAATGGTCCATCAAATAACAAGAAACAAAAGGCTCTTCGTTGTAAGGAATGTGAAAAGCCAGTTGCTAAAAACCACAAACGTTTTTGTACCGTTTGCTTCGATATGACTCACGCTAAATGTAACAAGCTCTTTGATGTTAAATCTGTTCCTTCTACGACTCCAGTCAATTGGATTTGTCCCAAGTGTACTTTGTGTTTACTGCCTTTCTCTACATTCGAAACAAACGATACAGATGTCCAGATCGACTCACGTCAGTTGCTCGTGCGGTTACACTTGCTTTGTGAAACGGGAGCAAAGATTTTTGTTGTGTTATGAAAACTTGCAGTTTTGTGTGTTACAGAATAATAATTGGGACAATGCTTTTATAACTAAGTTATAAGTTATAACTTAGTATTGTACGACAATTTGCTCTGTCCTTCAGCAGTTATAGTCAGATAACGAGACTTATATTTATAAGCGGTTTAAGCTGCAAGGTACTTACTTAAGGCTGGTTCACACTAGCGTCGGAATCAGAATCGGAATCGTAAGAAAACAACAAAGAATTTAGGGGATTAGAATACAAAAGAAAGGTGTTTTTCTTTGTTCCTTCCTTTGTCTTTGATTATGCTTATGCTTGGTCTTATGCTTCTTGCGATGTTTATGTCGATGTCTTATGTCACACGCTTGACTTAACTCTTTTGTCTTTTCCTTTGTTTTCTGCTTCCGATTCCGAATCCGACGCTAGTGTGAACCAGCCTTTAATTGCAAGTAATACATAATTGCATTTCTAAAGAATGTTGTATTATTGATTGAAACTTCATTAAAGATTATATCATTGAATTGTGCTGGGTTACAGTGTTGGACTGTTTCGCGGAGGTAGAATGTTGCATTGTCAAGCGACCAATGTTGCATTGCCCCAACACGAATGTTGGATAGTGACGGACCAAAGTTAAACTATGCACACTGGCGACAGACTTCGTCTCGCACTAAGCTACAAATGTTGCACTTCCAAAACAACAATCTTGCATTGTTCAAACACTAATGTTGGATTGTCCAAGTAACAATGTTTGAACGTGAACACAAGCATGTTGAATGATCGACACCAATGTTGAATTGTGCAATAGTTTTGGCGGGGATTGAACGCCATAATATGAGGTCTTCGAGTAGACATTGTAATGTAATGTAATAACTTTATTTAACGAATTCGAAGGCGAAACACACAACAGTTACAATTTATGACAATTGCGCGCTATGATAACCCAGTGGCCCTAAAAAAATGAAAAGAAAGCAATAAGTTATGACAAAAATGAAAGCAATAAGTTATGACAAATTAAAACTATAATTTTAAATATTGGTGAATACAAATATACAAACGTAAAATAGATAAAATATAAACTGAAAAAAATTTCGAGCAAACTATAGATCAAATGTTTTCTGTTTCTGATAACTTGACAAAATATGAAATATAAATTCAGCCTCGGTTTATAATACCACCACCACCACTTTCTTTTTTTTCTTGAGCATTTTTGGTTTTTAATCTTTTTTGGAAAATATTATAGCGATATTTCAAAGATTTTGCATTGACTTCACTGAAAGCCTTAGCAATTGAGACTGTCTGCCACTTTTTCCCATACTCTTCCTCTTTCAAGGCTCTTATACATATTGGACGTCACACCCTCTGCAGCAACCTCCTTTAGCATCATGAGGTCCACTGTGTCATTCCAATCCATTTTTCTACAAAACAAAATAAAAGTTGTATTTCTTAGTTTGTATACTGCTTTAGAGCGAAAACAATACAACAATGAAACAAGTACTAACTTAATAATAGTACGAATAGCAGCAATTAAACAATTGAGAGCACAGGATTTTGCTTCATTTTGGTGCGCTTTAGTTGCTAAATTGTTTCGTGTTTTATAGTGTCAGAAGCATACAGATCAATTAGCCCTTACCTTTTGGTTGAAGTTTCTGGTGCTTGTGCTTGTGCCATACTTTCTCTAACAACAAAGACCTGAAAAATTGAAATCAAAACACACCTTTTACACGTTGCACTATTAAGAACTAATTCAGCAATAGAAACCACAAAAAAATGATGCAAACAAAGCACCTGAAAGTTGGTACTAAATTATGCTATACGATTGTGATTCTCACTTCACAAACTCCCAAAAACTATAGTTCTTTACGAAGTAAAAAAAAAACAAAAACACGAAAACCAGGGAAAGCATGCACCTATAAACTTTATAAGCATTTATCTCACCTTTGGAAGTTTGTAAAAAACATTGATAAATTATAACCAAAACCTAAAAAACCAACGCACCTGTTGCTGGCATTTGAGAGTATGTTTACATTGTTACATGTCCCAGAAGGAGCTGTTTTAAGACGAAACCATTTATACTAGCTTTCTGTTGTAAAAAAGAACCAAAGTGATTTTCATAATTCCCATTAATTAATTTTGAAAATGAATTGCTGATTAACTGGGGTAAAATCATGCTTTTTTAACATTAACTTACCGTTCTGACCCCGACGCTAAAACAGGCCAAATGCCGTCGTCCTACAGTAAACGCGGACGACGAATTCACAAAGCGGAAGTGAAAGTTGCTAGTGACATTCCCAACCGCGCGATTTCACGTCGTCCTAGACGTACCGTCCTGAATCTAAATCAGTCTGATGACTCGTGGTTGCGCCGCAAAAGCACCTCATGTCCACTGGGAAGCAGTCGCTGGTACACACGAAGAAGCTAATTATATTTTTGCGTGAGTAGCTAGCGATATGCGCAATAACAGAAAGGAATATGAGTGAAACATCACGGCCCTGTTAGAGAATAGTGGTCCCCTTAGTACTTTCCTATATACTCAGACCGATCACAGTCTCTCAATAAGCTTAAGAGGATGGTAATGTTGTAAATGAGCCATAAACATATAACTTTGACTCCAAAATCATGATGCAAAGTTCGGACTAGGGCTTCGATCTGCGACCCGACAGGTGCAGGATGCCAGCTCGGGAGGTCATTCGTATCGAGCTAAAGGATCACAATATCCGGCGAGATGGATTGTACAACATGCAGGCACAGGCTTACCATCCTCAACGTTTGTGAATCGGGTTAGTTCCCGTTTAGTGGGTTTGGGATCCCTGTGTTGTAATTCAAGTTGAATAGCATGAATTTAATTTTGCCTCTGAAAAGCTTTCTTTTTCTAATCGATTCTTCGAAAGTTTGTTAGAAATAAAGATTAATAGTTATTGAACACTTCTGGCTAGCTTTTTTGGGAGTTTGAGGCGTATTTATTTTGTTTTAATCGTTGAGTTTTGAGCTGCGTTCTCACTAACAGAAGAGACAACAAGGTGGGCAACTTCGGCGATTTGAATCATCCACCGTGGCTCACAAACCACGCGAAATGTTTTTTTCCTCGTACATTATTTGCACGCGCGCGCACTTTATTGTAGTAGTTTTCTACAGTTGTATGACGAATCAAACACCTTGTACATCCCTTAAGATGGGCACTTAGCCCGAAAGCTTGGATTGAAAATAAGGTTGAAGAATCAGACGTTTTTACAATAATGCCATCAACTTACAAAACAACGCTAGAATAGAAATAGTGTCGACTAAAATCTGTTAGACTGATATCTATTTCACGGATTTATAAGTGCCATCACTCTAATTAACATTCAATTTTTTATTTGACGGCTTTTTGCAATCACTCTAAACTCGTGAAAAAAGTGTACTAGTTAGAGTGTAATAGTCTGATAAATACAAGAGGAAACAGAAGAATTAGTGTAGTGCCTAATACGCTAAAGAGTGTATTTCACGGGTTTATTAAAACCACTCTATACCTTGCAAGTTAAACCATTTATATGAAAAAAAAGTTTCGTTAACTATTGATAATTCCCAATGTACAGAGCAAATTGTCGTACAATATAGAGTAAAAAAAGACTCTTATAGCAGCGGAACTTTAACTCGTTGAAAAGTAGCCCGCATTTATTGTAATTATTATTCCTGCAAGTTCCATAACACAACAAACATCAAGCTGGTCCGTGTTTCGTAAAGCAAGTATAACCGCGCACACGAACAAATGACGTAAATCTTCGTGATCGGTTATCGGTTCTCCCAAGATTTTTAACCATTTTACTACTCATTCAAGCCCTTTACCTTACTTTAACTTTTAATGCGCAATGTCGTGTATCGCACCGTTTTATCAAGTTTGCCTTTAATTCACAATCAAGGTTAGTGTTAGCGATTTTACGAGTGCTCATAGATTATGCATGCCTTGTGAACTATGTAGGCCTTTAAAAGGCTTTTTAACGTTTTAAAGCAGATTTCAAGTCCTCTAAGCTTGTTACCTAGCCAAAACATTCGAGCTCATGTAGCACGAGTGACTTCGCGTTTGTTTGTTGTATGTTCATTGTGTGTGTGCTTGTCTAGGTGCGTGCTATTTGTATTATCATTTGTGTGTATTTGGGATTCCCTTGAAGGTTGGGACGTCATTCTGTATATAAGGACTGGTCAAGCTTGGAGCGTGTGAGTTTTGGGGGCCGGCTAAAAGGTGGTGACGTATCATTATAGGAGTGACCCAACGAGAGCGGACTCATAGGCTCTCTGAAGTAAGTGAATAAAACATACTTAACTGAAGTAACTGAATAAAACATTCTGTACTTCCAAAGTTTACACTCATAAATGAATTTCAAATGAACTGCATCGTGTTCCTGATGTACTCTGTATAAGTTATAGTTAGTTATATAGTTATAAATACATTTTTTACCATCAAGATCTTAGTTCGTTTAATTTATAATAATTTCTATCGTTATTTATTTTCTTTTTTTTTGTACCGCAGTTGTATGTTATTAGCATATAGTTGAGGGCCACTTGAAAATTATCCGTGATAAAATGTCCCCCTCGTTAAATAAAGTTATTATTATTAAGGTAATGGGCTCGCGCGAGTTTTTATCGATGAATTTTTCTATAAATCATTATGTAGATTGTTTTTGAGTTGGGAACATCAAATCAATAAAGAAAATGGGGGATCACGGTGTTAGTTTTGGTGCTATAATAGCTCGAAAAGAGCGAAATCTCGCCTTTTCGAACGAAAACAACAGATTTCAGAGTCTGTCCTCTAGCGTAGGGTAAGTCTTTGCAAATTTGCAAACTAAAGGCTTTCAGACATGCTCAAGTAGACAAAGTATCATGAAAAGTAATATGCCTTCACTTATTTGTAGGTAAAGCTGAGTATTCGCAATTGAAAGATGAAAATCAGGTGTACTTACGCGCGAATCAGACGTTCATTTTGACGATTTTTCGCGATTTTCTCAAAAACCTATCGAGGAATTTTTTTTCTTTTTTGATATGTTTTAGTTTTGATAAAAATACGTCGAAAAAGCAAAAAAATTAGGATAGGTCACGGTGCTAGATTTTAAGTTATAAGGCTTTGAATACTTTGAATACGTGGCGTCCGCCATATTGAAATATTTAGAACACAGGAAGCCCAATCAAATTCGATATCAGCGCGCGCGTGCAAAACATGCGCAAACGTTATGCGCACGAATGCGCGAGCGCATTACCTTAAGTGAAAATCGTTTGGACGGAAGACTCACGGACCCCCCACTGAATGCTTAAATTGGAAATGCTTTTCATTGAAATGTTCAGTGGCCATAAGTACCAGGTTTTTTATTCTTGGGTCACGTGCATTTTTGAAAATATGAAATTGAATATTAGATAAATGGAAAATTGGATCATGGAAGCAAAAATCAATTTTTGATTGGGCAAAAAATTGAAAATTAATTCAAAAATGGATAATTGATTGTTCTATTTTACTAAAATGTCAAATGGACATAAGGTACACAATGCGTGTACAATGCGTGTACAATACGTGTACGGTCCGTGGGCGTTTCGTTAATCCGTGTACCTTATGGCCATTCAACTTTTCTATTAATAGACTAATCGAATAAACAAATTTTGAGTTCAATTTTCAATTAAAAAAAAAATGAAATTTGAAATTTGATTTCACTTTTTCACTTTTCAATATTTCAATTTGTTAAACTCAGTAAAAGTGAAAAAGTGACAAACTTAACCTCACCATGGGAGGGGTAAAAGATTATTTAAACCCCAGACTTCTCGTCGCCGGTTACATAATCTGCATAAATTAAAAATGGCCAACTGGGTATGTACAGTTGTTTTACCTGAGTTTTTGATAGTAAATTGCCAAAATGTTTCGCCTAAAACTACAAAAACGTGTTTTAATCGATTCGAGTCGATTCGAGTATGGACATTAGAGGGCAGACAAATGAGCAAAACATTTTTCACTGAACCAAACTGACACTTGATGTAGAGAAACATTTTCTAACGCCACTCAGAAGGGAAAACTGAGGACGTAGCAGACAACTGAAAAGATATGCCGTTACTTTCCTTCTTCTTGAAATCATATGTGTATATACTCTTCAATTAATGTTTATTTCCTGACGTTTTAGGCAAAACACCAAGAAATGTCACGATTTTCTATCAAAAACGCAGATCAAAAACCCCTAAATGCTCAGGCGGCCATTTTTAATTCATGCAGATTATGTAACCGGCGGCGAGAAGTCTGGGGTTTAAATAACTTATCTTTTACCCCTCCCATGGTGAGGTCAAGTTTGTCACTTTTTCATTTTTACGGAGTTTAACAAATTGAAATATTGAAAAGTGAAAAAGTGAACCCAAATTTCAATTTTCATTGTTTTGAAAATTGAAAATTGAGCTCAAAATTTGTTTATTTGAATATTCTATTTATCAAAAAGTTGAATGGCCATAAGGGTCCGTGTAGCACTTGCTAATTGAATTTTCTATTTTAAAATCTAAAAACAAAATTCAAAATTTATCATGATTTATGAATTTTGATTATTTGAAACTCAATTAAAAATTAAAAATTACTTATTTTTGTGTTTCTTAATATCGTTAATGAAGTTCAAAAACTTTAAAAGACCAGATGAATCCGCATTTCGTTGGTTCGGATAATGTAAAAACGATCATGAGCTGTTTGAATATTAATAGTTTGAAACTAAATTGAATGTCAAAAAAACTCCCTTATTTGTTTCCTTTATTATCAAAGGAAGGGATTTCCCTTCTGGGGTGGGGGGACAGGAGATTTTGTCAAAATTTAGTCAGCGTACTTAGACACCAGCTCGGCCAACAGTGATTTTCGCGGCATTTCGACTTCGCGGATACCACGGATACCACGGATACTACGGATAACACGGTACCTTTTTAAAAATCAATATAGTAGCAAAAATTACCTTCGATCTCTCCTATAAGTGCTTGTAAGTTTTCAGGATATACCTTTTTTAGGGCGAACGAGCTGAAATTCACACCAATCAGTATTCAGAATATCAGAATACAATGTCAAATAATTTCCTAATAAGGATATTGATTGCAAGTGACATCCGAAAGTGGAACATCGCCTTGATTGACTGATAAAATATAAGAGACGTCGTTTTCGACGCGACTGGGAATTTCCTTGGCGATTAGATTTATGCCAGGATTATCTACAAGATGAGTAAAGAATTCAGCAAATGTAAGGTTGTGTTTCCCAGACTTAAAAATTGGCAGATTATTAGGTTCGTTTCTATAAAAATGGATCTTACTATTTTTGACGTCGTCTTTTGCATCGACATCATCATCATCATCATCAGCACTAGACTCCACCAGAACGTCACTGTCTTCAAAGTCGTCAGAACCTGCGACATCTCTTTGATGATGATCATCATCATCTTAATCATTATCATCTCTGATCACGACTACAACGTGATCATTGTCTTCTTCACATTCGACATCATCTTTTTGAACATCATCATCTTCGTCACTGATCACTACTCGCGTCAAGAATAGTCATTGGCTTTATCTTCGTCACTGTCGAGGACAGCATTAATTTGCATCATCAGCATCATCTTCATCATTATTATCATTGCTACTCGCACCCAGAACGTCTGTCTTGTCCACTAAGTTGGATGGCACAGCTCCTCCTTTGACCAAACCGTCAAAGTGGTCGCCTTTTCTGAGAATATAAACTGTGTCTTCTGCCTCTGAGCAGCAAAATCTTGTTTCTATTACAGTATTGTGGTTTCAGGTTATTACGACATTATTTCAGGACATCAGTGTATTCTGATATTTTGAATACTGATTGGTGTGAATTTCAGCTCGTTCGCCCTAAAAAAGGTATATCCTGAAAACTTACAAGCACTTATAGGAGAGATCGAAGGTAATTTTTGCTACTATATTGATTTTTAAAAAGGTACCGTGTTATCCGTAGTATCCGTGGTATCCGTGGTATCCGCGAAGTCGAAATGCCGCGAAAATCACTGTTGGCCGAGCTGGTGTCTAAGTACGCTGACTAAATTTTGACAAAATCTCCTGTCCCCCCACCCCAGAAGGGAAATCCCTTCCTTTGATAATAAAGAAAACAAATAAGGGAGTTTTTTTGACATTCAATTTAGTTTCAAACTATTAATATTCAAACAGCTCATGATCGTTTTTACATTATCCGAACCAACGAAATGCGGATTCATCTGGTCTTTTAAAGTTTTTGAACTTCATTAACGATATTAAGAAACACAAAAATAAGTAATTTTTAATTTTTAATTGAGTTTCAAATAATCAAAATTCATAAATCATGATAAATTTTGAATTTTGTTTTTAGATTTTAAAATAGAAAATTCAATTAGCAAGTGCTACACGGGTCCGTGTACCGAACCACAGTTTAATTTCCGATTTCATTTTACTAAATTCAGGATTAAAAAAACACATTTTCAGTGGCATTTTTCAATTTTCAATTTTGAAATATGAAATGAAAATTGAGTTTAAAATTTGAAAAGTTCAAAACTCAGTTGTGAAATAGTTTGAAAAATTTAAGAAATTGAAGATCGATTTTTACCTTGGCCTATTTTCAATTTTTAATTTAATTTCCGTTTTCGTATTACCACTTGAGTTTGAAGGGAACGAATGTGTCGGCCAAAGTTACGAAGTTTACTTAGGGAGGAGGTACCAGTATGGAATATGTTACAGAATTTCCCAGAGATGATTTTTGACACAATGCAGTCTGACAGGGCTGTGGAAACAGACGTTGCTGATCTTGGACAAAAATTGTCTTTTCATGTCTAACTCAATGACCATCCAATAACACCGTATGTTCGAATATTCACGCCCCCTTCCCGTAAACAATGTTGCAGTAACGCCTAGTCATCCCTCTAGCCCACTGACCAGTATTGAGCCGCTGGAGGGGGAGGGCCTACCTGAGCACCTTTTGGAATAAAGCTGAGAAAAATTTTCTTAACACTTTTTGTTCGAAATTGTAGGCCAAGCAAACCTTTTTTCCCCTTGATTTATCTCAATTACTTCATTCACAAAGCCTATGTATGATTTATCTTTCTGCTGATTAGAAACGTCTGACTTCATATCAGTGAATGTCACTTTCGGAATGAAAATTCCTGTAAATTTCTCTTAGAACATCCTCGTTGAAGTCCATAATTTTCTCTCAGGTATATCCCTAATTGAAGACATGTGTAGTTATTTTGTTCTACAAGCCAGCGAATAATCCCTCGTAAGGCGATAAAGAACTATGTAACGGCATTCCTCATAAATACTCGATATGTTGACGACTTCTTCTGCGGTCGTTATCTGGACTAAAAAGAGTCAAGATAGCCTAGCTAGCCAATCAGAAACGTCCGTTCTCGTAATTATGTACCTGCATTGTACAAAATCTCACCACTGGGAAAGTCTGGGACATATTCCATACTGGTATCTCACCCCCTCCCTCTAAGTAAACTTCGTAACTTTGGCCGACACCCCACAAACTTTTGTTAAGTTGTAAACTTCTCAAATTCAAAACTCAATTTTCATTTCATATTTCAAAATTGAAAATTGAAAAATGCCACTGAAAATGTGTTTTTTTTAATCCTGAATTTAGTAAAATGAAATCGGAAATTAAACTGTGGTTTGGTACACGGACCTACACGGACCCATAAGGTACACGGATTTTCGTTCATTCGATTTTCCTCTAAAGTAGAAAATCGAAAATTATCATTGAATTCAATTTTAGTTTGATTCGAAAATCAAAAAATACCAATTTTTCTCATTTTCAATTTTTGTTTTTTATAGAAATTAAAAATCAAATCACAAAATTCGATATTTTCGGAAAAACCTTCAAGTTTCATTGTCTCTAGAAATCGGAAAAAGTTCGCCTGACAAATGTGACTATGGAGGGGAGGGCCCGTAGTCGGCCGCTCAGCTAGTCTACCTTGTAGGGGAGGGTAATATTTGTTTGGTGAGGAAACTAACATGGCGAATGTCTAGCGATTTTACTTGAAGAGTTTTTTCTTCAAGTTTAATGGGGAAATCTTTGTCGTTTGATCGTTACTTTTTACTCTGACTCTTGTGCACTATTACCAGTCACCTTGGGAAAAGGAGAATGAGGTGACGAATTCCAGTTGGAACCTGGGCAAAGAATGGACAACTCTGGCCCGCTGTCTATAAACACCTAGCGATACTAGTAACAGGACGCTCAAGCAAACCCGACGAATTTGAATCATCTCTTTGAAAAATGAGTTATTTTGTCCACTGATCATCCGTGCCTGGCTTAGTATGGCTATTATTGGCACTATTGATAAACTAAATAGAAAGAGAGGAAGGAATCAGAGTTTAATTTCGGAGGTCCTGGCCGGCGAACACCGAATCCGTTCGTGTTTGATGAAGGTTCTGGGATACAGCTAAAGCATCTTTATAAGATCTCTATAATATTTTCTCTGAATCCAGGATGTAATACTTTGATTAAATGACAAAGATTTTGCAATGAAACAAATTGAAGAAAAACTCTGAATAAAAATCGCTGGACATTCGCGGTCCGTGTATATTCCGTCCATTCGATTTCCATGAAATCAGGAAAATCAAAATCTGAGTTTTTGATTGTCAATTTTTGATTTTCATTCTAAACCAAAATTGAAAATTCACTGTTTCTCGGTTTTTGCTGATCCTAAATATTTAAATTGAATATTCATTTTTTTAATTTTCAATTTTTACACAAACATAAAAATCAAAATGCGACTGGCAATTTTTGATTTTGTTCACCAATGATAATTAAACATTCTGAAAAGGAAAATTGACTAAAAATCCCCCTATCGGGGGTGGGTGCTTGGCCCATTTGGCGTGCATAGGAAGCCCGCATACCACATCTTTCAAGACCACAAGGAGCTGTAAGTTATCGGTCGCTGTTTTGAGGCAAAAAAGATGGCTTGAAGATTTATTCCAAGAAGAATAGTCAAAGATATGGTACAACCTCCTCTTTCTCTCTCACGATAGACATAATTGTAACCTTGCTCTTTTTTGGCAAAACACGAGCGTGATAAGCGGCGGTTCTAATCAGTTTCCGCACGGTTCACTTTCATGTTTTTGTATTATGATTTGATCAGCGACGATTTTAAAATACCCCAAAATGTACATATATAAGAAGTGTGCTTATTTATAGATATGTTTTCTTCTGATGAACCAAATTAGCGATGAAGTCTGGCGAGATGTCTTCCATGTTGACAATTCTGTTTGAAAATCCTTCGAAATTGCCGCTCAATTACAAACTTCCCGCATGCGCGCGGGGTCTGCATAAGGTCATAACAGCACGTCACTGGGTCTAATCACGCTCGTGTTTTGCCAAAAAAGAGCAAGGCTATGTCTATCGTGAGAGAGAAAGAGGAGGTTGTACCATATCTTGACTATTCTTCTTGAATAAATCTTCAAAGCCATCTTTTTTGCCTCAAAACAGCGACCGATAACTTACAGCTCCTCGCGGTCTTGAAAAGATGTGATATGCGGGCTTCCTGTGCACGCCAAATGGGCCAAGCACCCACCCCCGATAGGGGAATTTTTAGTCAATTTTCCTTTTCAGAATGTTTAATTATCATTGGTGAACAAAAATCAAAAATTGCCAGTCGCATTTTGATTTTATGTTTTGTAAAAATTGAAAATTAAAAAAATGAATATTCAATTTTAAATATTTAGGATCAGCAAAAACCGAGAAACAGTGAATTTTCAATTTTGGTTTAGAATGAAAATCAAAAATTGACAATCAAAACTCAGATTTTGATTTTCCCTGATTTCATGGAAATCGAATGGACGGAATATACACGAATGCGGAATGCGTGTACCTTAGGGCCATTAGTTTTTCTGTGTATTTGGAAAATGAAAAAAGCTTCCAAATTCATTTTGACGATTTTAAATCAAGAAAAACAATTCTTGACGCCAGCTTTCGAATTTCGTTTTCTTGAAAATTGAAAAATGAAAAATGAAAATCGAAAATTGAAATCCTTTTCAATCTTCAATATTTTGAAAATTGAAAAAGGAAATGGGTGCAAATCATTCCTGAGAGGGGGGCGGGGAAGGTTTCAGCGAATGCCTGTGGGAGGAGGGGAGGTCATTAGCGATAAAGCTTGTCTTTCGGTAAGATGGTGAAATGCAAGAATAATATAGGAGGAAGATAAATCACAATCATGATCAAATGCTCATGTCAGCCTTTCTGGAGAGTCGGCAAAAGCATACAAACAAGATAAAGTATTTATACAAACAATTTTCATTGTCCCACTGGTTCAGATCATTTGAAATGAGAGAATGTTTGAACATCAGTCAGTCAAAATGGCGAACAGTAACGAATGTAACGAGTAACACACAGAGATGGAGATTTTCTCAGCCTTTACAATGGACCGCAATGCGACAAGTTCTAACTGATGAACATTCTTTAGCTATGCATTAACACTCTCTCCTAAATATGCCACTGTTGGTAATAAATCGAGCTCATTCTTCCGTTCGGAACAACAATCACTGTGTTGGGAGTTATTAAAGTATTTACTAAGTCTCAGCGATATCGACATCCCCCCTCCACCCCCACAGGTATAGATATAAACCTACCCCACCCCTGTCATGAATAAATTATACCATTTCCCTTTTTTCAATTCTCAAAATATTGAAAATGAAAAAGGATTTCAGATTTCAAGTTTTGTTTTTCATTTTTCAATTTTCAAAAAATGAAAATAGAAAATTAGCATCAAAACCTGTTTTTCTAGGATGAAAATCTTCAAAAAATGAATTTGGAAGCTTTTTTCAATTTCCAAATTCACAGAAAAATGAATGGCCCTAAGGTACACGCATTATGCGGTCCGTGTATATTCCGTCCATTCGATTTCCATGAAATCAGGAAAATCAAAATCTGAGTTTTTGATTGTCAATTTTTGATTTTCATTCTAAACCAAAATTGAAAATTCACTGTTTCTCGGTTTTACTGATCCTAAATATTTAAAATTGTCTATTCATTTTTTTAATTTTCAATTTTTACAAAACACAAAAATCAAAATGCGACTGGCAATTTTTGATTTTTGTTCACCAATGATAATTAAACATTCTGAAAAGAAAAATTGACAGAAAAATCCCCCTATCGGGGGTGGGTGCTTGGCCCATTTGGCGTGCACAGGAAGCCCGCATACCACAAGAGACCGCAAGGAGCTGTAAGCGTCCTCGGAGACCCAGGGCGTCAGGGAGGGGGGAGGGGAGCGGAGTGGAAAGGAAAGAGGGGAAAAGGACGCCCTGGGCTTTTGACTACCCCTAACTTGTCTTGAGGCCAAACGTCAACAAAGGCTCTGATGGGCCTCATTATAATCTAATTATAATGAGGCCAATCAGGAGCGTTTGTGCCATTAGATTAAAATCATCTAAAATTACCAGTAGACAAGTTGACCCCACGCATCGCCACGACTTTAAACAATACAAGCTGTCACGTTGAGTTTGAAAAGAACCATGTTTCCAGCTCACCACGACTTTTAAACAATAAATACATAATCTCTTTCATGCATTTTGCAATAGCAATGAGTTTAGAGTGAAAAATATAGATAAATTACAAAGACCTTGGCGAAACAAGATGTATTTGAGGAACTTCTCTCAGGATATGGCTGAGCAACTGTCACTATATCAAAGCGATAATTGAAATGAGCCAGATATTTCTGTCATTTGAACTTTGTTTATTTTAGACCATCTAATTAATTTTGGCCTCAAGACAAGTTAGGGGTAGTCAAAAGCCCAGGGCGTCCTTTTCCCCCTTTCCTTTCCCCTCCGCTCCCCTCCCCCTCCCTGACTGGGTCTCCGAGGACGAGCTGTAAGTTATCGGTCGCTGCTGTTTTGGGGCAAAAAAGATGGCTTTGAAGATTTATTCCAAGAAGAATAGTCAAGATATGGTACAACCTCCTCTTTCCCTCTCACGATAGGCATAACCTTGCTCTTTTTGGCAAAACACGAGCGTGATTAGACCCAGTGACGTGCTGTTATGACCTCATGCAGACCCCGCGCGCATGCGGGAAGTTTGTAATTGAGCGGAGGATTTCGAAAGATTTTCAAACAAAATTGTCAACATGGAAGACATCTCGCCAGACTTCATCGCTAATTTGGTTCATCAGAAGAAAACATATCTAGAAATAAGCACACTCTTTAAAAATCGTCGCTGATCAAATCACAATACAAAAACATGAAAGTGAACCGTGAGGAAACCGATTAGAACCGCCGCTTATCACGCTCGTGTGTTGCCAAAAAAGAGCAAGGTTATGTCTATCGTGAGAGAGAAAGAGGAGGTTGTACCATATCTTGACTATTCTTCTTGGAATAAATCTTCAAAGCCATCTTTTTTGCCTCAAAACAGCGACCGATAACTTACAGCTCCTTGCGGTCTTGAAAAGATGTGGTATGCGGGCTTCCTGTGCACGCCAAATGGGCCAAGCACCCACCCCCAATAGGGGAATTTTTAGTCAATTTTCCTTTTCAGAATGTTTAATTATCATTGGTGAACAAAAATCAAACATTACCAGTCGCATTTTGATTTTTGTGTTTTGTAAAAATTGAAAATTAAAAAAATGAATAGACAATTTTAAATATTTAGGATCAGCAAAAACCGAGAAACGGGGAATTTTCAATTTTGGTTTAGAATGAAAATCAAAAATTGACAATCAAAACCTCAGATTTTGATTTTCCTGATTTCATGGAAATCGAATGGACGGAATATACACGGACCCATATTCCCTGCTCGTGCTAATGTTCACCCTTTTGTCTGGCTTGTAGCTGTTATAGACTTTCAATCTGAGTGGCCAACAATGCTTAATTCAGTAGTCCCTAACGTTTTCTTGTAGGACAAGTTTTCTCTTGTACATGTCTTGAGACGATCGACGCCATTTCGTTTGCTTGATCCGCCCTACCCTTTGGAGATGAACAGTTCAGTACCTCTCCCCCGTCATGGCGAAACTCGAATGGAATCCTCCCCTACTTGGGGAAAAAATGGTCGTTTTGATTTTCAATTTTCTAAATAATCGATTTTGAAAAACCTAATGGTACTTTTAAAAAATACAGGGAAATTTCAATATTTCTCTTGGTCAAATCCATCAAAACGAGGTGTAAAAATAAAAATATACAAAAAATCAAAAATCAAAAATTGATTTCAGCTTCAATTTTCAATTTTTCTTTCTACACGAAAATCAAATGGACGAAAACCCCCCGGACCTGCAAATCATTCCTGAGAGGGGGCGGGGAAGGTTTCAGCGAATGCCTGTGGGAGGAGGGGGAGGTCACTAGCGATAAAGCTTGTCTTTCGGTAAGATGGTGAAATGCAAGAATAATATAGAGGAAGATAAAGCACAATCAAATGCTCATACCAGCCTTTCTGGAGAGTCGGCAAAAGCATACAAACAAGATAAAGTATTTATACAAACAATTTTCATTGTCCCACTGGTTCAGATCATTTGAAATGAGAGAATGTTTGAACATCAGTCAGTCAAAATGGCGAACAGTAACGAATGTAACGAGTAACACACAGAGATGGAAATTTTCTCAGCCTTTACAATGGACCGCAATGCGACAAGTTCTATCTGATGAACATTCTTTAGCTATGCATTAACATTTCTCCTAAATATGTCACTGTTGGTAATAAATCGAGCTCATTCTTCGTTCGGAACAACAATCACTGTGTTTGGAGTTATAAAAGTATTTACTAAGTCTCAGCGATATCGACATTCCCCCTCCCCCCACAGGTATAGATATAAACCTACCCCACCCCTGTCATGAATAAATTATACCATTTCCCTTTTCCAATTCTCAAAATATTGAAAATGAAAAAGGATTTCAGATTTCAAGTTTTGTTTTTCATTTTTCAATTTTCAAAAAAATGAAAATAGAAAATTAGCATCAAAACCTGTTTTTCTAGGATGAAAATCGTCAAAAAATGAATTTGGAAGCTTTTTTCAATTTCCAAATTCACAGAAAAACGAATGGCCCTAAGGTACACGCATTGAAAGACCCTCGGACTGTCTTTATTGACATGTCTCGCTTGGGGCATGCCATATTAAATGACCTTAGAGAGGCCTCCAAAACATATATCAAAAATAAAATAGAACTATTAAAGCTAACAAAACTATACAAATGAAAATTGTGAACTTAACGTTTGTCTTAATTAGTTTAATTGTTGTTAATTTGCATATTTAAGCGCTGGGCCAAGATAATAATGAGAAAAAGATAAGCAATCCACGCAAAGATAGCAAAAAACATCGCACAAAATGTATTATGTTTCATACATAATCAACTTACAGGCACGAATGCATGGTTTAGTAAGGATACTCAAATTAGCATTGCAGTCGGTATTGAGGCTTAACTTTAAGGAGTTTAGTACAGTCAGATGTGTTATATAATCTCTCTCAAATTAATCTGAAATCCACTCTAGTGCCAACGAACATCCCGAAAAATTACCTAAAATATAATGTCCTAAGAAATGTAAGAGTTCCACCTATAATCTTGATTTTATATACTTTATAGGGTTTTAAAGTGTAAGATGTTAGTTTTAACCTGAACTGAAAGTACTTGATGTGATAGTGGTAAACATGAATGCTATAAAAACTTTAGCTGACAGAAAAACAATTAACTGTAACAAGGCTTATAATGAGAATTTTTTTCAAACTTAATACATATGATCAATTAATGGATAGCACTCAATTGCCCTCACAGAGGACATATAAGTGATCATATTAACGCCCGCGTCACCTGCTATCCAACACCCCACTGTTGTTGTATTTGTTAATATTTCGTTTAGAAAGTGATAAAAAGGGATAAATAGTCAACAGCAATTGGGGTGAGATGTCAGTTGACGCTTGTAGTCCAATGAACAGGAACAAAGAGCTTACAAGAGTCAAAGTGGTTCAAAAGCTTCTTGGACTTTACGTTCACAATAACCAGGAAACATTTAGAAAATCGTCGGTTTGCTGAGGTAAGGGCCTTTTTCCACTGACTTCAGTGCGCTTTTCGTTTGTCCAGTGCAAAACGGAGGAAAAGTTGTGCTTTCAAATTTATTCAGACTAGCGGTGGCGTGTCCTTAATATATCTATATTGCCCACTAGGGTATTTGTGACTTATCTATTAATGTAAATAAATGTATAAAAGTGGTTATATCCATCGTTCTGGGATCCACGAACCAGGCTTGGAACGCACTAACAACTTATAAAGTCTATCTTTAGATAATATGATCTTTAGCTTTCAAGAGAGTGTCAATAGATAATTAACCATAATATGGTGTAAGGTGCAAAAACGTACTAGTTTAATCAACAATGCTATTTTGATTATTTCATGAGTGCGAAGTCCACAATAAGCGAGACTAAAACTTTTAAACAATAAATAAGATAATAGAGAAGAGTATATTCCAGGCTCGTAACATGGTATATTTTCGTCTCACTGATCCCGGGGTTTTTACGGATATTTTGATTCCTGAGCCCATATTTTTAGAAAGGAAATGTTTCATCCCTGATCCTTGATGCAAAAAACTGAGCTGATCCCTGATCCTGACCCAATGTCCCTGATCCTCGATCCCACCCATTTGATCCCTGAGCCCTCGCCTCTGATCCCTGATCCTGGCCATAATTTGGAGCTTGATCCCTGATCCCATATACCATGTTACGAGCCTGATATTCAATATAAGAGGCTGGCAATTACAGCATCTGAAGTTCGTTACAATAAAAATAATCGGAATAAGTTCTTTCCAAATATCGTCAAAATTGAAGTTCTCCAAACTTTTGAATTAGTTTCCGTATGGAATAGAACCTCCTGTGCGTTTACACATTTTAGCGCATGATTCATTGATTTCTTTTATCAGTAGGTTTTTTAAAACTTCGACTGCATTTTAATAATGTTCATTTAATATCATGCCCACGGCAGTCGCATCCTGTGAGCTCACTGCTCGTATGATCATCTTACGCTGGTTATCCGTCAAACGGGACTCGGCAGCACAATTGGAGGGCTCAACGTCTTGACTTTGTTTAGAAAGAACTACAGCAGGAGCTTGGGAAATTGGTAGTACTTCAGGATTAGATTGCTGATTTAATTTGGTAGAGGCGGAGATATTTCTGCAGAGACTGTGAAGTTGGTGGTGATGTCGTCGGAAATAGTTGTTTGGCGGAATTTATCGCAGTTAAAATACGCTTTGGCGGTTGTTGTGCAGAGGGCGATTTTAATGATATGACTTTGTTGTTGATATTGTATCGTATCGATCTATTATTCTATCTCATTAACTTTAAATAAAGGTAAATAATTTTGATATTTTAGAGATTTGAGATATTCCTATGTATTTGTACAGGCAGTATCAAGTACAACAATAGGATATCACATATATGTTTGGGTGTAGCATGTCAAACGAAAGGGCATACAATATCAAACCAGATGGGACGGGTTGATGGTAATAGTGCCAAAGAAAACAGTTATTTTCAATAATTTTAAATTTGATTAAATCCATTATCATAAAATTGGAAGAGCGGCGCTACATCAGAAACTAGTCACCATGCATGTACTCTTCTATCATTGTGCCAATGTTCGTGCCTGTAGCAAAAAAATTCTGCATTATTTGTGCACTATATTCCTGCACTAATACGACCCATGTCTGATCACGAAGCACAGATTAGATCAAACTACTTCGTTTTTACTGAGGGAGGAAAAACAGGTGTACCCGGAGAAGAAAAAAACAACAAAAAAAAACAAAAAACAAAAACAAAACAAAACACCAAAAAATAAAAACGAAAAAAACAAACAAACAAAACAAAAACAAAAACAAAAACAAAAACCTCTAAGCAAGGGAGAGAACGAACAAGAAACTTAAGCCACATGTGATGCCCCGTCCGGGAATCGAAATCGGGACCACAGAGGGACAGACCGGCGCTCTCACCGCTCGGCCACCCTTGAATCCGTAACATAATGATTTTCTTATTTTCTTTCTTATAGCATGTGGGAACTTAGCTCCTTCATTATTTTGGTTTTCTTGGTGCTACTTGATTTGAAATCTGCACAAGCAAGTTCAGGTGAGTATCCCTTGTGATAGAGAGGCTAGAAGAACTATAGGATTCTGTTTTCTTCTTCTCCAATTTGCAAAAAAATCATTATCGTTGCAAATTTCAAGGCTTGAAGACAAATGACTGCAAATTTCTCAGAAATCGGGAAAGACCTATAATTGTAGGTTTTGATGTAAAAAGACGCGGTTGAAATTCATGCCCGACAAACCAATCAATAGGTACGGGTCACCTTAAAAGTCGAATATTCTTTTAATGAAAAGCTTACATACTGTTAAAATAGTCTCCTGCTTAAATCCTGGAACGCGCGGAGTACAACACAGTGAACCGTTGGAAAAATGTTCGTTAAATTAGTTATACCTTCTAAATACGATTTTCGTCGGAGTTTGACATGCGCAAGATGACCTGCGCGAAGTGACCTAGGATTGCCGAATTTCGGCAGGCATCACTGCGGAGGAGATTACTGGCTGCAAGGAATTAGTATCCCTAGACAACTAAACTTAGATTTGATTTTTCTCGATTCCTTACGCTCTTTCCCCAATAGGATTTAAAAACTATGATATCGTTTTTCTTTTTTTTCGTACCAGCTCCAGAATGTACAAACCACAGCCTTTTAGATTCGCCTGACCGCTCTGCAAACTATCTTGCCTATCACCTAACAAAATGTGACGTTAGTCTGCCAAAAGGCTGGTACAGATTTGCTGGCCAATCAGGAACGAATATGGCGACGTCATGCGTAAAGATGCATCACTGTGGTGCACAGTTCCCAGGCTGGCTGCGTGGCAACCATCCATCAGTCGGTGAAGGGCAGGTGACAAGAAACGTTTGTTTTACAAAAGATCTTGAGTGCTGTTACTGGTCTGTCGACGTAAACGTACGTAACTGTAGCGAATTTTACGTCTATGAGATTAACAAGAAGCCAGGCACCTGTACTTTTAGGTTTTGTGGAAATGGACTAAAAGGTAAATCTTAAAGGTTGAGCTTAATGAACGCATCTATGATCAATTAATGCTGTTTAAGTTATGCTTCTTTTTTCTTTTATAATTTTTCTTTTTTCTTTTTCTATATCTAAATCCTATATTTTATTTTTTTAGCTGCCGATTGTAAAGATCAGGTAGGAAATATCTACTCTGAAGGAGAGGTTTGGCATCCAAACAAGCTCCAGGAGTGTAAATGCAGTAGCGGCAACGTAACATGTAAGACAAACACCACTGGCTGCTGGGACAACCTTGGCAAAGCTCACGCACCTCTAGACGTTTGGCTGCTTGATGATCGACAAACCGTTTGCCGTTGCAGAGTGCTTGGCAATATTACATGCGAAAAATATCCAGACTCAGTTTGTCTTGACGACAAGAAGATAGTGCGTTCTCAAGGAAGTCGTTGGTTTATTTCCAATTGCACCAACTGTACATGTAAAGAGAGCAGCATCTCATGCACACAACATGATATCGAGGCTTTTTATGGTCGTTTTGTGGTCAAGTCAAAAACCTGTTACCTTGATGCTGAGCCTGTTTGTATGACGTCAAACGAAAGAAGGCGTGACTGTAACGGTAGGAGTAACTCCCGCTAGAACATTGTACTGTAATATATAAATGTCTATGAATAAAACTGTTTTTTGCTATTGCATTATCACATACAATCATCTTCATCTGAACAATAGTTGAATTAATACAGAACTTTAAAATCTGACTTTCTAGTATTTTTCAAGAAACGCGAAAGTTATTATTTTCGTTGTGGAAATCATCATGAATGGGTCAGTACGAATCATAGATGCAACAACGTTAGCGAATGTACAGACAGTTCTGACGAGAAAGACTGCGAAAACAGTAAGAAATTTATCAACATATACACCCGATTTCAGACATTTTGAGACTTTTAGATATATATACATATATCATACCCCTCAAACCTTTGAAGAAATTATGGGATAGCTCCCAAAACAATTTTTTTTCTGAGTCCCTGAATCGTGTAATTATCTTTTCGAAGCTATCCCATAATTTCTGTTATGATTAAGGATATTCTATAAATGTGTGTGTGTGTGTGTATATATATCTAAAAGTCTCAACATTTTTGAAATCGGTGTATATATATAAAATGCTCTTATCTTGCAATACAATATATGTATGGTTTTCGTTGACGACGATTCATCTACTCAGGTGGATACATAATGATTTAATAATCTAAACTTTTGACCTGCAACATACTGTCACATGCATAGTCCAAAAGCCTGTGACTGTAGTAGAGCGTGACTTTACGTCATCATTGTGACCAAGACTCTAGCAAGAGTCGAAAGCTCAAAAGGTACGCCTATCGAAATTATCCAAACGTTTAGCTTATTATAATTATGTGTGGCTTTGTGTACTCTCATTTTAAGAATGTACTGATATCAATATGAGTGACATAATTTTAACAAATAAAAGCCCTCTGTGAGGAAATGTGGTTACTGGTCGTCAAAGCATATAACATCCACAGTCATCACCTGTCCACCATCATATATCTTTAGAGTTCTGGCTTGTAGTTTGTATTAATATATGATTACTCGCAGTACATTTAACACTTATTGACTGGGACCGAGGGAAACAGTATGTTTTGTGGTCCCGAGACCGCCAATGTTTCCCGAGGCAGAGCAAAACGTCGCTGCCTACAGTTTTTAATCAAAATTCACACAAAACTGACATTTTTTCACACATAGTTTTTCGGAGAATTGTTGCAGCTCTTTTGGTGACATTCCTGGTTGGTTATCATCTTTTTCTCGGAATAAATGTTGTATATTGGTCTTAAAAGTTTGGCAATAAACACGAGTTTTGCCTCATTCATGTCCGAATGAATGAATTTGTAAACGCGCGCTGCCAAAAACCTGCCTTCAAAGCTTAATCTTCTTCCAGTTTTGTTATTACCGGTCAATAAAACTCACTGTTGCCCGCTGAGAGTTGTTGCTGGGGAAACAGCAAAATTTGTTGACGTTCACGTGATGCGCTCTCGCCCAATCAGAGCACGGAAAAAATTGACTTTGACAGTTGGTATATAACAAATATGGCCTAACTGTCTTGCTACTCGTAAAATGTTCCAATCTTTCATCTAAATCTGGAGATCAAAGAACTAGGTAGACAGGGCCAATAAACCGTACTATGTTATGACATCTTCAGGACCAGAAATGGTGTCCATGGTGTCCAATGGTGCTTGTTTGTGGGAAGTTAAAAATATTATTAATCAGGAAAAGGACTAGGTAGACAGGGCCAATATAAGCTGTACTTCCTGACAAATAAGATTTTTAACTTCCCACAAGTAGACATTGTTGGACACCATGGACAGCGATTCTGGCCCTGAGGATGTCATCACATAGTTAACAATTATTCCACGGAAATCGAGTCGTACTATGAGCTCATAGCTGACGAGGAGGCGCGCAGCGCCTGAGTCGGCTATTAGCCATGTACGACGAGATTGAGTGGAATAATTGTTTTATTATATCCACATCCACTGGATTGTCAGAAATATAGCATTTTCATTATTTTCAAGTTTAAAAAATGAAATAAAAAATTACAAGATCACTTCCGCTTTTCTAGGACGTGACAAATTGCACGAAACAGTAAGCAGGCATGCATAGTGAAATATTCAAATTGACATTTTCATTAAATTCAATGATCAATGAAAAACAAACGTTTTACAGAGTCACAGCTTCGAAATCTCTTAATAACTGTCAAAACGAAAAAAAAAAAAACGTTTATAATTAGCGAGCATGAAGACTGTAATGAAACAAACCGAAAAAGTGATAGAAACAATTAGTTTTTTGTGTAAAAATCAGCAATAATAATTCTTGAAAAATAAAAATATGTACTTACCATCAAATACTTTGATTCCAAAGTTTTTTGCTTTTTTTCGTATTTTTTGAAGTTGTGTTTCTAGTAAAGATTTTATTTCGTCTTCAGTAAGTTCGGAAAAACGCTCCTGCTATATTGTTTACTTCTCTACTCACGGGATATGAGCTGATATCCTAGTAGTAGAGGAAACCAATCAGAGCGTTGCATTGCTCATATCCAGTGGATGTGGCATATAATAATACGGTTTATTCGCCCTGTCTACTCAGTCCTTTTTCTTGATAAATATGATTTTTAACTTGCCACAAGCAGGATTGGTGTCAATTTAATTATGGGAGGTGTATATTAGTGAAGGTTCAACTGTATGTCAAATCAAACCTTCAGCTTGTATAATAATAAACTTTAATTCTCACACATGCAATGTTTATTCACAATCATCAAAGTATTGGTACTATTTATTTACTATATAAAAGTGTTGGTAACAGGAAAACTTGGAAAATACAACAAAAAATGGAAAACCAAACCAATATGTATGTACGTACCTAAATGTTTTGTTACATTTTAATTTGACTCAAAGTAAAAAAGTGTGATTATTTAAGTGGATTATCAAACGAATACTGACAGTGTATTGATATCAGCTTAATTTCTAGATCTAATTTACATTGAAAGCTTGGGGGAAATGAAGACAGTTTTTAAACATGTGTGTAAGTTTAAGATACGGACGCTGTTTAACTCACCTTTAATAGTTTAATATTAGTACGACGATTATATTTTAGTGTAGAAAACAAAAAATATCTTAGTCAATCAGTAATTAAGCTTCAATGGCTTTATGCGGTAAGAAAGGCAAACGCCTTGATATCCTAAAAAGGCTTCCAAACTAATACACAGTGAGATTGGGAGCATAAATTAAATGTGATTAAAATCGCAGGAGATGTTAGAAATATCTTTAATTTATCGATCACGTTGAGCTGCGCCCTTCGTAATTCAGCACTTGGCTGCGAGGAAAGGTGATGAACTACCCAAAATTTATTTATATAATTCATATGGTAATGTCAAACCTGGAAACCCAATAAAATATCTGTGCGGATTGCTGGACGATTGGGAACTTGAAATTTATCCACAAATATAAACAAATCTATTTGTATTTAACCGAAAGGGATTGTACACATTGCTAAAAGACATGTATGGCTTTGTCTGCGAAATAAAACAACAGATCATGTCACAGAAGTGGTAAAAACTCACCTTACAAATGGCGACTTGCATCTAGAAGCAGTTGCACAAATGTGGTTTTATCGTTCATTGAAATCAATAGCCGATCGGTCTGCAGGGTGGACGTCATATTGATCCCCAAAAAGCATGAAAGTTGGTTAACGATCGAGACAAGAAATATTGGAATTTTTAACTGTGAAAAGCAGATATTTCTTCAAATAATCGCATTTTTATCGTGAAAATCGATTAAAAGAAGTCAAGTAAGCCTCGGGGCATTTCTATGTCTCCGACTTCGGGCTAACTTCAGTAAATTTGAATTTCTTTCTTTCTTTCACACACAACTCGATGACAGTTATAGCTTTACAAGACAGTAACCACAAAAAGATTCATTTTCGTCAACATCGTAGTATAGTGCACTCCCTACTAAGCAGCAACCCTCGGGAAACGGGCTGCTTGATAGGGATTGGCCCTTAATGTAGTTTGTTTTTGCTGTGACAACACTGATTCAGGACTTTGATAACTGACCTCTAAATAAGGGGTGGTCGCTTAATAGCGATTGCACTGTATTCAGTTGCATTTGTTTATATTTATTTTATTATTTTTTATTTATCTTAGAAATTTGTCGAGATGAAATTGGAAACACTTGGCTAGGAAGCACTTTCCGAATTTCCACATGCACTATCTGCAAGTGTAACAGTTCATTTTTGCACTGTGTGAGGAATGTGCGCATCAACTTTCCTGCTTATGGAAGTAGTTATATTCTTAAAACACCAGACATCTGTAATTCCAAGTCTTGTAAGGTAACAAAGTTTCTTCAGGAAAAAGCTCATGTGTGTGAAGGTAAGTCAGCATGGGAGAGAGGGAGTTGTATTATCATTAAAAGGATTTGCAAAGGCGTTATTGGACGTGCAGAAAAAAGGTAAAAAGGTTTTGTTTGCTCATTACACTGGAAAAAATGTTCGAATTCCATAGTATGGAAAAATCATGGAAATGTCGATTTAAATACCATGTAAATTAATTTACATGAATTTTACATACTATGGAAATTGGTAGACAAAAAAAGATCATTTAAAAATCATGTCAATTAGCATTTACATGGATGCAGTGTCCCTGTAAATTTATTACAGATGATGCCACAAGAACAGAAATAGTGTAAAAATCATGTAAGATAAAAGCTTGTAAATTTACTGTAATATTCAATTTACAAGGTTTGTCTATGACATTTACAGGAATTTTACAGGGTTTTGTTGTTCAAATTTACATGATCTTTTACATTGTTTTTACATCGATTTTTCCCGATTATCTTTGTGAGGTCTCGTTTTTTTACAGGATTTTTACAGGATTTCTACAGGATTTTTACAGGATCTTCCTGATAATGTAAAAAAACCTCAAAAATCACAAAACCCTGTAAATGGGGAACAATCATGTAAATTGCAATTTACGGTATGTTTACATGATTTTTACACGATTTTTACATACTGTGGAAATTGATCACTTTTCCAGTGATTAACCAATTTCGCCTATTTCAACTTTCAGCAACTGAGTTTAGACCGAGACTCGATGCCATCAAAATGATTGGCAATACCTGGACTTACAAGAACTGTTCGTTTCTATTCAATGGTCCAAGTTTGACCTATTCCCGTATACATTCCTGGCGATATCCATGTCCATCATGGACACAACCCTACTGCTACGTGTACAATGGAGGGATTTGCTGCGCCAGCAAGTGCAATGGTAAAATAATCTTTTCTTGTGGAGAAAGAAGTTTTCTCTTCTAGAGCTAGCTATCTTTCATATGTACAAAATTTGTACTTAGTTCTTATATCAGTAGTATACAAATGAGAGTTCTGGGCCCGGTCCGCGCCGGTGGCCGCCGGTGCAGGGGGGAGTCACGCCCCGATAGAGGGGATGTCACGCTCCGGTGCCAGGGGAGTCACACAACGGCGACCAGGGAGTCACGCGCCGGCGAACCGCTTGCAGGATTGAAAACTCCATTGCGCAGCAACCAACCAAAAATATTCCGGAGCAGAAAAACAAAAGAAATTCTTTTCGGTGCGTAGAGTTTGCACACTAACAACGATACATTTTTAAAATACTTGAGAAATAAAGACACCACCGAATGTGTGCCTTCGAAACACAGTGTTTTGAAAGAAACATAACTACCGAACAAAATGCCCGCGGGGGATGTGTGTGCCTTTGAAACAGTGTTTTGATAGAAAACCTATAAATAACAAACACAATGCACCAGGCCACAAAGAGTCGTCATCCCCTCTCCCCCCTTCCCCCCACCCCAACCCTTCCGGGAGAGGGGGGGGGGAGGGGTCGACACACACGGACGGCGAAGCCGTCCGAAGGGGAACCTCTCGTCTTGGGATCCAACACTCTCCCACGAACGTAATACTGGGAAAAAACTCCGTTGCGCAGCAACCGTTCGAGCTGGTCCACAGGGATCCCAAACAAGATCAAATTTAATTTTATTAAGTACAACAAATACTGTCTTCAGTTCCCTCTAGCTTTATTTATTCATTTTTATTTTTTCTCGAAAAAGATAGTCTCTCCAGCCGGATTCGAACCGACGGCCTCAGGAACTACAGTCCCGCGCTCTAACCAACTGAGCTATGCAGAGAGTACGTGAAAGGAATAGTATATTTTGACCATTTATTCTCAACCTTAACAAAATTTAGGACCACCTAGTAAGGGACAAATCAGTCTCAAAGTCATTCCTTTTATTCAAGTGATTGATTTTACAATTCACTTGATTCTTCTTGGTGGTCGTCCACGAGTTTTAATTTCTTGGTTTTTAGGGACTGTTGGTGTACAGCGTTACAGTCTGTGCAGCGACAGAATTTGACTTTCGTGGTCTGAGCATCTACTGGAAAGATGTAAGTGCAAACATCACACTCGATGTATTGATTGTCTCGACAGTAATATGCCTCACGCCACAAACATCTTGGACATTCAACCACAGGAATAGAGTAAAACTTTACAAAGTCACGGCAGACGTGGCACTCTCTGGGCTCATCTTCCGATTCCGAAATTTCCGGTTCGGAACTCTCCTCTGACTCTAAGCTTCCACTAACACTCTCGCCGTCCGACTCTGAACTTTCTCTTTCGGAGATTTCGTCACTAGTTTCACTGTCTGTCTCGTCCTCTTCTGGTTGCCTAGCAACCAGATCCGCTAGCAACTTCTTATTACGGATCAGTTTCTTATCAATACCGATCTCCGATAATCCTTGAGTGAACGTTTTCAACCCACGAGGCACTTTAACATCTAGATTCAAAGGTAGCATGGCATACTCGATGAGCTCTGCCATGCTGGTGACAGGAATTCTTCGCTCATGATACATCATCTCACCATGGGAATTCCAGTATAAAATACTTTTTGAAGCCGCCAGAGTATGGAGAAACGCTAGAGCTTTATCTTCTGGGATACTCTGGGAGAGATCCTGTAGAACTTGGTCAATCTCTTCCTTGTCCCACAAGTCCTGTTCTGAGTGAATACTCCCATCATGAGAATGCTCTGAATCGTATTCAGTGTCAGTAGAATCACTACGTGCTCTCTTCATGTTGCTTCCTCGATGATCAATGTTTTAATGAGCTTCTTCTTTATACACAGGAATATTTATAACAAAAACAGGCTCAAAGCCGACATCAGGGGTGACATGACATCGGATACAAATCCATCACCCCGTTGAGCCAGAATTTGTTTCTTGGTTTTAAAAGGGACGGATGGGTTGGCTAACTCACGTATGTCGTCCACATGCTCTCTAAGTCTTTCTTTTTGTGCGCCCTTTATGGGGATCAGGCCTTTTGATAAATTCATGCAAACCTCACAAATGGCATGAACCTGTTCCGGACTAGCGGTGATCAGTAAAACCTTTCTTTGGTTAGGTGAACAATTGGTTAAATGGCACAAATAGCCAAAATTTTCTCTTAGCAAATGACTCATGTTGTCTGCACAGCCGATTGCATCAAATGAAAGGACAACAAAAAACCATTCCTATTTATCCCTTTTTCCATTGTCAACTAAAGGCAGTTGGAATTCTATTATAATTTGAAGGATGTGATCAACACTAGAATCTAGCTAGAATCTAGCTAGAATCTACACTAGCTAGACTACTAGAATCTACACTAGACTACTAGAATCTAGCTAGACTACTAGAATCTACACTAGCTAGAATACTAGAATTAATCTACACTAGAATCTAGCTATAGTACTAGAATCTACACTAGCTAGACTACTAGAATCTATACTAGCTAGAATACTAGAATCTACACTAGACTACTAGAATCTACACTAGACTACTAGAATCTACACTAGCTAGACTACTAGAATCTACTAGACTACTAGAATCTACACTAGCTAGCTATAGAATACTAGAATTAATCTACACTAGAATATAGCTATAGAATACTGGAATCTACACTAGCTAGGAAACTAGAATCTAGCTAGAATCTAGTAGAATCTACACTAGACTATATCAAAATCTAGTATCTAGTAGAATCTAGAATCTAGCTAGATTCTAGTAGAATCTACACTAGACTATATCAAAATCTAGTATCTAGTAGAATCTACACTAGATAGAATGTTAAATCCATTCTATTCAAGTCTAGGTCATAGCCCATAAATAGCGTTTCCTTCGACAATGGGTCTCATTCTTCAAAAGACGTGAGATGGTGCGGATGTGTCCTATATGCGGCAAGCCGCAACAAAACATATACACTCATTTAAGTAGAACTCATAAGTTGGACAATTCGCAGCGGGCGTATTGGCTTGGCCAGGAAAAATGCACAAAATGGGGTCAGCGGTTTACTCCCTATCCCCAGGCGAAGCCTGTGGAAACCAAATGTGAAAGATTTCAGTTACTCCATCCCTTCACAGCCTTAGTGGCTGGAATGACCGGCTCTGGAAAGACGGTCTGGGTTCAGAACCTACTTGAACACGGAGCTCAAGTCATTCAACCCCCTCCTCAACGTATTGTTTGGAGTTATTCCCAATGGCAACCAGCTTACGACCAGATGCTCAAAACTATACCTGGAATCGAGTTTGTCAAAGGGATACCTCATGACCTCGACGAGGATTGGTACTTTGATCCAAATACCAACAATCTCATGGTCATTGATGATCAAATGACCGAGACCTCCAACGACAAACGAATCCTGAATTTGTTTACAAAGGGTTCCCATCACCGAAATCTTAGTGTCGTCTTCCTCTTGCAAAATGTCTATTTTCAAGGCAGGATCATGCGCACCTTGAGTCTGAATGCATCGTACCTCGTCTTGTTTAAAAACCCCAGAGACAAATTACAGATGATGACGTTAGGAAAACAAATGTACCCAGGAAAGACGGAACAATTTGTTCAAAAGTACGAGGCCGCTGTTCAGCGGCCTTACGGCTACCTGTTCGTCGATCTGAAACCCAACACCCCGGAGGGGTGTCGACTTCGAACCAACGTTCTTCCAAATGATGCCCACCTATCCCAGACTGGGGGACAATCAGACGTGATGAAGACCATGGCTGACTTTTTTCAGCGTCAGGGATACTTACAGTCACCCCAACTTAATGCCATGCAGGAACTAGAAGAACAGATGGACGCCATTTTAAAAGACCCTAATGTTCCTCCAGAGTTGAAAACCAAACAATACACTCCATTGTTTAATCGCTACCTTGCTTTACAACACCAGCTTCCCAACGTCATTTTGAACACGACAACAAGGGAACCCGCGCCAACCGTCCTACCCCTGACGAGTCAATCTCTTAACGTGACGACTCCGGAAAATGTGTCGTTGACAAGTGTGACCAGTGACAGTGGCATTGCATCACCAAAAGAACCCTCTTTTCTTCAACGTCTGACAACTAAAGTTAGAACACCTTTTAAATCTACTAGTCCAAAGGTTACTGATAAGATACCATCGACCCCATTAAGAGTAGATCAACCCACCTTTTCCACCCCAATCGCTCCGTCGAGTGCAGCCCCACTGGAGTTTCCACCCACTCCTCCATCCACTAAAGAAAAACCTCCCAGGTGGATAGGTTATCAAGATGAACATAAGTATAGAGGACAGGTGTTCGATCCTCCGAGACGTTCAGAACGAATAAGAGCCATGATAAAGTCTATCCCTGGCTGGGAAAAATACTAGAAACTAAATGTATCTTTTATTGTTGACAATAAAAGGTATTTGAAACTAATGTAGTTGTGATTACTGCAAGTAAGACCGTAAAATATGTAGATTTACAAAACAAGGAAAGATTTACAATATGTAGATTTACAAAACTTTTGCATTGCACAAATAAATGTTCTTTTTCAGCCAAAGTATACGGTTTCGGTGTGTTTCTTCCACTAGTCGTTTGTGCAAGAGCATTGCCTTATGAGCATCATCTACAGGACTAGTAAACAATTCGCCTGTTTCCTCGACCAAATATGTAAAAACAGTGCGTGGGCAGATATCAGTGTAACGAACTGTTATTCCCTTATCAATGTCTGGAATAAAACAACACTTCTTCTTGGCTTTTTCTAGCCCTTGGCTCCAGTCATTTATTGCAGAAAGAGGCCAACGTTCGTGTTCGTGTGCGTAAAACTGAGATTGGCATAAATACCGAGCTATGTTTTTCAAATAAAGTCTGTTATCATGGGCTAAGAATGGTTGTTGTTGCTTTACTTCTGTCATCAGTTCATTCATTAGCACGCTAACCGGTTGAGTACTATACAGTTGGGTTATGTACTCTTCCATGATGACTTGGATGTCTTGGAAAGCAGGATCAGTAGGCTTCAGATTAAATTCGTCGATAAGTACATGTGGTATAAGAGTGAACAGATTATTAGCGGGAAACTCAACTTTAAGGGTTTCGCTTGCGACATCTCCCCATTCTTCCCAAAACGATTTGTTGACTTCAATTGTTGCAAAGATGAAATTTTTAGGTCCGTATCCTTTTTTTACCATTTCGTTGGCTTTGAACTCTTTTGCTTGGTACAAGTGAATGTAATAAAAGAGTAGACGAAACAGTGTTTTCAAATCCTGTACTTGTCTTTCACGGAGGATTTTGTCTTCCTGTTCCTCAACAGCAATATGGGTTGTTTTCGACTCGGCCATATCGATGCGGTAAGTTCGGATTGAAATCAAAATGTGAAAGAAGTGTAGCCCTTTCTATGTTTATAAGGGAGAGCTACGCCCCCAGCCCATCCCACACGTCATTATGACATCGCTTGGTACCAGTCCACTCGATCGAGTGACTGTATAAAAACCTGAAATATTGTTCAATTGACTCACAGTGCCTCTAGATTTCACAATTTCAAGACAACCACAAGGATAAAAAAGGAACATGGATCGCCTAACCATTATACGAAAACCAGCTACTGAAGCTACACCTTTATGGTTATTTGAAGTTCTCGAAACTGGTGAAACATTTACTGATCTAACAGAGAACATTGCTTCGGCTTATGCCTCTTACGTTCATCAGCAAGAATTGAACAAATGGTTGTGTGAACACGAATATCCATCATCTCTACCTACATTCGATGAATGTATTCCTGAAATTCAGCCTGAAATTTCGGCGAGACAAGACGAAATTGAGAACTTATTGATCCAAGCCTATGCCAACGTTGTAATCAATATTATCATGGATTTGGTAGATGAAAATTGTGAGGGATGTCAAAATGACCGGCCTTCTCAAAGAGAGCATGACTGCCTCATGTTGGACAACGACATAAGAGTGTATCGTTACCTAACGCGAGCTTTGGAAAAAGCCAACGAGAACACTGTAATGAGGGTGTTTACAAAGCTGACAGAAAGTCTAGAACCATGTTTGAATGGTCTTGAACTTTTGAAATACGACTGTAAAGACAGTAGAGCAGAAATAGTTTGGAGAAAAAGAGAAAATCTGGAAGCTCTCTTGATCAGCAAACTGAACTTGCTTCACGACATGTAAACTAAATAAACAGTGACTTATAGGTTTGAACGGTGTTTTACTTTTGAGATTGTAAGGACAAGAGGATGAATGACATTTTTTTTAATCATGAAACTAAATTTGCTTCACGACATGTAATTATCATAGTTCTATCTGTATTTTTGCAATAAACTTTATGTTATTAAAGTATTTTATGTGGAAAGTTTTGTGTCTAGAACTTATGCAAATTCGCGATCAGTTCTGCTTCATTTGTTTATTCAAAGCTTTTTCCATTGTGTACATTGTGTCCGAGCGTCTTGTCATGAAGGCCTTTTCGTTCGTCGATTTTACATCCTTTTAGATTATTATTTTGTCCCTTCTCAATACATTCGGATCACTTTAACTGTATCTTTGATTGCTTGGTACATGTTTGACGATAATGCTGTAATTAATCGCGTTAGTGTTTTTGACTTGTTTAATATCGAGTTGTTTGCACACTTCCACTGCATACGTGGAAATAAAGAGCTTTTTCATAAATTTGATTGGGTTCATCTTGTATCCAAGAGTAGATTAATGACATTAATGGTTGAAGAGTTCAACTGATTTGTGCGAAAATCCGAAGTGCCCGGTCTATAAGACGGTTGTCCTGCAAGCGGATCGCTGGCGCGTGACTCCCTGGTCGCTGTTGCGTGACTCCCCTGGCACCGGCGTGACATTCCCTCTATCGGGGGGCGTGACTCCCCCCTGCACCGGCGGCCACCGGCGCGGACCGGGCCCAGAACTCTCATTTGTATACTACTTATATCCGAGTTTTATTGCTTTTTTTTCATCAAGTTTTGGAATGGGTGGGATTGATAACGTTTTTGATAGCGTATAATTTTTCAGTATTTTACATTAAAATAGCTTTGCAAGAACTTGGTAAAGAGCTTCGTTCAGGTCCAGGATTCCATTTTTGTTCGAATGGCTTCCAACTTATTTCAATCAACCAAAGTGCATGTGTTAATCGCACCTTTCCAGGTATACTTGTTATTAAATATTGACTTGCTAAATGTTGTAAATTGAGTGCCAGGGACCGGACTAAGTTACCAATTTACCACAAACTACTAAATTTCCGCAATCGTTTTATTGACTTCTAGTACGATATCAGGCGCCAACTATGAATCCATCTAATAATCGTTCTAGCAAGAGCATCAATATCCGCATTTCCAAAATTCGAATTTCGATTTCTGCCGCTCGTTTTCAATAAAAATCGAAAATCGAAAAAAGAAAATCGAAAAATGAATTCTGAATTCGATTTTTGTTTTCTGAATACCTAGGAAAATTGAAAAGTGACAAAGCTGACTTGACCAGGGGAGGGGTAAAACTAAAATTATTCAACCCCAGACTTCTCTCCGACGCATACACAATAGACAAGGCGCATTTTCGAAAAATCAGATACCTGGAGGCATTTTTGGGTAGAGGCTGGTAACATAACTATTCTAAACCGATTTTTCATGCTGAATACGAATATGACTGTTACCAAGACGTATTCTGCAATCTTATACGTGTAAATGACGTATTTTGTGAATTGCTACAGTCATTTCATACTAACGGCTTTTTCACGTAATTCCAAAAGTTCCCAAACTTAAAAACAATTATCATAGCTGGAAAGAGCACATCAAAATCAGTAAAACTGTGCAGTTTGAAGGATATCAGTTGAAAAATCAAGGAGATACGAATTTTCAAAAAACGAAAATTTTGTATGAAAACACTTACAGTTATGCAAGAGATACAAACAAATTTCGATTTTTGAAAATTCGTCTCTCCTTGATTTTTCAACTTATATCCTTCAAGCTTCGCAGTTTTACTGATTTTGATATGCTCTTTCCAGCCATAGTAATTGTTTTTAAGTTTGGGAACTTTTGGAATTACATGAAAAAGCCGTTAGTAGAAAATGACTGTAGCAATTCACAAAATACGTCACTTACACATATAAGATTGCAGAATACGTCTTGGTAACAGTCATATTCGGATTCAGCATGAAAAATTAGTTTAGAATAGTTATGTTACCAGCCCTTACCCCAAAATGCCTTCTGCACTTTTTGCGATCGACTTTTTCAGTTTTGTGCCTTGTCTACAATGAGCATTGATTAAAAATGGCCGTCTCTATATACCTGTCTCAATAACACTGAAGAGATTGCAAGAGTTTTTGCCTTATAAATGCTTTTGCTTGATCAGTCTTGCAAGGATTGTTCAGTTCTTACTGGTTAACAATGGACGAAGGTTCAGCCAGTGTGACTCTAATCTATACTTTCAACTCTTTTGAACCTTCTGAATTTTAACCACTAGTACTCCAAAAATATTAGTAGGGCAATTTCAGCGGCAATCTTTTGTTGACTTGATCAGTGCAGTTAGTCATGAATACCATTGCAACTAACTTTGATTTACAGCTGGACTGAGTTTATTCCCCGCGCTTCACTGACAACTTTTCAGTTTTAAGTGCCTGCAGGACCTTGATTTAATTTACTACACTACAAATTACTAGAGCAACGATTTACAGTATTTCTTGACAAAGCTTTGGACGGGAGCTTAATTTGATGTCCACAGCCGACTACATGGAACGGGAAGAATATAATGTTTCGTCATTGTTAACTGTCTGTAACTCCGTTTGAGGCGCCATTTTTAACTCGTGGATTTGCAAATAGTGAGGGGTCAAAATATGCAAATGATCAGATTACTACTTCGTGTATGACAACATAAAATAGCACTGTTCAATCTATCTATTGTCTAACTAGAATGGTGCCATACATAAAGTAGTAACCTTGTGTCACTCACTCACTCACTCACTCACTCACTCACTCTCTTTCCTGTAAACTTCCGGTCTGTCAAACTTTACTTCCGCTATTCCCGATAATACGATGCTAACTTCCGTTCTAATAATTTTAGGCGATCAGTATAGTACTCGAGGACTTTGTCGAGAAGCTTTGAACGCAATGTAACTGTTTTAGATTTGTGTACAATACGGTGCTAACTTCCGTTCTAATAATTTTCGGCGATCAGTATAGTTAGTACTCGAAGACTTTGACGAGAAGCTTTGAACGTAATTCAACTGTTGTAGATTTGTGTACAAGCAACAATGTTTAGGTACAAGATGTCAGCTCGGTAATACAAGTGTTTAATATGACCCCGACTTACCTCGTGCTCTACACGGGTCTACACTCCGCGAAGCTAGATTGTACGTGTCGGATGTTAGGCGAAAATGCTAATAGATAATTTATTATTCCTTGCTACATTTTGTATTGAACTACTCTCAGCTCCCTCATGCAGCTTGGAATAATTTTACTAATTTTCATCGCATCTCCGTTGAGCTGTTCGATATTCGGATATGAAAACCTTTCTGAATGGACTTTGTCGCGTTTTCAAGCAACAAAAATCGTCGCAAGTCCAACATGAACAAGTCATCCAAACATTTAAGCGTTTGTACTCTATCAGCACGAGAGTAAATGGTAAATTAAAAAGCAAACGAAATCATATTTGAGTATGAACTGCGCCTGCCGAAACTGGTCGTGAGTGGAACCGCTACGGTCTCGCTAGGAAAACGGCATCAAAAAAGCGTATTGACTTTAAGTTTGGTGGCTATCAAGAGTTCTTTTATGGAATAATTTATTTTATTTATAGCGACATTTGGTACATAGAGAAACTTCGTTTATAATTTTTAACATGTGTTAGGGATACAACCGTAAATTAACAATATATATACAAAATATAACATTTAGGAATTTAAATACCTCAGTGGTCAAGAACGGTTGACGTTGCTGGCTACAGAGCCAGTGGTACCAAGTTCGATTCCCAGCTCTGTTTAATTTTCTTTCTTTCTTTCTTTCTTTCTTTTTTTCCTTTTTCTTCTTTTTCTTTCATTATCTTTCATTTTGTTCTTAGATACTCAGATCTATTAGTTTTCGATAAAGAAATTACATTAGCTCATATTATTGATATTTAATTGACTATTTAAATATTCCTTTAAATGCTTTACAGGTGGACCCAATCTTAATGTTTAAATTTGTGAGAGCAATGATCTATCATTTAAAAAATACAAATTGCTTCAATTGATATATATTTTATTTAACTAAAATATATTTTGGGGCCTCCTGTGGCCATTGTTATTGGTCAATCCACGAGTTACTTCATTACTTACACCATTATGCGGAGAAGTCTGGGTTTGAATAATTTTAGTTTTACCCCTCCCCTGGTCAAGTCAACTTTGTCACTTTTCAATTTTCCTAGGTATTCAAAAAACGAAAATTAAATCGATTTCAGAATTCACTTTTCGATTTTCCTTTTTCGATTTTCATTGAAAACGAACGCCAGAAATTGAAATTCGAATTTTGGAAATGCGGAAATTCAATATTTTTGAAGAGTTTTTCTTTTTAGTCTTTTTCGAAAACGAAATATCCCGCCTCGCGTACACGTGCACGCAGTCGCAAAACATCCTGATTCATCTAACTATTTAGGCGTATTCGCAATGTGAAGATTCCTAACACAGAAGTGTTCGCCGAACAAATACTTGAATGCTTGTCCCTGTTAGACTAGACTGACACGATACATCTATAATTTTCGGTAATACTACAAATATAACTATTCTGAAAATAAGCACTTCCCAACATAAATGTGCTATTATTACTTACTATCTACAAAACTTTCACAGCGTGCAAGAAAAAGAATAATTTGCACCTAAAAAGCTAAGAAAATTCAAGCGTCATTGAAGTCTTGGGAACGACTTCATCTCGCTTAATTGTAGTTAATTTTCCTTTGTTTTCACGTTAACTATATCACTATATAAACAAAGCAAGTGAATTCTGTTTGTTAAATTACAGCTGTTTCTTGTACTGACGAAATGGGTAACAAGTACACAGAAGGTGCTTCATTCTACGTTAATTTTTGCACTGAATGTAAATGCAAGCGTGGCATCTTGCAATGTGTCAAAAATAATTACCAATCAGCACATGGCACCATCGTAACTTGTGAGCAGCCAGAATGTAATGTATCGACTTACATTCAACAGAAGCTTGACGAAGCTTGTCAAGGTAAAATGCATTTATAACATAGCTACAATCTAATTACGCGCGCTCTGATTGGCCAGAAAGCTATAAACTATTTGCCCATGGGCTGCACTGCGCGCGCACTATCTTCGTCATATCGTCTTTTTCAAATCGTTCGTTTTTAAGATGGCGACACATATAACGCGCGCTCTGATTGGCTGAAAAGTCTATGAACTATTTCCCCATTGGCTGCACGGCTCCGTTTTTAACGTTCTAGGCTCTGTTATAAATTAATTAGACAACAGAAAGCCGCTTGCCCATTGCGTTATAGACGCACTTGAGAAAATACAAAGAACTCTTAACAAACAGAAGCTTGACGAAACTTGTCGAGGTAAAAATGCATATAGAATATTGGTCCTGCGTTAAGTATTTCGTGAAGGATTTCAAAATGATGGGTAAGGGTATTAGTGTGCATTTCAAAAAAAATGTCACTACAACAGGCGCCATATAAATTCATTTTTTCTTCTTTCGTGAAAAATTTAAAAAGACCTAATCCATCCTTTCACAATTGCTGGGTTTCATCCATTCTTTCGGGAATGAAAGGCAAAGAAGCAGTAGCCATGTTGGATGACCGAACAAGAGACACTAATGAGAAATCTTTTGTTGAAGTTCATCCATGATGGCTGCCGTGGCGTCACATGCAACCAAGCACAGGGACCGCGGAGCACCTTCAAAGGTGGGGGGGGGGGGGGGGGGGGGAGGGGGGCTGCTGCAGCGGCGGATCTAGACCTTTTAAAAGGGGATACACCATTTTACAAAACAAGGCGGGGGCGTAACCTCCTCAAACGCCCTTTTAAAGTAACATCGCAGGGCTTTAGCAAGCCATAAAATTCTGAGAGCCCCAAACAACATGCTATGATTATTTTTATTCGCGAGCGTAGCGAGCGCGAAATTTGAACTAAGGTGCGTCAATTTCATTAATAATTTCGATAAAACCAACAACAACAAACATTTAGAAAGTAAAGCTTTGGGAAATTATATTGTCCTATACGTTTAGACAGAAGATAGAGAGAGTGAGAGAGAGAGAAAGATAAAAATAAATAGGGCCTAACTGAAAAGGGGGCAAGAGCTAAGATATAGGTGTTCACAAACGGCTACTTCCTATAGGTAAATACATTTTGCGCGTCACTCCCCCACAAAGAATATCAATGAAAGAAATGGTTGATTTGTAGCTCAGACAGAATACAATTAGCTCTTAGGAATGCCTAGCGCGAGTCGCTCGGTAAAACTTTTACAGAAAAGTACGTTGCGTACAACCTTTCTTTGATTGACTGACTTGAGAATGACAAAGTTCATTTTTTCCTCGTGGCGTCATTTACAAGATTTCTTTTGCAGTTTCTGATGTGTAGAAATTTTTCTGGGCATTGCCCAGCTTTTCCTTAAAAATATAATGGTCCATTGATAAGTAGACTACCTGTTCGAAAATAAAACACAGTATTGCAAGAGTTTTAAAAGTGGCGTAACTTATTACATGAATATGGACATCATTCAGTGATATTGCAGGTACGGTGCTCCTTTTAAAACTGTGGTTTGTACAAGTACCCACTTCAACCAATTAATTTTTTTACACGAGTGAGGGGGCGCTATACCTAGCTACACTACTGAAAACATTTGGTCGACATCGCTCTTTTGTATGATTATAGATGGAAGTTCAGTTTTCTTGTGACAAATTAAACGTTTGAAAACAAACAGCTAAACGACCGAGAGACCGTGCATGAACTGAAATCCCGCCATAAAACGCTGGCGCATTTCACTTCTCTATCAAGAAACCATATCAAGAGAAAAGATCAATTATAACCTTTAAAAACAGTATTAGTTAAATAATTGTAATTTGAAACAAACATCTTTAATTTTTCATCGCAAAAAGTGTGTGTGTGTGTGTGTGTGTGTGTGGGGGGGGGGGGGGGGGGGGGGGGGGGTGGTCTCTGCGGTCCCTGAAGCAAGGTATTCTCAATTGACGTGACAAACCTCTGCAGGGATGATTAGCTTTTGTTAAACTTTGAAACTTGTTGAAACTTTGAGGCTCGTGATTTAGTCATTATAGCAAGTATATAATTTGATTGGATTGGATCGGATTGGATTGGATTTACACTTGAGATAGTTCCCGTGGGCGAGGTTGGCCCTCCCGGGGGAAGAGGGGGATCTTGCCCCCTCTAAAATGTTTGACTTGTGCCGTCATCTAAAGGATGAATTCAGTGATATCATTATGAAGTTTTACTTTTTATTCAAATTTTGTTTCTCGATGTTGAACCAATTCCGTCACCACACACACACTCCATTTTGATCAGCCCTCACTATACGCCCCTGATTTGCTTGTTTATTTGTTTGTTTGTCTAATTTTTTGTTTATTAATAACATAAAACGAAAAATGGTGAATATATTCAATGTAACTCCGATACGATTCTGTCTCTGATCCGTCAATCCTCCCAGGGTTTAGGTGAGGCGTGTGCAAATGCGTGAAAATGATTGAATAGTGAGATGGCAGGATTTGAATAAGCTTTGGGTTGTACTTTTAATTTTAATTCTTTTTATCATCTTTGCCAGTGTGTAAACACGACGAAAAGCTTTATAACGCACCGTCGCACTGGAAAGTTGGAGGAGTTCAGTTTTTTTGTCGTTCCTTTCGTCGAATGGCTGGTTGTTATGTTGGACAAAGTGACGGATTCAGTTGTTCAGGTTCCTATCCTGGTACGTAATGCAACTTGACCTAACAAAAAACTATCAATGATAGGATTGTATTTTGAATCTTAATTTTGTTTCTTATTTCCTAGCAATTAAAAACACGTCTATGTTTTCAAGCTCTCGACACTTTCTGTGCCAAAGTGGTTCCCAAGTGATTGCAAAAGATTTGATCTGCAATGGTGTTAACGAATGTAAGGATGGATCGGATGAGATTTTCTGCACAACATGTAAGTTGTTATTAATAAGATTGTACTTAATGTGCAAAATGTTAGTGCGGTTGTATCATCAAAAGTTACTTAGAACGATGCGTCAAACAACTATGGAGATCATCGGTTCCAACTCGGACTTGAGCAGATTGTTTTACATTTTTATGAACAATATGTCGTGCCAAAAACATGCATGTCCTCTTGTTTTCGTTTTAAAGATTACTGCACAGATTTAAGAAGAGGGGAGACCGTTTGGAGAAGAACATCAGACGGTACACATATAAAGAAAAATTGCTCTAATGTCAATTCAACGTGGGCAGGTAGGATATTAAAAGTTGAATCGTGAATTTTTCTTAGAATCCCATAGCTCACACGAAACTCGCGCGCTGATTGGCTATCAAGTCCATCGAGGAGTGAGAATTCAGCGTGGAATTGCCCACTTACACAGGCAGCCCGCGACCGTTTTGATTCCTTTTCCTTCTCATAATCGGTGTTTGAAAAATAATTATTTTTTGTAGTTCAATATAAAATGAAAATACAAGCCAATAAAAAAGATTCAACAGCTTTCAAGACAAAGGAAACAATTTTTCCAAAGATATTGGCGATAAAACATGGAGTGAGAATTCAGTGTGGAATTGCATACTTACACAGGTAGCCCGCGATTGCTGTGTTTCTTCTTTTTGTTTTTAGCGAAACTTAATTTAAAATAGTTCAAAAACAAACTTCAATAGCTGCCAAAAATTATCATGAGAAAACAAGCAAAGAAAAAGACGCAATAACTAATAGGAAAAGGACATTTTTACGCCTAGTACATAATATGAAAGCGAGCGTTTGAAGTCCGTCGATCGTGGTCTGGTGTTTTTCGACAACTTTTATCCCTTCAGTAGAAAACAATTATCACTTATTTCAAAACATAAAGAATAGATTATATCCGGATGCAGTCATAGATGTTTTTGTAAACTAAAAAAAACAGAAATACACAGTCCAATAGATTTGTTTGAGCGATTTATTTTCAGCTGAAGTTGTCAGAACGAATTATCCAAAAAACACCGGTAAAAAGGCATTCAAAACATAACCAAAAAAACCAGCAAGAATAGAAAACTATTATTATATGGCTAGATAATTTCCTGAATTCTGATTGGCTAACGCATGGTCTGTATTTTGCTATATCAGGACCGCTGTCCCGGATGAAAAGAAAAGTTTGCGTTTGGCAATTGTTTTAGCGGGACTTCTAAAAGCCATATAATAAATAAGTTATTAACCTCGTTTGCTCGGTTAATAACCCTTTATTATCATGACGTCTGAATGATTGTTAGGGGAACACAATTTTCGACTTTACTTAACTTACTTTTTCCGCAGTGTCAATGAAATGCTCCAGACCATTTTTTCCAACAAACAAGTGTTGTTTTGCCATTCATGAGATCGACATTCCTCCAGGACAATATTTACATGGTTTTCAGTTCCAATTGCAGTCAAATAAAGTACATTTTCCAGTAGTTTGACAATAATTTTGTTCCTCAAATACTCGACACGAGGTTGAAGCAATTAAAGTAAGTTTGCAAGTGAGACGATTTTCATTCACGACTACAGCTTCATTCTCATTCGCTGGCCATTTTTGTGTACTTGCTCTTGAATGGCTTGCCGTGCGCTTTGAAAAAATGGACAAAATCTTCTCTATTTATTTTTTCTATGTCCGCTATGGGATTCAAGGAAAATTTATTTCCCGACTCAGGAATTCCACGTTGAATTTTACTCGAAAAAACGATATCGCACTCGTCGCTTCGCGACTCGTGCGATATCGTTTTTCTCGCGAAATTCCCTAGTCCTTCCATGAATTCTCCTATAGAATCTCATTACTATATTCATATCATAATCATATTACTATAGAATCTCATAGCTTTAGCCGAAATCAGGCGCTGCAGTCGAGAAGGATGGTGATATGTTGTGGAATCGAGGGGCTTCATTTTACGCCCGCATATAAATGATCATCTTTCTAATCTTTCTAGTCAAAATTTGGCTAATCCTTTCTATAGAATAAATGTTTTACTCTTTCAGTGCACATTTAGAATAAATTTTGAATATTTTCATCTCCAATCATATAATCTTTCAAAAAATATTGAAACAAATACAAATATTAACTAAAATGAAAACGATCATAAACAGCTGCACCGTCGACAGACATGTTCAGCCCGGTTTTCAACTTTGTACTTTCAATAGTAAAATGCTTGCCCTAAAAGATTTGCTTACCTATCCAAAGAAGAAAAGGTAAACATGAGTGCATACTTCAGTCTTTCTAGAGTACTGTATAAGCCTATTTATTATACTTCTGATGAGCAGAAGATGCAAAATCGCCACTTCTCAAGCTGGGCAAAACCATGCCCGAACAACAATTGATTTTTTGAAAATCTTAACAAAATTGATCGTTCAAAACAATATTTTCCGTAAGAAAAGTTCATTTTTTAGTTTGTTTTAAGCCAAAATCTAGCGAAGTCCTAGCGACTACAACTCAGGCAACTCTACGTGTCTCTTCATCGAACCTGTGGCCTAAAAACTCCGACAAAGTGCTAAAACTGGTTTTTCAAAGCATCAAAAGATAAAAAGCTTGATTTGAGAGCTATTAAAATTAGATAAATGCTTACCGTTTTTTCTGTTCAACGCTGTCAGTGACTGCCAGAGTGATCCAAACAAAATTTTGCTCAATTGTTTTTGATTTTAAAGGTATTTTCAAAGCATCTTGCTCTAAAAGATACAAAGCTTCGTGGGATATAGAATGCCTTTGTGAAGATAAGATTCTTGTACTAACCCTTGATAGACAGGTAAGTGTTTCTCATTGTGAATTTCTTGAACGTAGTTCTCAAGCCGTCGTTATTCTGTATAAATGGTTTAAAAGAAGCAAAAAATGAACTAAACTAACTGATGAAATGTATTTCTCATAACTTTGAAAACTATAAAAATATTAAATTGCAAAACTGAGCGAGTAACATTTTTGTCGTTTTCAGCTGTTTGATGTTAATTCAACGACAAAACTCCAAAGTTTTCTTGAAGAAGTGATTGCACGCTCTTTCATGTTCACAAACACTGAAGTGCTGATAAAGTATTTATCTCTGATTGTTGAGAAGGCCATGGTGCTTTTTGTACGACCTATCACGTGGGAGAATGACCAAGAAGCAGGGGTCTTTGCCGAGGTTTGTTAATTTATAGTGATATTGCTTATCTATATATCTTTGCATGTAGGAAACAATGGTCGCGGTCTCATCAAAACATTTGACACATTTTTCACAATGGTTACATGTATATCGGCAGGCACTACATTTAAGAAGGGTCACTTGGGCTTTTTGAAATACTCACTACCTATAGCTGTAAAACGCTATGATTCTTGTCACAGAGCTTTGTTGAACTAGCCATATCCCTGAGCAATTCCCCTTTTAATGGATAATTTAATGAACAATTAGATAACTGTTTTTTAAATGTCCCTATGCTTTCATAATGGTACTTAAACTGCAAAGTGCAATTTGGGCCGATTACAAAATTGCACGACCGCGTAACGGGAGTGCAATTTGTTAAATACGAGTATATGATTTCCGGCTGAAATTTTCACGAGACGAATTTATTACATTTTTAAGATATTTGATGCTGCATTCTTCTAATTTTTTCAACACAATCTCGTACTTGTCTTTCTCTTCGTCCTCGAATTTCATTGTGTTGTATGTGTTTTTAGAAATAATTAAAAGCAATCTTTTGTTCGTCAGACTTTTTGTCGGCTTCTGTGGCTTGAATAGATGAACTCAAAGCGTTGAGTTCTCGTGTAGATTCCCTGTTAAACTAAGGTTTGTTGGAGGCTTTATTTGATTCGTTTTCTACATTTTCTAGTGTGATTAATGCACTGAATTTACTCCTGGTTGATTTTATTGCATACTAACTAGAATCCCGAATTGAATGCATAATTAGGAAGATTTCCACTGGTTGACTTAGTAGTATAGAGGCTATAAAGGTGGGTTTAGGAGTGCCGAAGGTCTCGGGTTTGAATATCACAGTCATTTATCGAAAGATTTTTTTTCGCCAAAATTCGCTACTTAGTACATGATTTCGGGGCCGGAGAGAAACTTTCTAGAAGTAACTTTTTTTTAACAATTATTCTACGAACTAGAGGTGAATAGAGGTAGAATATTCCTAAAAGCGCTATTCACCGACAGCGAAGAGAATATACCAACTACACAACCCAACACTTTAGGATTCATGTAACTACATTATTTTTAAAAATGTCAACTTATTTTTGAAATAATAGCGTAACAAAGCGCGTGAAAATTGATAAGCCTCGCTTGCAGACTCTCAAGGAACACGTTTGGTCTCTACAAATACTGTCAGTAGCTGCAGTCTTTACCTATTTTAGCATGTTTCTTAGTACTTTAAAACACATTCTTGACAAGAGGACAACTTCAATCCTTGCAAACAAGTGTTCTAGAACGAAAGAGAATTGGATCGATCAGAAACACTGGATTCGATGAACTGTGTTTGCAAGAGATCGACTGTCATACAGCTGCTCTTTCAAGCTTACTTCAAGTCTTACCTAAAAATGTTGTGTTGGCTAAGTAATAATCCTGTAATGTTGTTGTTGTTGTTGTTGTTGTTTTGCCTCCACGATCGCGTGATTGCATTATATTAAACGAAGGTACACTGTAAATTGAAAAGAGCCGATCCAGCCCCAAAAATGGGGCCGTTTCGGTGGGTAAAATATGGTGCCATTTTATAGAGCTAAAATAGCCCTCTTTGAAGGGGACTAATTTGACACCTGTTTGGTGGTCCGTTTTGGTGCAAGTAGTTGGGCTGAAGTGACTCTTATAATGGCTGATATAGAAAATGAGAGGGCCAAATTGGATTTTGAATGGGCTGACCAACCCTGAACAAGGAGCTAATTTGACCTCACCTATGGGCTAAAATGACCAATATTAGAACTGTTTTGAAATTCTAAAGAGGGCTGGCATGGCACTGCATTCCTACTAACAACAATTTGGCACTGCATTCCTACTAACAACAATTTCTTAAAAAAGTGAAACAACTCAATGGCATTAAAAAACTCATTTTAATACTGAAAGATATACACTACACTTGTACAAATACTGTACTCTTATAGACAGCTGGTAATTCAATGTTCAGGACCAGTAATCCTTGTCTATGTATTAAAACTATATAGTTCTGTGGGAAACCACACTGAATATAAACTAGATAGAATAAGTGATAGTGGCAAGTTTATATCCAATGCATATTCCCTACAATTTTATGGCACAATTTATCACACATCCAAGCAACTTTCACTTATTCTATCTTGATATTTATATGTGGTGTAATTAAATTCTATTCAATTGAAAAAAATTCAAATTAAACCACAGATGAAAATTGAATCATGAAACATGTACCTAATATGTATACTAATTTTCAATGGATGAGTCTCGTTTCTATGCTGCTGGTCCCACTTCATCCATTCAAAAATATCAAGTACTCCAAAACTACTAAAGCCTTCCTTACTTTGCATTTGTTGACTGCTTTCTCTTCAGCTATTAAAGGAGAGGTGCATTTGAATTGTGAGTTTCTGCCTGGGCTATTTTGGATACTGGAGCAATTCCTTTGAAGTTTGACCTGTTTTAACAATAAATATACATGTACATGTATCCCTTCCCCCTCCAATATAACATGAACATTCCTGTACAGCAAAGTATACTACAGTCAGGCTACAAAAATCTTTAAAGTGGTATCACAAGTCTCAGATTCCAATATATGAAGCATACAATAGGGCAATAGCACTGTCTATCATAAAAATTATTGAAACATAGAATTAATGTACAGTAATTTTTTAACACCTAGCCACATAAAGAAATAATTACTTATTAAAGGTTTGGCATCTTAGGATTATAACAGTGGTAATTTACACAAAACAAAGCATCAACTCAGAGTAACACACAAATTCATTATTGCTTGAACTTTCCAATTAACCTGAAAGGAATAATATGATAATAAAGTTGAAAAACAGGCTAAAGCAACAGTGTGTAGTTCCAGAAAATATCCATATCCCCAACAAAGAGGGAATTTGTAAATGGACCCCCTATCCTCTTGAACTTCAATTTCTCTTCCATACAAACTGTAATTTTCTTTTTTCTCTGACCCTTCTCTGAACCTTTAGTAGCTGGAAATTGAATCTACCACCTCTCCAGAATTTACAATTCCCTCCATGGTGGGGGTATGAATATTTTTCTGGAACTACACAATAATGATTATGCTGATCCCAAAAAGACTAAAAAAGTGTTCACATTCTATATCTTCATCATAGGTTAGTCTTCTTTGTTACAGGTGGTTTAGTTACACATAGTGTAAAATTACAAAATGAAAGTTTAAACAAACCTACGGCATACAAGTTACCAAAGCTCAAGGCCTCCACTCAACATACATATACCTCAATCACAAATTAGAACTACACTTCACAAAACATTTAAACAACACTACAGCCTAAATTGTAACCAAGCAATGTGTACTAGACATGAGTTACCAAGGCTCAAGGCCTAACACTCAACGCACATATACCTCAATCACAAATTAGAACTACACTTCACAAAACATTTAAACAACACTACAGCCTAAATTGTAACCAAGCAATGTGTACTAGACATGAGTTACCAAGGCTCAAGGCCCAACACTCAACACACATATTCCTCAATCACAAATTAGAATTACTACACTTTACAAAACATTTAAACACTACAACCTAAAATGTAATCAAGCAATGTGTACTAAACATGAGTTACCAAGGCTCAAGGCCCAACACTCAACACACATATTCCTCAATCACAAATTAGAATTACTACACTTCAGTTACAAAGCATTTAAACACTACAACCTAAAATGTAATCAAGCAATGTGTACTAAACATGAGTTACCAAGGCTCAAGGCCCAACACTCAACACACATATTCCACAATCACAAATTAGAATTACTACACTTTACAAAACATTTAAACACTACAACCTAAAATGTAATCAAGCAATGTGTACTAGACATGAGTTACCAAGGCTCAAGGCCCAACACTCAACACACATATACCTCAATCACAAATTAGAATTACTACAAAATTTCACAAAACATTTAAACAACATTACAGGCCAAAATGTAATCAAGCAATGTGTACTGGACGTGAGTTTCGATTAGTCTAAGGTACTCATACTAATGATTCAACGGCTTTATAAAAATATACGATTCAAGCCAAGTGGTTGGCGGTAACAAATAATTAAAAGCAAATATGCCATAAATTATTATTATCATACTAATGATTCAACGGTTTCATAAAAATATAAGTTACAAGCCAAGTGGTTGGCGGTTACAAATTATTAAAAGCAAATATGCGATAAATTATATGCACTCACCGTTTCGTTTGCAAGTAAAACTGTACAAATCTTTCCTGTGGATGTTCTTAATCACTCCAAGCAACAATATGACATAAATTTAGCATTTGTGAAGGTCTAAAGCAGTAAAATAGTCCAACATAATCCTTACTTTCCAGCCGTTACGGTTTGAACTGGCGGGCTTTAGTTTGAAATGAAGGCATCATGGGTAATGTTGAAGGTAGCAAGGAGTTATGGGATTGATTTGTACCCAGGTCTACTCAAAATCGTGGTATGGGAGAAGGGAGGGGTATCCATAGAAAGGGAGGCCGCCTCTCCCCTTCTTCCTACCAAAGTGTCTTTATACATTTTTCTTTTGAGAGCCTTTGAGTACTTTGAGTTGAGAAACTGTTCTGCAAATGTTTCGCATTTAAAAAAATGGATGAATTTACAACTGAATCTAAATACTTCTCACATGTCACAAACGCTCTTGATTCTGACATGATGAAATGAAATGAAATGAAATGAAATGAAATGAAATGAAATGAAATGAAATGAAATGAAATGAAATGAAATGAAATGAAATGAAATGAAATGAAATGAAATGAAATGAAATGAAATGAAATGAAATGAAATGAAATGAAATGAAATGAAATGAAATGAAATGAAATGAAATGAAATGAAATGAAATGAAATGAAATAAGATTTTCGCTTTACTGTTTAGCGATGTTTTTTCATTCAGGCCATCTTAGGGCTACTTTAGATTTTTTAACACCATTTGGGACATTTTGATCTACAGATCTATGTAAGGGCAAAATCAACCCAAAGGCAAAGGGGCTGTTTCGGATTTTAGGGCTGAAACATGCACTGAGTTCTATTGATTTTACATGTGGTCAAAGTTAAGAGACTTTTAACTTTTAACTTTGGTGGTTACTGGGAGGTTCATTAAACTTAATTTGGCTGAATTAATCAGTATTATAACAATTTCATTCGAGATGAAATCTGCTATGATCAAAATGGTCCAAAATGGGGTTGATATGGAACTGACTGGGGTCATTTCGGAAAAACATGGGGCTAAAATAGGTTTTTATGGGTCTGTTTCAGCCACTTGGTATCAATACAGCACCGTCAGGGACTGAATCGGCTCTTGTCTATTTGGGGCCGATTTGGATTTTGGGGCTGAATCGACTCTTTACAATTTACAGTGTATATTATATAATTTTTTTTTCTACGTAGCGAAGAACGACAAGCCGTTTTCGTCACAGGGAAATGTGATTATATTTGCTCTCAGGTTCTAAACAAATGTCTGTGTCTCACTTTTGATACCGTCTTAAACCGGCTAGCAGTCAACCCGTTACATAGAAATGTATGTGAATACATTCATTTTCATTATGTTAACCAAACTTTTCTGTTAGAGTATGGTCAAACTTTTCTATTGTGACTAGACAAATTAAGAAGATAGAATCTTACTGTAGCAGTTTTAAAAAGCGAAGCGCAGCCAGGCTAAAGACCCCCGCAAGACTCAGACAAACACTGGCCTGTTCACTAAGAGAATCGATGGCAATGTAGTTTATTTCAACTCAAAAAACAGTGTTTCACATGCATGTTCGATTCCTAGAAATATGGTTAGTATCAAGCACTGCTGCTGGGGGAAATGCAAAAGTAACTCGAGTTATCCAGATAAACGACACAAGTCGCATGAAGATATTTATACCATTCCCGAAACCATCTCAAGACATCAATCGTAGTTCTCGCCGTTTACGTTTGTGTGTACTTTGGTACGTGTAAGTGGAATAAGCCCTCGTCAAAGTGAAGAAGACTGCCGTGTGTTGGTTGTACTTGGTCATATTTATGCTCTCTTGATCCTCAGCATTTATATCAACCTCATCTGATAGATCTGAAGTCGAAGGAAGCGCACAATCTCCATCTTTTTTGGTCGTTTGATGTCTAAGTTTACTCTTTGCTGAGGTATTTTTCGCTTTGGCTTCGATGCTTTCTCGCCACTTCGTGTGGCATTAAGGTAGCTTTTAATGGATCGGGAAACTGTACATACAGTCGGGCCATTTTTCACCTGGCCAGTGCAGGGAACATATACATGTATTTCTGGAGACATTCTTCACAGTAAAGTTTCTCGGGAACAAGTATTAACTCATCGTTGACAGCGTTGTGTTGTTCTGTTTGGGGAAATTGCTCAACTGAATCAATGGATCAACTCTTATTAGCACAGAAAAGAGGCGCTAGACTTCTCTTGAATGCAGAAGTCATGTCACGTTCTTTGCCTCTGTTCCAGAAACTCAGTTCATCTCCTTCCAATCTCAGATGCCGTATCTTAACATTAGTGCATCAATGTTTACATGGTACTGCGCCACCTTGTCTGACTACCTCGCTTACCAAACCAACACATAACTACAAAGAACAACTGACAACCACAAGCTACTTCTTCCCAAAGCAAAAACGAACTTTGGTAAACGATGTTTCAGCCGCCCGCGCTTTCTTGGATCGATGCTATGGAATAAATTACCGAATGAAGCAACCAAGTGTTCAAATCTTAAAGCATTCAAGGCACAGATCAAGAATTTGCCTATAAAGAAACTCTTGGCCTCCAAGGAACTTATGTCCCACAGACTTTATTAGTCATTAACTCATACCATTTTATCCATTTTTATATTTTATGAACCAGATTGGAAAAAAGCTTTACTTAGCTTTATCTGTTTATATCCAATAAAGTTTATTGTTATATACCAACTGTCAAAGTCAATTTTTTCCGTGCTCTGATTGGGCGAGAGCACATCACGTGAACGTCAACAAATTTTGCTGTTTGGCTCAGCAACAACTCTCAGCGGGCAACAGTGAGTTTTATTGACCGGTAATAACAAAACCGGAAGTTGATTGAACTTTGAAGGCGGCAGCGCGCGATTACAAATTCATTAATGAGGCAAAACTCGTGTTTATTGTCAAACTTTTAAGACCAATATACAACATTTATTCCGAGAAAAAGATGATAACCAACCAGGAATGTCACAAAAAGAATGTCAACAATTCTCCGAAAAACTATGTGTGAAAAAGGTCAGTTTTGTGTGAATTTTGATTAAAAACTTTAGCTGTTGGCAGCGACGTTTTGCTTTTTATTTTGTTCTTTGACAGTTGGTATATAACAAAACACTTATTGACTGGGACCTCGGGGAAGCAGTATGTTTTGTGGTCCCTCGACCGCCGATGTTTCCCTCGGCTCCGCCATTGGCGGTCTCGGGACCACAAAACATACTGTTTCCCTCAGTCCAGCATGTATACAATTTGTCTGCGCATGTCTGTGTTTTGGGCTTGAAATTCATTTGCATATCGAATGCAAGAAATTTTATGTTGACACGGAATATTTGGCTGGCTATCTCGTTCTTCAAAATTGTGTTCAACTACCGAAATACTGAGACAACTAAAACATCAGCAGTTTACCTACCGCTAGTGCGCTGTGGATGACTATCCAGATCGAAGGCACCCCAGATGGGAAAATATCACGCGTCAAAGTCAGTAGAAAGTTGTGAGAAGGACCAGAACTCCGCACTTTCGAGTTATAATGTTGGCGTTGAATTCATGTATAAGGTAAATTTAGTAATGGATGTTATTACCAACATGGTACTGTTGGAATTGGATCCAATAAGAGTACTCTGGACTTCATTGATTGTTGAATAAGTAGCCATGTTTACTGGAATCTCGTACTTTTTCGCGCAAAATTCTTGCAATTCATTCTGAAAATTTTACATCTTTGACAGCGCCCCCCAGCAAAATTATTTAATAATACGCTTTTTCCATACTTCGTTCTTGTAAACCAGAGCTTTCTTGCTGGAAACTCCTGGTCCCTCCATGTGATTTCAAGCAATGTTTACAGCCGGGTTCAAGCCTTGTATAAAATTGACTGAATTCAGTAGCCTATATTTTATAATCTGCAACATTTATCTAGAAGTTAATGACCTATTTTTATACATGGTGAGGCATACAGTTTGTGCCGTATGAAGCAGCGTTTTATACTTTATAAAAGAGCAATAAATTCATCGCTGAAATTTGCATGCAAACAACGTGCTTGGAAACACGTTCACAAAAATGCTTTGGATCACATGTAGGGACCACGAGTTTGGACTAAAAATGCTCAGTTTTGCAAGAAAGAAACGTGGAAAAAGCGAATTACTAAATAAATTTGCTGGGGGCGCAGTCTAAGATGTAAAATTTTGAAAGTGAATTGCAAAAATTTTTAGCGAAAAAGTACGACATTCCACTGAGTAAACATGGCTAATTATTAAACGATCGATGGAGTCTAAAATACCCTTATCGGGTCTAATCTACACAGTAACTTGTTGTCAATGGCTTCCACTGTTTAACGTACCTTACATATAAATTTTGCGCCCACAATATTACTCGAAAGTGCGGAGTTCTGGTTCTTCTCATAACTTTTTACTGACTTTGACGCGCAATATTTTCCCATCTGGAGTGCCTTCAGTTTGGATAATTATCCACAGCGCACTAGCAGTAGGTAGACAGCTCATGTTTCAGTTGTCTTAGTATTTCGGTAGTTGAGCATAATTTTGAAGAACTAGATAGCCAGCCAAATGCTCCGTGTCAACATAAAATTTCTTGCATTCGATATGCAAATGAATTTCAAGCCCAAAACACAGACATGCGCAGACAAATTGTATACATGCTCCTCAGTCCCAGTCAATAAGTGTTAATTATTTAACACTTATTGACTGGGACCGAGGGAAACAGTATGTTTTGCGGTCCCGAGACTCCGCCTCGGGAAACATTGGCGGTCTCGGGACCACAAAACATACTGCTTTCCCGAGGTCCCAGTCAGTAAGTGTTTTGCTGTATACCAACTGTCAAAGAACAAAATAAAAAACAAAAAGTCGCTGCCTACAATTAAAGTTTTTAATCAAAATTCACACAAAACTGACCTTTTTTCACACATAGTTTTTCGGAGAATTGTTGCAGCTCTTTTGGTAACATTCCTGGTTGATTATCATCTTTTTCTCGGAATAAATGTTGTATATTGGTCTTAAAAGTTTGACAATGAACACGAGTTTTGCCTCATGCATGTCCGAATGAATGAATTTGTAAACGCGCGCTGCCAAAAACGTGCCTTCAAAGCTCAATCAACTTCCGGTTTTGTTATTACCGGTCAATAAAACACACTGTTGCCCGCTGAGAGTTCTTGCTGGGGAAACAGCAAAATTTGTTGCATGACGTTCACGTGATGCGCTCTCGCCCAATCAGAGCACGGAAAAAATTGACTTTGACAGTTGGTATATAACAATATAGTTTATTAATTTGCTTTGAATTGTTTTCCAGACTTTACTGATCTATCTAAAGGATGTTTATTACAGAAACAGATATTTTTCAAAGGAACGGCTTCGTCATCCATTTTGTGGTGCCATGGACATAAAAACACTTTCAAAGGTAAGATAAGGATTTAGAGATAGAGATAGAGATAGAGATAGAGATAGAGATAGAGATAGAGATAGAGATAGAGATAGAGATAGAGATAGAGATAGAGATAGAGATAGAGATAGAGAAATTTGAACTAACAGATTCTCAATAATGTGTAATTTGTATGTTCTGTACGATTTATAAATAGCTCCTGAATTCAACTTGTAAACTTTTCTCTTATATCCCTTTTGAGCGATAGATTGATAATCTGTCTCTGTCTCTGTCTCTGTCTCTGTCTCTGTCTCTGTCTCTGTCTCTGTCTCTGTCTCTGTCTCTGTCTCTGTCTCTGTCTCTGTCTCTGTCTCTGTCTCTGTCTCTGTCTCTGTCTCTGTCTCTGTCTCTGTCTCTGCCTTTTGTCCGGAAACAAACGAACCAATTGCGTGTAGTGTGCTGTATCAGTTGACTGGTTCATACGATCTATCAAACATGTGTTGTCATGTACAGTAAAGTAAACGTTGAGTAAACGTCTGTGCTCCTTCATCTTAAATCGATATTCAATGGAACAGTCTGTCTCTGCCCCACACCCCATTAGATCTTTGTCCTTCATATAAAGCTACTCCGAGAATAGCATGATAGTTGTTTTAACCGTGAATCTCTCGGTTTAAAGCCAGGCAAGTGAGCTACCCTTACTCAGGTCAAAAGTATGATTCACTATGATTTTACATCAACGACATCTATTTGAGTTTTTTTATTCTTGGATTGCTTTGATAGTTGGCGCACAATGTTCATAATGGCATGACAAAAACATTCTTAAAAGGTGCACCGTACAGGTCCAGAAGCTACAACGCCTCTTTCATTTGGTATGTATACTCGCAGAAATCTTAGTTTGGTTACGTCATCAGGCTAAATATAGAAATATATTTTGCAAATATGATAAAAATCATTCATATCTTCATTCATTCATTCATTCATTCATCCATCCATCCATTCATCCCTTCAATTGATTTCTTGATTTCAGGATAGTACGTGTGTCTATGAGAAATCTCTACTTTGGTGACCAGAGAACTTTAACGAGATGGAGCGCAACAATTCGCAAGCTTCAAGACATTTCCTCTGACAGTGTAAAGACTGCGGTCATTCCACAAAATGTTCCTATTACAACGAATTCGTCCCATGGAAATAAGGTGATTTTACGAGTTATGGATCCGGCCGGGTCCGTCGACAGTCAGGTTGTAGGACAAAACGAGCCTCAGTAGAACTTGCTTATGTATGCGAGACATGTACCAATCAGAAACGTGATACACGTTAAATACGAATGTGGAGTTTGAATGCTACATATCGCTTATTCACTACATGTCATTAAACCTTGGATTAAAAAAATCCTTTGATTTTCAAATTCACATTGTTCCATTATGAACGGCGTTCATTTGTAGACGGTACTCGACAACACAATTATATATATTATTCCAGTAAAGATAATAGAGCCAAGATACCTCTTTTTATGGAGTTTGCCCGGAATATTTGTTGGCGACTGCTTATGCTTTGCCCCGTAACCAAACCGAGCGGGATAGGAAGCGGGATCTAGACTAATACTTCAAAATATTTCTTTTGAATTGACAGACGACAATTCATCCCAACCAAACGTGGAATGATATGATTGATATGCTCTTAAAGAACTGTTCAGGAGAACCGCAACAGGTACAGTCAATCAATAAAAGGTAAAGAGTCCATATTTTCCACAAATTGACTAATAAACTTGAGGCCGACGGTGCGCTCATTTTAACTCCCTCTCTCCATTAGTGCTTCGTTTCACAGGAATTTAAAACTAATTAAAGCTACACGGAAAGGAAAGAAGTCGAAACAAGGGTGTGAGGTCACTGGGTATCAAACTCGGGACCTTTTGCACTGAAGGCCACGCACTAACCAACTGTGTCATCCTTGCTTCTGTGATTAATGTGATCAATGTGATCAATCAATAAGCAATTAATCAATCAATCAATCAATCAATCAATCAATCAATCAATCAATCAATCAATCAATCAATCAATCAATTAATCCATAAGCCAATCAACCAATCAACCAATGGAGAGAAAGAAAGAAAGAGATTAATTAATAATTGATTAATTGATAAATCTATGAGGGAAAGTTAACACTAGTTATGGTGATCCTAATGCTAAAATCTTGATAAGGCTCAAAATATGCTTTCCTTTGTAACACTTTTTGCTGGTTTTTTTTTTCACTTATTATGCGAAGAAAATGTCTAGAAAATGACTCTTATGGGTCTCTACCATCTTTCTTCTCCCTTCCCCTCCTCTTAAAGAGGGTTGTTACACGACGGATTTGCTTATTATAAATAGAAATATTTTCTCGATCAATGCTAGCTGTGTTATAAAGGTGGCGATGGTATACTTGATGATAGCGATCATGTTGACATTTTTAATTAATAGGCATTCAATCAGAGCAAGAAAGTTGTCGTAAAGAAGCTCAAACATCTACCGCAACTAAACAAGGTACAATTTTACCTGGAACTAGGCTTGATGGCTATTGGAACCGCTACTATGGTTACAGCAATAATACTGCTGTCCTGTCTACAGTAAGTAAACGCATGCGCCGATGAAGTATGCCTGAGCTGTTAATAGCTGTGGTCACATACAATATTTAACTGTAGTTATCTCACTTTTGACAATGGTTGTCAACATAGTAATCATTGTTACATGTTTGTTAACTATAATTAAATGCTCTGGTGAGACCGCCGCCAATATATTCTTACCAACTGTTTTAGAATAAAAAAGCTTGCCGAGAAAATCTACGTGCACAAAAGTTTGATGTTGTCACTTTGCTTGGCTAATGTCGTTTACATGGTGGATGTGGCATTCTCAGGTCGAAACAACCATACCGTAAGTGATAATCAATGTCTTGTAATATGGGATTAAATGATGTCAAAAGTTGCCAAAAGTCTTTGTTTATTGGTCCTGTGAGCGGCTTAATTTGATAGAATTTTGCTCGTCAACTGAGCTTTCGTTTGAATGGTCGACCAGTTTCCACCGTCTTTTAGCGCTTTCAATGTTATTTCTTGAAGAATAATCGATTTATGAGATTGATCTTCCGAAATCAACATCAATTAAAAGTTATTTTGCGAAAGTTTTAATTTCGAGTCACCAAATTTAATAGTTTTGATAAGTCTTTCGTGATTTATTCAAAATCTAGCTAATCAGCTAGCTAGTTACTTGTAGCTGGTTTGGAGCCGAAGTTTCTCGATCTCCCACTCCTTCTCTGCAAGGAGTGGATTGAATGTTTTACAAGTCAAATTGAGTATTTTCAGTGTGTACGTTTTCCAGTTTCTTCTTCCTCGCAGAATGTTTTTTTGAGATGAATATTCTTCTTTAAACTTTTACAAACTTCGCCACTTCAAAACTGACTGGAGTTTGACATCGAATTAAAAACAAAAACAAAAACCTGATGTCATCGATATCTTCCCTAGAGGATATGGAAAATATGTCACTCGTATCCCGGATGTAGTTTCGTATGAAATTTACGAGTAGCGTACGCGTATTTCCCAGGAAAACACTCGTAGTCTACTCGTGTCTAGATAATAAAATTTTATATGACATTATGCTACCTGATCAAAGACTAACCTTAATCTCTCAAAAAAAGAAGGCCTTTGCACGACATGCACTACCTCGAGATCAAGGGTCATCTAATTATCTGCAGCTGCACAGAAAGAATAGTTTAGTACAAAAAACTCATTGGACCTCATAGATGTTTGAATGGCAAATATAATTGACTTGCCCCTATTCTTGGTCTTTAATTTTAGCGACATATACGGTGAGAAATTTATTACTCTTTACATCTATACAAGGTTTCCAGTTGACATCCAGCAGTTTGAGACCCGGGTTGAAGGTACTCTAGCTAGAATTCGGTATGTGCTCATAGTATTGAAGATCAAGTTCTAAATAACAGCCCATTCTAAAGCTCTTATAAGTGAATACAGTAAAAAGCCCGAATTGACATTTTTTACTGATCATATAAAGAACCTGTTTTTGAAAGCCGATTTTGCCAGTTGACTGCCGTCTTGTATAAGCCTTTACCTTTATGACGTTCCATACTTCTATGTACACCAGAATCCTCTTTAATAATCTTTCATATTCAAATTTAAAAATCCCTAGGGAATATAAACATATATTCTTACATTGATGAACAATAGATACTCCAAAAGAATTGTGGTATAGAGAGAGGTATGAAAGGTCATAATGCTAAAGGCTTATATTATTCTTCATCCTTAGATGCGGTCCCTTCGAAGAGCTCGCACAAGGCATGACTATCTAGTGCGTCGCGCTCAAAGATGAGGTTGATGAATGAAGGGCATTGTTTCTTTAACGTTTTCAGCCATGACGTACTTTATATAATATGATTTTACGAGCTCGCGATCTGATTGGTCAATCAGCAATAGGTTATTAGAGTACAGATAATAGAAGTGACGTCACAAGATCAAGCCTATTTCATTCGTAAAATAAACAAAAATTTCATCAGTAAACACAAGAAAATCTATCCCTTTATTGCACAATCCCTCGCGACCAAGTCAAAACAAGTCTGGGAAAATCCCCGCCATTTTCTGTTGGTGGACGCGCGCGTTTGTACACCCGAACGGCGGGAAAAGGTAATGTAATGAAAGGAAAGCAAACCTCTTTGCTTTTAAGTTGATTTTTACGCAAATAACACGGAAAAAGACACAGCAAATGTAAATGTTTCCTTCAGGTTGCGGGTTTTTCAAGCTGACGTCTTCTTTAAACTGGAACCAAAACGTTTCGAGCTGTAAAATACAATTTGTGAGCTTTTTTCGGTCGAGTATTTTGGATGTTTGTCGAGGAGTTACAGTCTTCACTCAACGTTGTAAAACCAAGAATGTAATTAAATCTGAGTCTGAGACTCATTCAATATTTCTACGATTTCTGAAAACAAAGATTTGAGGTCAACATGCTTGTTGAAGACGACGACCAGAAGTTTCTTTACTTATCAGAATACATTCTTGTACCGATAAGTACGCCTCGCAAATTTCAAGAGTTTGGATGTAAAGACAGGGCGGAAAAACGTTTTACAGCCTCCATTTATAAGGACACCATAGGTTTTTAAGGCTCAATATTTTGTATACAAGCCGTTTTAGACACAAAGAACAAAATATCAAATAATATCAAAATTTGGTGCATCCGTTTCTGAGATATAATGTCCTGTACTTTGGGAGAGGTGACATTTTGGTCAGCAGAAAAATCATTGTTTTGATAAATATCCCCACGAAGCTTTACTGTAATGTCACAAGGTTTTGTAAAAAGTTTTTATTAAAGCCAGTAAAAGTGTAACGGTTACTGTTTTTCATACTTCATCATCAATGTATGAAAAAACTATGAAAATGGCCGCTTAGCTGTTTTTCCGCTATGTCGGATGTAAACCAAAGATTGCATGGGACATGTCAGGCAAAGTAGATTTTAAGGAAATCTAATCATCTGTTCGAAAAAATGAGGTAACTTAATGAATTAGGTAAGAACAGAAACACTATTTTGTGTATAATTTTGTATGATAGTATCCTGTCAAATTTTGTCAATTTGTGGAAAAACGCGCGCTCTGTTTTCCTAAATTTGATTCTCAATTTTGCTTTCTGCTTTGCTCTTAAAATTCTTTTATATAAAGCAAATAGATCACTAGGCATAGCTATGTTCTGTACTCTGATGAAACACTCTTGAAGCTGTAAAACACGAAAAAAGCTCGTCTATAGTTACGGCTCGTGCTTTCTATAACTTTTTTCGTGTTCTACAGCTCCAGTCGTGTTCCATCAGAGTACAGAACATAGTTACGCCTGATCTATTTGTTAAATGTGAAGCATATTAGTAGCTATTGAGCAAGTTTTCCGTTTTGCTGCACAGTTAGAAAAAAAAGAAAGAAAGACAGAAAGAAAGAAAGAAAGAAAGAAAGAAAGAAAGAAAGAAAGAAAGAAAGAAAGAAAGAAAGAAAGAAAGAAAGAAAGAAAGAAAGAAAAGAAAGAAAGAAAGAAAGAAAGAAAACGGCAACCAGTAAAAAGACACGCGCTGCCGATCTAGACTGGGTTGCCTACGGCAACCAGTAACTAGTTTCTAAAATCTTTGTCACGTACTTTGTCACGTTGTCAGCTTTTGAGTGTTTTATTTATTTTTCCGAATATTGTATCTAATTAGGCTTCAACCAGGCTCTAACATAAATGGGAAAATAAAAGAAGGTGGAGTGCCCCAATACACACCAGGGGATATGACCGCGTAGGACATTTCTAATCAGTTTGGTTTTGCTACTTTTACCCGTAATGGCTATTGCTTTTGGGGCAGTTATTTTATGTGAATATGGCTTCGGTAACAAAACAGTTTCCCAAATCCGCTATGAAGATATCTCCAAAATGACAAAACTAAAACTCAAAATGAAAAATTATACAAAGTCGTCTATGATTAACCTGAAAAAAGAAGCGTTAGTTACCCCCTGTGTTCTTGGTTTTCACTGACGTCTATGAAAAAATCTAGGTATAAATAAAATGTACTTTCACGTGAGAGAGCAAGTAAAACTCTGTAACTCTGCAAAAGTTTGAGCCAAAACGACTTTTTGCTGCAAAGATATATGCGATTTTATATGCTAATTCTTTAGTAAGAAATGTAGGGTGCCGTCATGTTTGTATTGCTCGAAGGGACACCAACATCACAGTAGTTGAGAGCCCTGAGTAAAATTAAAGTACTTCGATGTAAAAGATTGATTGAAATTCTGTAACTCTACAAAATTTTGAGCTGAAACGATCTTGTGTTGCAAGGATATAAGCGATTTTATATGCTCGATCTTTAGTACTAAGAAGTGTATGGAACCGCCATATTGGTATCTTTCCAAGGGGCACCAACATGGCGGCCAGATACCAAGTGGCGAAGTCATATTAAAACTACAACTAAATCGTTTATGTCGATTGAAATGTTCATCAAACGAAAGTTATATTAGCGCTAGCTTCATTGTTCAAGCAAGATATGTGGATTTTGTGGCAAAAATGTCTGGTTTTATGGCTCTTGAAAATCGTGACAATATGGCGTGACAGTATTTTGGTTCTCGATAACTTGAATAAAGACAAATAACCAAAATAGTTCAAATATTCAGTAATTATATATTTCGAGAATATATAGAAAATACGATAAAGCCGATTTATAGTTTATAATTTAATTTTTAGGCATTATTGACATGAGAAAGTAGAGAAAAAGACTTGAAGCTTTTTTAAAATGTCATTCTGTATTTCAGTATTAAGTCTGACTTCAAACTATACAGTTGCATTGATGTATATTGAAGCAAATTCTGGAAACGTCTACTACAAAGGGTCATTTTACTGCGGTTTTCGGTATTCTGCGAACTCTGACCTTCAAACAGTCCGTTGGAATTTGGTTATTCGCTTCCTTCCACCTCAACAAAACATCAAAAAATCAATACCAAAATTTGCTAAAATCCTACCAAATGACCAAATGTGATCTTTAGACGATATATGTATTAGCTATACTATCATTTTGGTATTAATAGTTCTTCGCATTAGTGATTTTGACTTTTGATTGACAGAAGCAAAAACGCAAATTAGCGGTTGGCGTTTGAAAGTTTGAGCTCGCAGAATACCGAAAACCGCAGTAAATGTTTTGAGGAAACTGGAAAAACGTCTGGGAGTCACAGAGAGAAACAATCAAACCGGTCCAAATGTCGACTCCGGTACAAAAGTGAGAAGATAGCGTTTTACCATTACCACCCTGATTGGTTGATCTGCAAATTAAGAGCAGATCATTTTATTGTGCGTTTATATATTTTTTTCAAAGGCGCCTTTGACCGTAATTGCTGCTAAAGGCTAAGGATTACACAAAATGCACTTCATGGAAGTAACAAATATACTAAATGGGTAAAAACATTCAGCTCTCAATGCTTCATGGACTTCCGCTCTGCACATATAGCTCAATCCACGAGTTATATCCGCCATTGGCGGTTTGATTATGTAAACGTGGGTGGTCACTCAACCAGCGTGCGCGTTATATCTCAAATATTTTACAAATTTCTATTAGGTCGTGTGTACAAGTTTGGCAGTAGTTCAGCACTACTTTCACACAGCTGTCTTTACGTGGATGTCAGCAGAAGCTTTACATTTGTACTTCATGATCGTCAAAGTATTTGTGGCTAATCAACATTATCTGACCTACACTTTCATTGGCTGGGGTAAGTTTGGGTCAGTGACACAACTTTATTTGTTAATAATATTAACATATTGATGTCCAGAACGCTAATAATTCCTTGGATTTTATGGATTTATTTTCAAGGTATTCCAGCAGTAATTGTTGGCATTACAGCAGCTGTCATGCCATCTACCTACGATATGACTGTCACACAACACGACATGCACTGTGGCCCTTTGAAGCTTACAATTTTGGCCGAAAGAGACTTGTAAGTTGTTTCAGAGTTGATTTTGAATAAAACTTTCTACTTCTCACATGCAAAATAACCTTTTTCAGTTGCTGGCTAAATGATGGCTTCTGGAAATATAACGGTCCTATAATTGCGCTTCTTCTGGTGAGTGTTTAAGGGAGATTGGATGTGATGACGAAATACAAATCAGGCTCGTAACATGGTATATGGGATCAGAGATCAAGCCCCAAATTATGGCTAGGATCAGAGATCAGAGGCCAGGGCTCAGGGATCAAATGGGTGGGATCGAGGATCAGGGACATTGGGTCAGGATCAGGGATCAGCTCAGTTTTTTGCACCAAGGATCAGGGATCAAAAATTTCTAAAAATATGGGCTCAGGAATCAAAATTTCCGTAAAAACCCGGGATCAGTGAGACGAAAATATACCATGTTACGAGCCTGACAAATTAATAAACAAACAAACAAACAAACAAAGTGAGAGGTTGATTAGAAAAGCTAAAGAATTCTTTCAAGTTGATTACTGATATGTTTATTGGTTTATTGATTTTTATTTATTTTTTATTGAGTTTGTTGATTTATTGATTTATTATCCTGTTACGTTTGGCTTGCCTGGCAATTAATAAGAAGAAACAGACCGGAACTTCACATACATGGGCCCACAGTAATTGGTTACCGCACTGTTGTGGTGTCCCTGCCTTATATTGTATTTTTTTGTTTACTAAAGCGAAGCTCAATAAACATAAACATAAACAATAGTAAAAACAATTTTTGTTGTGTTTAAATTATAAGCTTTCGGTTGGCTCATTTCCTTAGATCAACCTCGTTCTCTTCTTCGTATTTCTTCGAATTGTGTTTGGAAAGTTGTCTCAAAGGTTTGCACATGACAAACTGAAGAAAGCAAAGTAAGTACAAAACAAGTCACAAATGACTTAGAGAAAATAAAATTTTGAAGTCATTGTGTTCTTATTATTGTGAATCCTTAGAAAGAGCATCAAATGTGTGGCAGCTGTATTTCCTCTCCTTGGTTTAGCCTGGTTGTTGGGTTTTCTTGGAAAGTTGCACTGGTTCCTTAATTACATCTTTATCATCATAAACTCGTCGCAGGTAAAACATTGTACATTGTGATTTCAAATAGCCTTGACTATAACAAGATAAGAGATGATCGTCGAGGCATTTCAGGAATCACCACAAAAGTGTCTTGAAATGTTCGAATACACCGATACTGCACGGTTTACTAAAGCCCGGATTGCTTCACAGCTCACGTGATGTGGGTGATGTCAGTGATTCTCGCAGTCTACACTCGTACTAATACTATAGGGATTCATTTAAAAAGTATCCACTTTGCATGGAAAGCGTTTTCGAATATCAATCTAGTGTGGTCGACAGCGTAAACGTTTCTATTAGTGTACGTAGAACTGACAAGGATAAGCAGGCTAGTGGCGGGCCTTTTATGGATATTACTAGCTAGTTTGCAGATATATTAGAGAAAACAAAAACTTGATCATAAGTCGAGAGGTAGTATTATTGGTATTACGAGTAGCCAGGGGCGCTTCCGGAATCAGCAAATATATTAAGTACTAATACTTGATTTTTACGTACTCAGGGCATTCTGATATCCATATTCCACTGCTTTTTGGACCATCAGGTATTATTAACATAGCCTCCATAACCCTTCCGGGCAAAGGCTGCATGCTAAGTAATCACCTTTACTAACGACTATCATTACATCATGCAATATGCGATTCCCCGGGATCCATTCTCGTTGAAAACCTGTCCATAGACGTCATCAGTGTCCTGTACCCACATTTGCTTTGGTATTTCAGGTCAGGGAGGCACTAGATAAACGTAGGCAAAAGAAGAAGGCGACAACAGATTTGGATACCAAGTCAAAACGGATCAATTGTCAGCATGTAGACAATTATGGTAAGATGAAACTACTAATAGTATCCAGATTAATTTCCTATTTTGCAATTAAGATTGCATCATATCCCTTCACAATGAATAATTGAGTAGTTCAAAATTTCTTTGTGCGCAGGCATATGTTAAAAAGGAAGATAATTGTGTCATCTGCGTTAAATTTTTGATCTTTTAATTTAACACGCTTTCGGTCATGTTCGCCATCATCAGGGTTTTGAACGTACTTGTTTCATATGTATGTAATTAAGGTGGCTCGATACAGTTTTTTTATTGACCATGCTATCGTTTTTCACTCTACGAATTGAGCAACTTATTCTTGACCAACAGAAACGGTTTTTACACCAGTTATTGCACTTTAATCAAAGTTTTGATTTTTGTCTGTTTCACTTCGATTTGTGTTGCATAGCAACGGTAAGCAAAGATCGCTGAAATTAGTTTTTTCTCAAATATCTTTTGAAATCGAGCAAGGGACAATATGGGCAATAAACTACATACCAAAACAAAGAAATTAAGGCTAAATCCAAAAAAAATTACCAAGCTGTTTTCGAACAAATCACAAAAACCTAAATAATGCATGCGAATTTGCCAATTACCAGTCCTTTATTCTAAATCACTTCAATCAAAGAGTTTGGATTCTAGGTTATCTCCTTTACCTTGGTATGTACTTTGTTGCATAGTATTTGGGTGCCGGGTATTCTTTGAAATCAAGAGATATTTCAGAGTATCGAGATTCTTCTATCATATTGATCTACAGAAAGACGGCATTATTTTCCAATAATGTCGTCTCAAATCAGCGCCCGTGATTGTCCCAAACATCGAGAACTGCATCGAATTGGCTTTCTTCAAAACTACAAAAAAACTACTGAAAATCAATTCAAAATTGAGCAGCAAATATGAAACAACTTTTTAGATAATATCCGTGATAAAACGACCGAAAACAACGACATATTTAAGTATTGAAACTGAACTGGAAACTGACTTAAAACTAGATAAATTAATAACTACACAATGTTCACGAAAAGAAGTAAAAAGAAATCATCCTATGTAAAAAAATTCCGTCTGATACTGAAGTATAATCAGTACTTTCGTTTTCGTTTTTGGCTTCAACGACTTCAAAGTCACAGCAAAAGTGAATTTTCAGCAAAACAAACAAATTGTCCTTTATGAAGACAAAAACGGTATTGTTTTAAAAAATATGAAACAAGAAAATTCTTAAATAAGATAAACAGGGAATACACAAGACTAGTGTGGGCTACCTTTTTAATATATACCTTTCAATAACTTTTCAGTATCATTCCTTTAGAAGCTATATTTTGACAAACTTTCACTTTCACATGCCGGTCAGCTTGATTTTCTTTCGCCAGTACATTTTGAAGAAATAGCAAAAAGAAATCTATTGGCGCGACTCCGCCAATACCGAATATATTTTCTCCCAACTAGTCGTCATTGTAAACCGATAATGCCGTCTCAAAATCGCGTTTAGTTTATAAAAACTGATTTCAGTCTTGTTTTTATATAGTTGCCATGGTAACACCAATTACACTGAAACTGACAGGAAAATCAATGTGATTAGACTAGGGTAAGCTTATCACTTAATAAGCTAATCAATAAATTTCATTTTTTGAATTGTTTGTAATTTATTCAAAAACGGCTTAGTAAAATTTTTCAATTGTGCCTTAATTCACTTCGTTGCCCTTGTCTAGACCTGCTCAAGTTCAAAAGATATTTTAGAAAAATTGATTTCAGCCATCTTTGTTTACCGTTGTTATGGGAATACAAATTGAAGTGAAACAGACAAAAATCAAAACTTTGATTCAAGTCCAATAACTGGTGTAAAAACCGTTTTGGTTGGTGAAGAGTAAGTTGCTCATTTCGTGGAGTGAAAAACGGACGCATGGTCAATAAGAGCTATATCGAGTCACCTTAAGAAAAAATGTTGCTTTGGTATTACAAACAGCGCGGGAAAATTAATAGAATGACAAAGAAAACAATAGCACAAGCTGTTGCAGTTGAATTATGCATAGATAAGCTTAAAATGAACTGAACTGTTGTTTATTTCTAGTGTGTATTTCATTATTATAATTACAATTTAAATAGTTCGTTTTAGGAAATATATATACATATAGAAATACAAAACTTGTACAATAACGTATAGAAACTGATAATTAAGTGACACTGAGAATGGAAGCTAACTAACCTTTCGTTTTCTAGTTAGCCCCGTAGCTGCTTTTTTTGTGTTAATGTCTATTACAGATCATGACACTAAGACAAAAACACGGACACACATACAAACATAAACACAAGGACGATGAAAACGACACTCTTATATCGTATGAAACAATTATAGTTATGATATATATGATGATTAATTAATATGAATCAAGTAGGAACAATTACAGACGTTGTTCGTTAAGAAGATGCTCTTTCAATTGTTTTTTGAAGGACCTAATGCTTGAGGATTTGAGGTAGACTGGGAGGTATTTCCATTTATCAATTGCCACAAACGAGAAGTGATCTTTCTCTTACTTTATTTATCAGATTAAATGATGGTATTTTTCTACCTTTAGGATGTGATCAGCCTAATAATAATCACGAAAACGCGTTTGAAAATGTTGATGTTCCACAAAGCGAAGGTAAAACATCAGTTATGGAGGTAATGTGGATATAATTCTGGAATTCCTTTGGAGCAACGAAACAGACAGTCAGACAAACAGCCTGGCAGGCAGGTTAGGAAGGTAGACACAGAGAAATAATTAACGAGCTGCCTCTCTTTTCATTCACTTCTATGCCCTCCGTCCTTTATCTAATTACTGTTTGCTTACCTATGAAACCAAACAGAAGTGGTTCCCATGACAACAAATAACCAAGCAGCAGATGTTATCGATCGTGGTGATTATGTGCAATGTGAAGGTAAGTTATCAACTCTATATTTGAAATTTGTTAGATTGTGAGGCCTGGGACCGAACCCAATATAAAGTACTATATACATTCAGGTATACGTACGTCAAAGCGCAGGTAAAACTGTCAGTTAGGTATCAAGAAAAGCCATTCAAAGCAGTTCAAAATATCAATGCTTACCTTCTACATTACAGAAAATCAAGAAGATCAGATCCAAGACAAGTTCACTCCTGAGGACACGAAACTCTAGATATCTTCAAAGGAAGAGCTAGTTTTAGCACGTTGAACACGAACTTAGAAAAAAAGTTTATCTTTTTTAATTTCATGTTAAACGTGCCTCACAGTATAATCAATATGTAATCACAGTAAATTAAGTATGTAATCACAGTATAATCAATTTATAAAATAATTTAGATAGTACGCTCACTCTGATTGGCCCAGAAGCGTTCTAGATGAGGCTATCTAAACACGCTACGCCATCAATCAAACAAGACTCATTTTCTTTGGTCCCTTTGAAGATCACACTTATTTCAAGTATTCCAATTTCAAAGCATAAAAAATACTTTCTGCAAGGAAATTAAAAAAACAAACGAATCAAATATTGGATATAGCAAAAAGCAAAATAAACAAACTAGAATTGGGAAAACGATTTGATAGATTCCAACCACTCATGGCTTTTCATTAAAAGACCATCACCCCTTCTTCTTGAGTGAATGCTTCTAAGAATAATCCAATCCTGAGGGCGACATATGTCTCGCTCGGTTTTCTTGCATTTTAGCGAAAGTTTTTACTTGAATCATCTTCGCGTCTTTTGTTTTGCTTGTAAATTTCATTCAGCCGCTCTCATTTAATTTCAAGTCGAACTTCATTGGTCGGTGACGATTGTATCGAGAGTCACTATTTTGATCAGCAAGTAAAAAGCTGCTTTTCATCAAAATTTTGCCTCGATTGTTGTTGGACTATTTTATGAAAGAAATATAAAACGATTTTCCGTGTTTATATAGCCTGATCTAAACACTCGTGATGTTGGGAGAACACGAGAGAGCGTATATAGGGAGAGCGTAACGTTTCCTCAAATATAATCACAGTATAATCACAGTATAATCAACTGTGATTATATATATTGATTATACTGTGATTATCACAGTATAATCAATATATATAATCACAGTATAATCAATATATAATCACTGCAGTATAATCAATATATAATCACAGTATAATCAATATGTAATCACAGTATAATCAATATATAATCACAGTATAATCAATATATAATCACAGTATAATCAATAAATAATCACAGTATAATCAATATATAATCACAGTATAATCAATATATAATCACATTATAATCAATATATAATCACAATATAATCAATATATAATCACAATATAATCAATATATAATCACAGTATAATCAATATATAATCACAGTATAATCAACATATAATCGCTGTATAATCGATATATAATCACCGTTCAATCAATATACTATAATCGCAGCTTATTCAATAAAAACCTTTCAAAGTGACCAAGAAATTAATGTTACTGACTATTTGCTTTGTTTTCGTTGTTTGTCCTTTTTATTCAATTTATTCTGTAAATGTGCCTACCTATATATTATATATTCTTATTTTTTGTCTTGTTTTGTTAGAAATTTTGATAAGGATACATAAATGGAACAAATATTTTTTTAACCATAATTCGTAGATGCAAGTTTTTTAGTACATAGACAAAAGGGAATTTTGATGAATTTTTGATGCATTTTGCTCCCCAAAAATGTTGTGTTCGCTCTCTAAATGTCTTGGAGTTCATATTGATGACAACCTGACTTGGCGTTCACATGTACAGTATGTTAAAAAAAAACCGCATGCAATCTCAGTATTCTAAAGCAGAAAATTATTAGTGATATTGGAGCGGCCCATATGTTCGTTTGTGTGCGAGTGAATGTGCGTTTGGACCGGTCCGCCAATCCGTTTCCTTTTTTTTTTTTTTTTTTATCTACACCCGGCGAGAATGATTGTTGTGATCGATACAGTAATTCATCAACTCGGAAAGGGAAAGGAAAACAAACGCACACGCACACTAATGAACATAATGGCTGCTCCAACATGTATAACTTTAAAAATTGTAACATTTCGCCAATTTTTCTTCTTTGAAAATAATTGAACAGCAAACATGACATTTGGTTCTTTTCTTTTGTATATTCATATTGTTTTTAGTTTGTTCGTTCGTTTGTTCGTTCGTTCGTTCGTTTGTTTGTTTGTTTGTTTTTTCACCATTTCCCATTGGAGCGAAAATGTAAATTTACTATTTTAAATTGATGTGCACTAATTTCATTTGATTGACATTACATATCTCAAAAAACACAAATGCGTGATTGAAAATCTACTTTAAGAGTATAGTTCATCAGTTTAGATGATAGTATTTGTAATGTTGCTATTTTTTCATTGGAATGTCTAATTTGCGCGGGTCCGCGGGTATGGATAAATTAACGCGTTTTATGAAAGCAATTAGAAGACATCTTACCTGGAGGTACAGATTACCTGGAAATTTGTAACCATTTGATGTAAATTTGTTTCCTCGATGGACTAATAGCTGATTTTATAGAAGGGACGGAAGGTTTCTCGTTTCAAATTTTTCCGTCCTCTTTCTTGTAAAATCAGACTGAATATAATAAGTTATAAGTTATAAGTTATAAGCTATAAGTTATATAAGTTGGGCAGCAAACTCGTCTAAGACTAAAAATTCGTCTATCGTATTTTCGCGTGTTATGATGAATAGAATGCGGCTATAGGTTATTTTAAGGTCAAGAATAGAAAATATAGCTGTAGAATAGAAATTAAAAAAAAACAGCAAAGAAAGATAAAAGGAAAAACACTAACAAAAATGAAAAATCGAGAATAAAAAAAGATTACCGACCGTTAACGCGTTAACGATATTCCACTCTCAATGACGAATTTGTCCAAAAATACGTTTAAAAAGGTTTTAAACAACGTACTTTTTAAGTTCTTTCCAAATGAGGGATCTCATGTTGAAATCGAGAGGGTTATACAGATTCTTAGTAAACATACATCTTGACTCTCAATCTCACTTTTTGATCTCGGCTTATTTAACCATTTTTTTTTTCTTGTTTTCTTGTTAAACATATCTCCTTGGCAGCCAAAATTCACTGACAGACTGACTGTTGTTTATTACTCGTTTAAAAGTATTTCATTATAATTACAATTAAAATAGTTTGTTTTAAAGAAATATATATAAATATAGAAATACAAAACTTGTCGAATATAATAAACATATAAACTTACTTTCTTCTTATCTATTCATGTTATTCGTATTATATTGAAATATATAATTATCCACATCTTTCTTTCTACTTATTACTCGGGCTTCCTGTGGAATGCCCGAGGTTTAAATTGCCCTTCGTTATTTGTCTTCGGCCGCAAAAAGCAGTCACGTGGTCAGTAGCTATCACGTGATCGATAAATTTCACGTAATCAATGGCTTTGCGCGTGGTCGAAGTTGAACAGCTTTGAAGGCTTCGATTCCCTTCGCTTTCGCTTAGCTTCTTGGTGTTTAAATGATGTCAGGTAGAGGGTCTCAATGGGGTTAAGCGTGAGTCGTGAAACGCTTAAAAAATTAACCGTGAGTCGTGAAAATTCGAAAAAAGTAATCGTGAGCCGTGAATAATTTTTGTAGCGTGAGCCGTGATTTTCGTTTTTTATAGTACATTTAAGTGATCTAAAGTCTAGGTGAACTTTCCTGTGGCGCTGGGGCGTGAGACCAATGACATTTGAGCGTTGCCTGGTCTTCCTGGGCGAGTTGACTAGGCGTCAGCCAGGCGCACACTATGTCACTCTTGGTGGTCTTTGTCCAGGCGTCTCAGTTTTTAATCTCCTCAGTGTGTCAATGATCAACTAACTTGTGTAATTCGTGTGATAGTTTTTGCTTCGACTTGTACTTGTACTCGAATACTTAGAAAACTCTTGTGTTTATAAGACCATGTCCGTCATAAGAGGCATGGTAAGCTTCTATCGGACGGGTGAAGAGAAGCCCTGTGAGCGGGATAAGGATTAATGACCAACCTTTGATCAACGATCTCAAGAGGCAAATAATTGATGACCTGGGCCTCAAGGAACAGGCCAAAACGTTCGGCTTGGGTTTATTTGAACTCAAGCTATATCGTCTGGCAAAGATGGGCGGAAGGATTGAAAATTTTCGGATTGCTACCCAACAACAGCTTGACTTGGAGTTTCCATTACTAGTAGGAACCGATGTCGAATCAGAGCTAAACCTATTAACATTTTTGCCAAAGAGACAAGCAGCCAAAAAGAAACAGCAATTCAATTCAAAACGAATTTTTTCTTCATGCTATATCGGAAATTCTTCAAAACGCTTAAGTTAACCGTGATTCGGAAAAATTAACCGTGAGTCGTGAAAAAGCGATTTTTTTAAGCGTGAGTCGTGACTGATACCCCCCCCCCCCCCCCCCCATTGAGACCCTCCAGGTACGCTGAACGGGTCAAACCTTATGAGAGACCGCAAACTTCTATACGAGAGAACATTTACGCGAGTGACCATTTTATAGTGAACCAAGCTAAACTTATCTGAAACAAGCTATTTATCTATTCTACAACTTCTCAATCTTATGTGAACTAGACGCCTAATAGGCGTTCACTCGGGCTACACCTGTGTATAGTACTTGGGGAGAAATGGAGAACAGAAGTTGATGGAAACCAGTTTGACTTGTCAGTGTCTTTTGATTGCAAAAATGCATGACAAGTACTCCCAGAGTAGAACACAAATTATATTGGAGAGAAAGTAGTTTGTACATAATTGTACCACATCATGGTGGTTATTAATATACTGCTGGTCTTTTTATCATGCCAGACATATACAGTATACAGTCTGCTTTATTTTGTAAATGCCTACCAAATGATCCAATCTCACACAATTTAAATTAATTCTATTCTGTACTTTTTTACTTTGATTTATGGAAACAAAACTTACAAACTGTGGCAGACTGTTTCGATATCCAAGTTAAAATGATTTTGATATTGCCGTTGTCACATTGGTAGATTCTAGAAGTACCACAGTTACCTTTCTATGAAATCATTTCAGTTTCTTAACACAACTTTTCGATACATGTATTACCATGTTTTTAATATGGAGCAGATCAATGATTATAGCAGTAGTCAGTTGCTGATGCTTTATTTGAAGAAGTGTAATGTCATACAATATATGCTCATTACCGATACCATATATAGCTCCTCCATGCACATCAATCTGATACTACTACATACAGTAATATCTTCAATTCAATCCACTTTATCTTGTTTCTGTGAACATGGTTGCAAAAAGCTTGTACAAATTTGTGGTTGAGTATCACTTTTCATTGATTGAAAATATCATTTTGTACATGTATTCTATTGCTAATATAAGGTCTCATAAACATTACTATCATTTCCATGATTATCCATCACTATATTTTTATCTGCTAACATTGAGCATGATTGACAATAAAGTGCATTCAATATATAAAAAATGACATTGTACAAAATACGGATATTTGCACTAAATATTTATAAGTTTTAAAATAATAAACAATCATTTGTTTTCCATTGTTTATTTGGTGTAATTTTGCACCATTTACTAATTCCTGTTTCCTGGCTTAATTATTGAATACACCCTAGTCACCTTATTACGCAAAGGCAAGAATCTCCTAGTCTTTCTCAGAGTTTTAACTAGAAAGAAACAAACATTGTAGATATTGTTAGTTAATTAGTTCGTTTTTAACACGGCTCTCAGGAAGAGCATGACTGTAGACACCGTGTAAGCAAATATTATGTGCAAGCAGTAGTGAAATATTATTTTAAACAAACTACTGATCTATTAAAGACAATATCTCCGTGTCTTACATGTCTGTCCTCAAGTGAAGTTCGCTGCCACAAATCGATCTGTATCGTGTTCTTGGACGATCAATACATTATAAGTTGATTACAACAGCTGGTAAGAAGGTCATCACTAAATTCGAGAATTCGATATTAACGATTAAAGCAAAGTATCTTGAGATTAAAAGCCAATAGTTCGAAAAAAATTCCGATTGATAGCGTCCGCCATTTTGTTCTCAATCTCTCGCCTCGTGGTCAACAGTGTACCCAAAGGCTTCTGGGTAATTTGCCCATTTGCGACGTTGATAGATAGATTGATAGATAGACCGAAAAGGTAAACCTAGACTCGAGCTACCACAGGTAGCCCGAGTAACTATGACAGCACAAATTAAGGACCATATTGTTAAATCTCAACATAGTTTCAGCGACGAACAAAAGAGAATTACAAAGATTGTAAATGAAGAAGATACAAGAAGTACCACGAGTGTTTGCTTATCGCCATGTGACTTTCAAACTAGAACCACGTTCCCAATGATCAATTCTATCACATTAATTAGTGGTAAATATTCCTTTGTTGGCAATTTTTTTATTAAGCTTATTAATTAAAGTGAGTGTTAATTGTTTGGTTATAACTAGCAAGGCTTGATGTTTATTGCGAAACTATTGTGAATTCATCGCTCAATAGTTGTGATATATTAGATAAAGCTAATGATTTGACTGTACATATATCAGTGATGCTATAGTCACAATAAATATTACAAAGAAGCTAGATCTCGTTATTCAAAGTATGTTTATTATAATTATAGACATGTTAAGCTAATTACTCATGGTAGAGTGTTTAAACGTGATCGTGAACCGAGTAGAATAAAGGGAAAGTTTATTTATAGCCAGGAAATATGCTTTTGACGGGATGGCTTGGAACAATGTTTCCAGCTGTAATTATTTTTGTCTCGGGTTTATAACGTCTTGATATGAAACCCCAGTAAACATCAAAGATTTTGTAGCTGTGTTAAGGTGACTGACTACGTTGGCACTGCGCATGATTTCGCGCATTACGTCTTAAGCAATGTCATAGCGCGCGGAGATTTCAGCGAACAGCAAAAATCATAGAAAAACTTACGTTTGTGTACAAAAATCAGCTCCAAATTTGTTTTTGTGGATTTAAATACTCAAAATCATTAGAGAATGAAGTAAAAATATTTTCTTTTTGGAAAAAACAGTGAGCGCTCGCTTGTTGTCAACACAAATTTGAATCAAGCTCGCGCTACGCGTCATTTTTAAAATGGCGGCACTTCCGGTTAGCATTTTTTAGCCCTTTTTAACAACTTCAAAGGCACAAAACCCTTCATTTTTGCACGGGACCCTATACTTTTTTTTCGTTTATTTGAAAAAACACCTAAAAATCTCAATCATATCAATTTTGCAAAAAAAGTTAATCATTCTAGCATATGAAAAAATTGATTTTTGTATAAAATTTTGCTCGACATGAGGACAATTGTGGTTGGTACTCGCGGCACAAAAGCCAAGGAATGAAGGTATTTTGCTGTTCTCACATCAAAAGTGTTTATGCCATTTTGCAGAATACTCCATTAGCTAATATTTACGCAATTGTAGCCTTTGTAGAAATGTTATTTCCCTAATTCTTAATTTCTTTTCTATTCACTTCCGGTTGAGCGATTTTCGCATCAAAAATTCGGAGATAGGCATTCATACAATGCTGATTATCTCGAAAACGAGTGCGGGACACCCCTCTTTTTCTTTTCGTTTTTGGGATCAGCATTAAATTTCGTTCTAGCAAATTGTGGTTTAAACGATATTTAATTACTTTTTGCCAACGTAGTCAGTCACCTTAAGCTTCGAAAAGTTTCTTAGATGCAAAAAATTAATTTAATCATTACTGTTGATCTTATAAAACGTCAAATACGTAATCACGTATTATACATGTTATATTATATATATAATAAGTGAAATTCACTATATTGTTATTGTTGTTATTATTAAAGGTCTTTAAAATTACAATGGCTTATACTCCTATAATATCATGATGCAACTTTTCCAGAGGACAATGTTATTTGGGTTTAAATTATTTCTCTTACAAACGTTTAGCTAACATAGATAATTCGCAACGTTCAAAGAGAAGCATGCCAGTTCGCGCAGTTATGCGTCTAGTTGTTATGTATGTCGGCCTTTTTTTGCAAATGTCGATGTATATATAGTTTTACTACTGGCCTGCCCAGATTAGTTTCCTTTACTACTTGCAGGCCAGTGGAGTAATGTAAATCTGTATTGTGGTTTCTGTTAATAAATTTGACCTAGATCTTGCTTGCCGTCTGTATCTGCGATCCGTATCCGCCGTCCGTTTCCGCATCCTCATCCGCGTTTTACAGCGACCCCTTGCTTGCCATAGACGTCGGAATTTGGAATGACAAATTGATCATTAATCATTTGCAAATTGTCAAATGCAATAAATGGTTCATTTAGGTTAATAGCCTACGTGGTTCTGCCGTCTCTCACTCACGTGTTGATCGCATGAATTTTGACGGGTTTTAATCTTGAGTGGCATGGAGAACAATTCTTTGTCCATTTTATCGCATTTCACTAAGTATACAAGGATAAAGAACTTCGAACCAAGCATTTAATAAATAGGGAAATTAAATGAAATTGTCGATCATTATAAAAATGTTCTCAGTTTATTAAAGGGAGGCCGCAATCCAGTTCTAAATATGTTTTTACGACCTGATACTACTTTGGCGTCTTTTTGCATGACACGTTCAACGAAAAGTTATATTTCTTCACCTTCACCCATAAATCTATTGGTGAAATAAGATAATGGACATTCTTGTTGGAGTAGCGGGATAGCGTTTCGGATATTTCGGATGTCAGACTAAAAGATGATTTAACTGCTTTCAAAAAAGTTACAAGTACTTTCAAGTTCCGACTTAACTTATAAAAATCATGTATTAAAATAGAATCTTTTCTTTTTGCAGAGAAGACAAGAAAACAAAACAAGAGAACCAAAACGAAGCAACAAAAGAAGAAGAAAAAAACTTAAACAAATTCAGTTTGTAGGTTGGTGGCGTTATAATTTTAACAGCCGGACTTTACTACAATCTTTAAAAACAGAAGAAGAAAAAACAAAAACTAAAACCTTTTAGACTCATTAGTCCATCTTCATGGCTATGACAAGAAGGAAGGGTCAATCGAGTGTATTCATTGCTATATCTAATATTTAGACAAACAATCAATGAAACTATGCTGGTAGACAAATTTATCTTTCGACATCGCCAGAGTCGAACACAATTTAGTATTGACGTTAACAAAAAATCATCGATGACTGCTTATGCATCAGTCAATTGAAACCACGGCCCCCCAACCCCCGGGCAATACCGGGGGAATTAACATTTCTACAATGTTAAAGTCCCAGCATTTCCCGGCCCTTAGAGGCCAAAAACGGCGGCGAAACAGATCATTTTCTTTGAACTAGACGTTAATTCCCCCGCCTTCCCGTTGATTGTGCTGTTAAAACAGAGTTAAAGACTCGGCTATAATGTGTTAATTCCCTGGCCCTCCCTGGGGGTTGGGGGGCCGGCGTTTCAATTGACTGGTGCATTAATTGTAGCATAATTAACCGCTAGTTAAACTTGTCATAACAAACCTAAAAGCTTTTTACAAGGTTGTCGAAAGATCGGTTAAAATAATAAAACTTAAGCTTATTTACGTCACGCCCTTACAAGCACGTTTATCAGTTTCACTCCAATTCAGTACGACCTTGTGAGCAGATATTCGAACCAAAAATAACTTGAGCTATGAACAGGAAAAAGAAAAGTTAAAGGGAACTTAAAAATTAAGCTTGATTTGTTGTTTTCTACAAGATACTTGTGTTAGCGAATAAAAAACCCTGGCTTAAAGATTATAGTAATAAATTGCATATTTAGAGCGCACTTATGCAAAGTCGTTTAAGCTTGAAGTTCAGTTTATCATCAAAATTGTAATTAAAAACGTTTGTAAAGCACTAATGGACAGGTATAGAAAAACTTATAGCCATTTTCAAAACCAAAAAATACTTATTAATAGAAGACCACTGGAGAAGGGAGACGGGGGAGCTAGTAGAGAAGGTGAGACGCGGTTTCTTTTAATTTCACTGGAGACATATGATCGAGTTAGTTTCGGTGAAGGAAAGTGGATTTTTGAATTGGTGGACATAGCTAGATACGGCATATTATGATATAACCTGATTTTCATCGAATTTACATCTAAACCGGAGGTTCTTTGTTTAAGCGAATCAAGCAAGTATATGCAAACATTTGAATCCTCCCTCGTTCGTTTTATTGTACCTCTAAACTCAAGGATAAAAATACGCGCGCCACAGCTACAGGTTTCGATAAAGTATTCTCTCTTCACGTAACAGGATGCCATCAATGGATATATAAAACCATGTATTGTTAAAGTAGGATACCGGTTGATGTAATCAGCTAGGCAACAGGTTCATCCAATACCACTTTTTTGTGTGTGTGTGTTGGGTTCTATTTCCGTTCTTTTTTTCTTTAACCTTACAATATTCACGTTGTGGTTAAGTATCGAGACCCATTTGAAACTTGAAAAGGACGCTGGAATTTGGAATGACAAATTGATCATTAATCATTTGAAAAATGTCAAATGCAATACAGGATTAATTTAAGTTAATGGACTATGTCGGTCTGCTGTCTCTCGCGTGCACAACCCACGTGTTGAGTTTTGATGAGTTTTAAAACTTAAGTGGCATGGAGAACAATTCTTTGTCCATTTTATCACATTTCACCAAATATACAAGGATAAAGAATTTCACAACCAAGCATTGAATAAATAGAGAAATAAAATGAAATTGCAGATTATTATAAGCATGTTGCCATTTTAAGGGAGGCAATACCAGTTCTCAGTAAATATTTTTTTACGAACTGATACTACTTTGACATCTTTTTGCATAATACGTTGAACGAAAAGTTACTTTTCTTTGGTAATGGACTGATTCTTAATAACAAATAATGATAATAACGTTTATTTCCATACTTAGGTCGAAAAATACAAATGCATGGAATTACAAAAATTCTAAAAAACAGTATTCTTGTTTGAGTGGCGGCGGAATAGCAGAAATTTTAAAAGCGTTTCGGATATCAGACTAAAGGATGGTTTAACTGCTTTCAAAAAATTTACAAATACTTTCAAGTTCCGACTTAGTATAAGGATGTAAGAGAATCTTTTCTTTTTGCGGAGAAAAAAAAAAAAACCAAAGAGATAATAATTATAAGAATGAAAAAAAAAAAAAAAACACTTTTAGACGCATTTTTGTCTCCCCGATTAGTAGGGCACCTGTGCCCGGCTATAAGAATAGAGACGGTAATAAAGTTATTATTATTATTATTATTATTATCATTATATTTTTCAATCTTCAGGGTTATGACAAGTATATAAGAAAAAGGATCAATCGAAAATATTTGGTAGACAAACTTATCTTTCGACATCGCCAGATCTGAGTAGAACAATTTACTATAACGTTAACAAACAATCATCGATAATTGCTTGATTGTAGCATAATTAACCGCTATTCAAACTTGTCATAATGAACCTAAAAGCTTTTTAGAAGGTTGTCGAAAGATCTAAAAATAATAACACTTAAGCTTATTTACGTCACGCCCTTACAAGCACGTTTATCAGTTTCACTCCAATCAGAGTTAATAGAGGTTTGAAGTTTGCCGCGGGTCTCTTAACCAGTTCCCTCTATTAACTCTGCTCCAATTCAGTACGACCTTGTGAGCAGATATTCGAACCAAAAATAACTTGAGCTATGAACAGGAAAAAGAAAAGTTAAAGGGAACTTAAAAATTAAGCTTGATTTGTTGTTTTCTACAAGATACTTGTGTTAGCGAATAAAAAACCCTGGCTTAAAGATTATAGTAATAAATTGCATATTTAGAGCGCACTTATGCAAAGTCGTTTAAGCTTGAAGTTAAGTTTATCATCAAAATTGTAATTAAAAACGTTTGTAAAGCACTAATGGTCAGGTATAGAAAAAATTCTCAATTATAGCCATTTTCAAAACCAAAAATTACTTACAATTACTAATAACTGACTTACAAAAATAGAAGACCACTGGAGAAGGGAGACGGGGGGAGTAGAGAAGGTGACACGCGGTTTCTTTTAATTTCACTGGAGACATATGATCGAGTTACAACGGCGTGCAGAATCTGTTGAGACACTGCCCCAATTTTGTCCTTAATTCGCCGCCATTGTTTTATGCTCCCCCTCCCCCCTCTCTTAATGTTGAGTAGGCCTGGGAGATTCCTGCTAGGTCCAACACTTGACCCTACCAACATTGTGTTGGGGGTTTAGAATATATGGCCGTTCCAACACCTACATGGTGGGTATGACATCAAAGAACGTCAATGTTCAGTGTCTCAACTATTTAAATATATCGGAAAAAAACACACTATCAAATTTGTGATATCGATATTAGTAAAACTGCAAAGTTTCGGGAAGATTGCTTTTAAACTAACAATTATATGATTTTTAACGCATTTTTACAAATAAATGTATACGGTGGTCGTGCATCACATGCCCGGCAAGCCTCTTTGTCATTCTAAACACACACATTTCTTTTTATAAAATCCACAAAAATATTTCGCTTCAAAAATTAATAACTTCGTCAGTTTAAAGGCAATCTTTGAGAAACTGCAATTTGACTAATATCGATGTGGTGAATTTGATAGTGAATTTGTTTTTCCGATATAAAAAAGGTACTCTATGATGTCACGCTAGCGTGATAAGGGACTGCAATTAGTAGTAACAAGCATTTGCATGAATCCTCCCTTGTTCGTTTTATTGTGCCCCTAAACCGGCTCAAAGATAAAAATACGCGCGCCACAGGTTTCGATAAAGTATATTCTCTCTTTACGTAACAGGATGCCATCAATGGATGTATAAAACCATGCATTTTTACTTACTACACCCACCCTCCTCAAATTACACTGGAACTATTTTGCAATCCTCAGTTATAAAACTTAACAAATGTCATCCGAACTTAGATAGATAGATAGATACTTTTATTTAAGCAGGGTAGACCATTCAGAAAATTACAAGAATTGACTGTTATCAACTGGTGCCCTAAATAAATAAAAAAATAAAAAATAAATAAATAAATAAAAAAAAACCTTAATTCTATAAAATTAGAAATAGAACATATGGCTATCAGACGTTTTAATCAGCGATTTGTTAGTCATTTCAGAAAACACCTGTAGATGAGAGGGTCTGATTACTGAAATATAATATATAGGACTGCTTTTAAGTATGTATCTATAAACAACACTTTGCGAGCACTTTTATCTTATGAAAGCCTCACGCAACAAACCCAGGGCTTCACTCATAACAGTTTACAAAAAAAGAAACCAAACTTGAAATCGTAGTCAACCATGCAATGGGTTCATCCGCTGCAACTTTCATCTTTTGTGTTGGGATTCTGTTTCCGTTCATTTTTTCTTTAACCTTACAAAAGAAATTCACGTTGTGGTTATTAAGTACCGAGACCGGCATTTGAAACTTGAAAAGGGCGTAATTAATGATTTTTTTCAATAGTTTCGTGTCTTGCTTGCCATAGCGTCGGAATTTGGAATGACAAATTGATCATTAATCACTGATTTGAAAAATGTCAAATACAATAAATTGTCCATTTAGGTTAACGGCTTAAGTGGTTCTGCTATCTCTCACGCACAACCCACGTGTTGAGTTTTGATGAGTTTTAAAACTTAAGTGGCATGGAGAACAATTCTTTGTCCATTTTATCACATTTCACCAAGTATACAAGGATAAAGAACATCACGACCATGCATTGCATAAATAGAGATATTAAATGGAATTGCAGATTATATAAGAATGTTGTCATATGGGAGCCAATACCAGTTCTAATTTTTTTTTTTTTTTTTTCTTCTTTTTTTTTTTTTTTGCCGGTACTGGCCGGTACTACTTTACTGACATCTTTTTGCATAACACGTTCAACAAAAAGTTATATTTCTTTGCTTTCATCCATAAATCTATTGGTGAAATGAGGTAATGGACATTCTTGTTGAGGCCGGTAGCGGAATAGCTGCAATTTTCAAAAATACTTTCAAGTTCCGACTTAGTATAAGAATGTAAGAGAATCTCTTCTTTTTGAGAAGGAGACAAGAAAATAAAACTGTAGAAATAGAAAACGAGGCAGCGTGCTATGTTGAGTTATAGAAGCACGCGGGAATTGTAAGAAGACGAGAGAAGTGTTAGGAGAAGCACGAGGCGTAGCCGAGCAACTCAACTCAACTCGAGTAACTCAACATAGCACTGTTGCCGAGTTTTCTGTTTCTTTTATAAAATACAATTTAAGTTTTACTTTTTTTTTCGTTGGAGAAAGTTTAAAAATGTGCGCGCGTGCGCGGTGCTGTGTGTTCTCATAGAGAACGGGCGACACGCGTCCTTTGGCCAATCAGAGCGCGCGTTATATCATAGTTATTCTATAAAAAATAATGAATGATAATAATTACAAAAAGTAGTTATATAGTGGATCCTATTACCTCGCTGCGCTTTGTAAAATGAAAATTAGTAAAGAACAGTATATATAAATAGATCGATAAATAGAGCACTTATACACAGTCTCACAGCGCTTATGTTATTATCAGACTTGATTCTTGATACTTAAATAAGACAATCTAAGCTTAAAGGGTCACTAATTATTCATGAGTTACGCCTGAAAAAGAATATTATCGATCAAAAAAGTCGTTTCGCTTCGTCTTGCCTGACGTGCTACGGACGCCTGACTTTTGAACATTAAATTGATCATTTATCATGCATCTCAAAAAATATCAACGACACGCTCTCTTACCATTATGGAAACAATAGATTGTGTACCTTTTGTTCTAGAATTACCTCTTTTTGAAAATTTAATTGGTAATTATTGGTATTGATAAGAAATATAAGATTATCAGGTACATTACAATTACAGCATATGCATAATTGATAAATTTGTTAGGATACTTGAAATTTAGATGATCTTTAAAATTGTATTAAGAAACTTTTGTAAAGGACTCAACTAGTCAAGATATAGGCGTAGCGCTAGATAAATAATGGTATTAAAAAAACTGAACAAAAAATAATCGTTATTTGAGCACTACCGGACAGAGATATAGACTACACATAAATGATATCCAATAAATACCCATCATTTCAAACATACACTTACAAATTACAAATATTGCAATTCGTGGTGAAAGTGGGGAGGGAGAGTAAAGAAGGTATCAAGGCGATTATTGTCTAACATGGCTAGTCACCTACGTTTTTGATAATAATGATAATTTTTGCTTTGATTATTGGTTGATCTTAATAATTGCTATTATTCGTACATCGCTAGAGCAGATTTCGTATGAGTGTGAAAACGGCACCGCACGGTCACCGCATGGTTACGGCAGAAATTTCGAATGTTTTTATAGACATCACGGCACTGACACGGTTACGGCACGGCGCGGTCCGTTTCACACTCATACGAAATCTGCTCTATACTTCTACGTTATTTCGGTGGGGCTTTGCAAAAATTGCTTGTTACAATTTTAATGATAAGACAGACTTCAAGCCTCCTTATCAATGCATCAAGTACGAAGTTGTGATTGCAATGTACTCTAATGTATTAGCACCATGAGCGCCTTGGGACTTTGTATCATTTTGACCATCAATTCGTTAACTTAATTCTCTTGTAGAAAATCATGAAAGAAAGAGGATAACCTTAACATTTCAGAATATATATATCCTTTTTTTTGTGTTTTCTTCTTCTAGGTATTTTGTTGACAGGATGTACTTTTTAATGGTTCACTCTTCATGTCAGAATTTGAAAGGCCATTAATTTCTTATGTTCATCATTTTTTTTGACCTTTTGCTCACAAGATCACGTTGATATGCAGTGAAACATAAATGTGCTTGTAAGAGCGTGACGTAAATAAGTGTTTTTCCTGTATCCTGATTTTTTATTTCTTTATAGCACTTAGTGCTACTAGAATCCTAAAATTGTAGTTTAAATAAAACCAGCTTGATATTATATGTGTTATTTGTATTATATTATGTGTATTATTACTTGTCTCAAATGTTATATGTAATAGAACGAACTAAAATATGAACATGATTTTTGTTCTGCTCTGTTATTCTGTGAACATTTCATTGTTAATCTTTTTTGTTTTGTTTTGTTTTGTTTTGTTTTGTATCAGGTTAAGCGAATCAAGCACATCCTGTCAATGAAATACAAAGAAGAAAACTGTCTATATTCTGAAATTTATGTTAAAGTGGACTTTAATCTCGTTCTGTTATTATATTCTACGAGAGAATTGGGTTAACAAATTAAATAAAGAAATCCAACCGGCTTGACCCAATGATAAACTTATACACGCTCCCAAAGCGTTCATGATGCACCGAGATAATAAATACAAGACAAACACAGCATAAGGCTTGATACTTTTATTAGGAAACATGATGTTTGCTTATTACTTTAAAAAAATTGCAATAAGCAAATGTTAAAACCAATACCGAAAAAATATAGAAGTAACGATGCTCGAATGATAGCAGTGATCAAAAACAAATTCTGATAACCAAAGAGGAGCGTACGTAGGGGCGGGAGGGGAAGTGGGGTACGTTTCGTACCACGGAACCCCCTTTCCTTCCTGACTGAAAAATGGTTTGTTTCTTTTTAAAAAAGACACCGAAATAGATTAGTCGTACTCTGTTCTCAAGCCTGGCAAATTGCCGATATCTAGCGCTTTTGCCAGTCGTTTTATTTAATCTGAAGATTTGGTGACTCCCATCTTTAGTTATATGTTCCCTTCTAAAGCTAAATAATTGATAAGAATGATTTCTTATAATCATTGCCTATTTTAAAGGTTGTCTACTTTAAGGAAACGGTCTACTGAATTCTTTAAAAAAAGAAATCAAAATAACTGCAAGCTAAGAATAGTAAGCAGAAAATGATTTGGGTGGGTTGTCAAGCTTACCGAAGCCGCAAACGTACGTCTCAGCTTTTGTTGAAGTTCTATAACCCGTATCTGACACTTGTTAATGCATGAAATCATGCCCTATTTAACAAGCTGCTCGTGAGACCAGAATCTTTATTCAGGCCTAGCTTTCTAGGCAGATGAAAGAAAAAAAGAAACAGTAACGATGTTTAAGACGTTGCTGCTTGCGTGTTGGGTCTTTGCTGCATTCAGCTCTGGCTTTGCTGAGAGTCCAAATAAAGAGCGGATTACAACTGATGAAGACTTCAATTTACAAGGTATAGAGTATGTTTTTAAAAAATATCTTTACAAAAACGAAATGACTGCTAAAGAAATCTTTTTGTCTTGGTGACAACGCCCCATTGCTTCAATACTATTAATGTACTTCCATTTTTTCTCTTTTTTGTTCTTTCTATGGTTTAGTTTCGTTTAATTTGCCTGAGATTTTAGATGACCTTACATCAAATTATAGAAAGTCCTTTACTTTTAAAGGAATATCAGGTTGAGGATTTAAGAGAATTTTTTGCACTCTTGGGAAAAGGTTTACTTAGAACACTGCCTGCAAACTGCACTAATGCGTTTTCGTCTGAAAAAGCATACTATTGAATGCGTATTATCCTGGACCAACGTTTAAAATTGAGTGTATATTTATAATCTTCATATGCTTATCGATTATTACGAACTTGCTAGCCGATCAGATCCCCTGATTTTGGTCACATGATCGTGACACTCCTTGAAACTAGTTACCAAGCCAACTGGATATCTGTTCGAGTGTACCCCGGATTTAAACCAAGAACACTGTAACAATGTTACAAACACCTCTTATAAGATTTACTTTAGTGAGAATACAAATGATCAGTATCTACGAGTTAACCGTCAACCACTCCTCCCCTACAAGGAAAATTGGCGGAGAACGAAGTTAGTTAAGTTAGTTAGTTAATTAAGTCCGGACAACTATTTAGCCAATTTCTTCAACTGGATCTTTAAAGGATTAATTTGTTTTCATTTTTGGTCGAAGTCACAGAAAAACAAACTCTTCAGTAAGCGAGCAAGTAGTCATTTGAGAGCCGGAAAAACTAGAAAACGGTATTATACGAAAAAAAATGAGACAAAAGTTTTCTAAATTAAACTACAAGCGCTTCATTGCACACACGAATTAACTTTGGCGCTTCAATGAACACATACAAATCAACCAAACAACATTCAGCCTGCAGTTTTAGAAGTGAAAATGGAAATGTAAAGATTTTATCTATTTGCTTCAAATTGAATATATGTAATGTATAACAACCATATTTTGCGAATCCATCCAGGGAAATGAGGTTCACGCTTTTACTTTAGAGATATAATGCTTTTAATATGTGTATTTCGTAAATGTATGGGAAATTGGCTTTCTTATTGCCAAACTCAGACTGAATGGTTTTGGTTGATTAATGTGTGTTTAGAGTGCAAATAATATATCCGTGAAATAGATAGGATTAATTAGGTGATAGTTAGTGCTTAATTAGACAAGACATAGGAATTCAGTCAGCCATAATAGTTGCACGGGCTTTTGCTAGATCAACGACTCAGTACGCAAATTAACGTGTTTTCTAACATGTTTATTATTTTTGAGCTGAACTTGTCAAAAAAGCGAACACGCATGTCGAATTATGACTTGAAAAATCATGCACAATAAAATATTGTTTCAGTTTTTGTGAGTATTTTTATGTGTCTTGTGTGCACGTACACTTGCCTATACTCGTCACGGCTCGCCTATTTCCTAGCTAATTCAACTTAGGCAACACATGCATAGCACCTAATTAGGAATTAGTTAGTTAGCTATCTATTTCACGGGTATATAATTATTTGCACTCTATTGAAGTGCCAAAAATAATTCGTGTGTGCAATGAAGCGCTTGTAGTTTAATTAATAATGGTAATAGAACTGAGTGGAGTCCAATTTGGGATGAAATCGACAAGAGTGATTAGAAAATTGCACGACCGCGAAGAGGGAGTACAGTCAGTTGTTAATCACGAGTGTGATATCAGCCCAAAAATCTATTTAAAATAAGTTCTATTACCTAATATAAAAATTGGGTACTACCTAATAAAAATGTAATAGCGGAGCTCCCATTTAAATAGATAATAATAACAATTTTAAATACTTTGTTTTCGACGTTTTTTATTCAAATTAATTGGGCTTCCTGTGGCAATTGGCAAACAAAGATTGTATTTTGTTGAAACTGAGTTAAAATAAAGATTTTAGATCAAGCTTTGTAGCATTTGCTTGAGGGTTTGAAAAAACTCTTGCCCTTCAGTCTCCTGAGAATTATAAGGCTTTCAAGCTCATTCACCATATAGTGATATTTATTCAGATTCAGTCAGATTTTATAATTGACATTGTAGTAGTGGTTCATAATGCATTCTCAGAAATAGAATGCAAAAGCTCAAACTGATTTTATTCACATAAATATTGAACCATTTCAACATCCTTCAATAGACATTGCAGAACATTTCATTTAGATTTTTCTGTCTTGACAGTATTGTGGCATCTTGTTCAGTTTGTACTGTGTAGAATAGAATGACACAGTTAAATAGTTCTCTTTACATGAAACAAGAATTATCTCTTCCAGGTTACATTAAATGAAATGGTGAAACAACTCAAAACAACTAGCATCTAATGGAGAGCTCCCATTTCAATTTTAATATTTTTTACGTTCTTGATTCAAATGAATTGGGCTTCCTGTGGTAAAAGGCTTGAAAAGGTTGAAATGAACATTATTTTAAAAAGCATTTCCTTTGTATATGCCCTTTGGTCTGGGCTTGTATTGTGATATCTTGTTTTTGTGTGTGTGTGTGTGTGTGTGGTTGTTGTTGTTGTTTTGTTTTGTTTTGTTTTTTAATGTAGACTGAATAGAATGACACACTAGGTAAATACTTGTCTCTTCCAGATTACACTGATAATACAATTTAAAGTGATAATAAAAACAGCTGACTTGACATAACAAGAAAACAAGGAATTAAGCATTTTCAATTGTAGTTCAATTTATTAGTTAATCAATAACAACTGTCGCGACGGCGTTGGCTGGTGCAGGCGGTACAGCGGTAAACGATCGTAGTATACAACTGTTCGTTGGATCGTTGAGCGGTAAAAAAGAAAGCAATTGAAGGCTTATAAGCAGCAAAATATTACTACAATTACTATATAACAGGCGACATTTGAGCTAAGTAAAACTATTTTTTATTATCAATGATTTTAGCTTTTTAAAATATTAATATAAACTCAATTTCAGGGTTCGAGTGCCCTTGAATAAACTAACTCAATACGCGCCTTTTTGTTGCTGTTTTCGGCAAGCGGACTCGATGGCCTTCACGGCGCTCGGAACGGCGGCTTTCAAAATGTTTTCGTTTGTTTATCTGCTTTGACTCTTGTGATAATAGAGTACGAACACTAAAAGCTTGGATGACTTTGATGTTGGACTTGAAAAGATTTTTGTTGCTTGACAGCGATGTACAAAGTCCGGCAGTCAGAAAGGTTTTTACTCGTCAGTATCGACTACAATGCCATATTCTATTGCGTAAGTCATGGCTAAACTTGCTTCGGTACTTCGATGGAATTTTACTCCTGAAATAGCTTGCGCTAATTATTAAATACTAGGAATCTCATGATCTAAAGGCTTCTGGCACTTGCGGCACTGGCCATTACAAAAATCTTTGTTAAATGAAAGAACATGAAAGAAGAAATGAATAAAATAACACGAAAGAATAAACATAAATTGTCTAAAATCCTAAAATTGAAAATTGAAAAAATCTCTGAAGCCAGAAAAAAAGTTAAGAAAATTTCGCTAGTACCGTATCCTGAATCAGTCAACATGCTTTATTTTACAAAACTGTTCTTTTCGAGCTACATGCAACAACTAAATCAAAACAGTTATTTTTTAAATACGACTATTCGCATCAAACACAATCAGCTACATTTATGCCCTTAGATCACAGGCTTCCCAGGCTCTGTGTAGTAAGTACATCAGTACGGGGGTAGTATGAGTTGGGTCGTTGGGCTGCCCAAATTTGCTCTTCTGAATTGAAGATTTTGTTGGTATCTTTTGATAACAAGTGTTTTTATACAAAATTTCGTTTTTTGAAAATTCGTATCTCCTTGATTTTTCAACTTATATCCTTCAAGCTTCACAGTTTTACTGATTTTGATATGCTCTTTCCAGCTATGGTAATTGTTTTTAAGTTTTTTTTTTTTTTGGAATTACATGAAAAAGTCGTTAGTATAGTATGAAATGACTGTAACAATTCACAAAATACGTCATTTACACGTATAATATTACAGAATATACGTCTTGGTAACTGTCATATTCGCATTCAGCATGAAATATCAGTTTAGAATAGTTATGTTACCAGCTTCTACCCCAGAATACCTCCAGGTGTTTGATTTTTCGAAAGTGCGCCTAGTCTATTGCCAGTGAAATTAAGAAAGTTGTCGAAATTCATCTAATAAAAATTAAGACTAAGCTTTTTGAAATTCTATTAAAGACCGATAAATATGTTGATATCTGCCATGCAATATACGTCTTGTCTTAGTTACTCAGGTTAATTATCATTTATTTCTGTACGTACATGTATCTAGCCCACTAATCATGAAACCACATTTACATGTTACTCTTTTTACAACTTTTCCTTTTCATCTATTTCTTTTCTTCTTTTATTTATAGCAATAAAGTAACAGTCTAGTAACTCTATATGCTAAATTAAGAAACTTTATTATTTTAGTGTTTTAAAATTACTTAGAGGTTAGGGACTGGTCATTATTTACAAGGAGGGGGGCTGGTGGAAACAGAGGGGGGGGACACATATTTTTACGTTCACTCTGTAAGAATGTTATGTGTGTATGTATGTAGAAAGGGGGGAGGGGCCATCAAAAATTGAGCATTACCTTTTTCATTTGCACCAGTCCCCCTCCCTGTAAATAATGACCAGTCCCTTAACGCACTCAACGAATGAGTTATCGGGATTTACCTTCACGATCGAGTTTGCTAACAATGAACGAGAAATTTTAAATACTGCACGAGGCGTTATCCCGATAATTTATGAGCAAAGCGTGTGTTAACCTTTTTATTATTCAATTTGAATACATTGCAGAAGCAGGCTAACACTGTCAGTACGACATCTAAGATCACTAGAAATAGCTCAAGTCACTCAAAATAGTAATTCAAAATTAGTTAAATAGCATTTGGAAATTTAAACAATACAAAATAAACTTTTCAAAAGAAAGCTACTGGAAAATTACCGTGATATAAGAACTTTAGATGTTAAAAGATAATAAACAGTTCTCAGAATCCGTTTTCACAACTTGCTCTGTAAAATTGAAATCGTACATATAATCAAGAACTACTTTATTGGAATGTTAAAAGTGATTCAGCACTGAGTCCTAGAACTCTGTTAGTAAAAGGTCTAGAAAATTATCGCTGGAGTTTTGCATATAGGTTTAAACTGGCGACTTACGGTTGAAACGCTGCTAAACTCTGGTACAAGAAGTAGTTGTCGTCTGTCGATGAGCCGAAGGCTGAAGTACTCGTTTGGCGTTTTCTTCGACTCCTGATTCCTTTTTGTTTTTGTTTTTGTTTTGTTGTTGTTGTTGTTATTGTTGTTGTTGTTTTCGATTCCTGATAAAATTTCTTTACCCCATCTGAGAGAACTTGTGGTGACATGCAGACTTCCTAAACTTTCTATGAGAAAAAAAAAACAGTAAATATTTTAAAAGATGAATTGAGAAAGCCAGCAAACTCTGTTTTTAAGCTGTTGAAATATGTTGATCTCAGTAAGCTTACTCCAAAACTTTAATGGAAATTTAGAGTTTAACTTAAAAACAGGCACGCAAAGCAGTCTTCTTTTTGTTTTAAATATGCCTGTCAATCTTGTCTTTTTCAAAAAATCCACAAATTTATTACCAGGAACAATTAATGTTTTCTTTCTCACTGCTTTATAGCCGTTCTGTATTGCCTTTACATAACCACGTCATAACCACGCGTCACTAGTACAAACTGACCAATCAGAAAATCAGAATTTATACAGTGTATGAAAATCAAATAATAAACTAGAACAACTTCGTCCGCCTCGATTAGATATTCTATATGCGGGTGAAGTGACTCGTCGTCGAGTCTTCATTATCAGTTTTTAAACATTACTATACTTTCATCTACAGAAAACCTTGACCCAAGAGGCCCAAGGCCAAAGATGTGTGGAGAAACCAAATACGACCCATTACGCCAGAAGTGTTGTTACGAACAAATACGTTATAGGTGTGTACCTTCAATGTGGAAAACCATGTGGAGAGGATTACTACAACCCACACAAACAACACTGCTGCTTCAACAGAGACATCTACCCTAAAGGTAAACGATGCGGAAAAATATGTGGAAAGAAGTACTACAACCCATATAATCAACAGTGCTGCTACAAAAAAGATATCTATCCTAAGTGCAGACAATGTGGACTACGATGTGGAGGGAAATACTACAATCCATACACTCAACACTGTTGCTACAACAGAAAAATCTACCCAAAGATCAGAAGATGCGGAAAAAGATGTGGCGGACGTTACTACAATCCATATCGTCTACACTGCTGTTTCAAAAGAGATCTCTACCCAAGAGGCAAACCATGCGGAAGAAGATGTGGAAAGAAGTACTATAATCCATACAGTCACCACTGCTGTTTCAAAAGAGACATCCATCTCAAAGGCAAACGATGCGGAAGAAGATGTGGAAAGAAGTACTATAATCATTACAGTCACCACTGCTGTTTCAAAAGAGACGTCTATCTCAAAGGCAAACGATGCGGGAAAAGATGTGGACGACATTACTATAATCCATACAGTCACCACTGCTGTTTCAAAAGAGACGTCTATCTCAAAGGCAAACGATGCGGGAAAAGATGTGGACGACATTACTATAATCATTACAGTCACCACTGCTGTTTCAAAAGAGACGTCTATCCCAAAGGCAAACGATGCGGAAGAAGATGTGGAAAGAAGTACTATAATCATTACAGTCACCACTGCTGTTTCAAAAGAGACGTCTATCTCAAAGGCAAACGATGCGGGAAAAGATGTGGACAACGTTACTACAATCCACATAGACAACACTGCTGTTACAATAGAGATATCTTCCCAAAGGGCAGAAGGTGTGGACAACGATGTGGAGGGAAATACTTCTTCAACCCATACACTCAAAAATGCTGCTTCAACAGAGTTATCTACCCCAAGCGCAGACCTTGTGGACTAAGATGTGGAAAGAAGTACTATAATCCATACACACAACACTGCTGCTACAAAAGAGACATCTATCCCAAAGACAGACGATGTGGAAGAAGATGTGGAAAGAATTACTATAATCATTACAGTCACCACTGCTGTTTCAAAAGAGACGTCTATCCCAAAGGCAAACGATGCGGGAAAAGATGTGGAAAGAAGTACTATAATCATTACAGTCACCACTGCTGTTTCAAAAAAGACGTATATCCCAGAGGCAAACGATGCGGAAAACCATGTGCCCGACGTTACTATAATCCATACACACAACACTGCTGTTTCAAAAGAGACATCTATCCCACAGGCAAACGATGCGGAAGAAGATGTGGAAAGAAGTACTATAATCATTACAGTCACCAATGCTGTTTCAAAAGAGACGTCTATCCCAAAGGCAAACCATGCGGGAAAAGATGTGGATATCGTTTATATAATCCATACAGTCACCACTGCTGTTTCAAAAGAGACGTCTATCTCAAAGGCAAACGATGCGGAAGAAGATGTGGAAAGAAGTACTATAATCCATACAGTCACCACTGCTGTTACAACAGAGACGTCCATCTCAAAGGCAAACGATGCGGAAGAAAATGTGGACGAAGTTACTATAATCCATACAGACAACACTGCTGTTACAACAGAGATATCTTCCCCAAAATCAGACCATGCGGGATAAAATGTGGACGACGTTACTATAATCCATACACACAATACTGCTGTTTCAAAAGAGACATCTATCCCAAAGGCAAACCATGCGGGCACAAATGTGGACGTATTTACTATAATCCATACAGTCAACAATGCTGTTTCAAAAGAGACGTCTATCCCAAAGACAAACGATGTGGAAGAAGATGTGGAAAGAAGTACTATAATCATTACAGTCACCACTGCTGTTTCAAAAGAGACGTCTATCCCAAAGACAAACGATGTGGAAGAAGATGTGGAAAGAAGTACTATAATCATTACAGTCACCATTGCTGTTTCAAAAGAGACGTCTATCCCAAAGGCAAACCATGCGGGAAAAGATGTGGATATCGTTTATATAATCCATACAGTCACCACTGCTGTTTCAAAAGAGACGTCTATCCCAAAGGCAAACGATGCGGAAGAAGATGTGGAAAGAAGTACTATAATCATTACAGTCACCACTGCTGTTTCAAAAGAGACGTCTATCTCAAAGGCAAACGATGTGGAAGAAGATGTGGAAAGAAGTACTATAATCATTACAGTCACCACTGCTGTTTCAAAAGAGACGTCTATCCCAAAGGCAAACGATGCGGAAGACAATGTGCACGACGTTACTATAATCCATACACTCACCACTGCTGTTTCAAAAGAGACGTCTATCTCAAAGGCAAACGATGCGGGAAAAGATGTGGACGACATTACTATAATCCATACAGTCACCACTGCTGTTTCAAAAGAGACGTCTATCTCAAAGGCAAACGATGCGGAAGAAGATGTGGAAAGAAGTACTATAATCATTACAGTCACCACTGCTGTTTCAAAAGAGACGTCTATCTCAAAGGCAAACGATGCGGGAAAAGATGTGGACGACGTTACTACAATCCATACAGTCACCACTGCTGCATTAACAAGGACGTCTATCCCAAGGGCAGACCATGCAAAAAACCATGTGCAGGAAAGTACTACGACCCTCGCTACTCGAAATGCTGTTATGGCAGATACATTGAACGTTTGTGTTTCCCATGTGGAAAGAAGTATGGAAGACTATATTAATCGACAAGGAAGTCTTGCTTTTTTCACGTGATTTGGACAAAAAATGTTAACAAAACAAGTTGTTGTTTGTAGATTAGAGTGTTAACTTGAGTTGACAAGTTAATTTTAATAGCACATTTCAAGTGAACTCTAAATTTTTCTGCTGATAATGACCGAGTAGGCTTACTTTTCCAAAGGGTCAGTTTTGAATAATCCTCCAAGCTCAAATGCAAGCTTGCTTCCCCTTCTTATACATTTTTGTTGTTGAGACCTTTAGCTACATCATCTTGTTTTAGAAGATGTTTGAGCTTGCCTAGAAGCACAAATAGGTAGTACGCTAACCTGTAGTCAACAAATCGAATGTGCTGGTTTAAGGCGGGATAAAGATTTGCGCATTTTAAAATAAGGTAAGATAAGCCTCGATAAGCCTCGATAAGATATTCGGTCATTTTTGGTATTTTCTAGGATTCTTTAAAACATTGAGAATTTATTTGTTTAGGGTATTTTTATCTATATATTTTAAGGACGTAATTACACACATGTAATGTTTAATTGGTATTGCTAAGTTGAATCATTGAATAAAGAATACTTAGAAATTAAATTCTAATTAAAATGAAAATGAAGTGACATGTTTTCATTTGAATGTAAATTAACTAATATAAAAATTAGGTACTACCTAATAGCGGAGCTCCCATCTAAATGAATAATAATTTTAAATGCTTTGTTTTTGGCGTTTTTTATTCAAATGAATTGGGCTTCCTGTGGTAATAGGCAAACAGATTGCATTTTGTTGAAAAAGTTGAAATAAAGATTATAGATCAAGCTTTTTAGCATTTGCTTTAGGGTTTGAAAAAATTCTTGCCCTTCAGTCTCCTGAGAATTATAAGGCTTTCAAGCTCAGTCACCTTTATTACAGTGATATTTATTCACATTTCAGTCAGATTTTATGATTGACTTTGTAGTAGTGGTTCATAATTCTCAGAACTAATAGAATGCAAAAATCCCTCCAACTGATTTGATTCACATAAATACTGAACATTTCAACTTCCTTCAATTAAACTGGACATTGCAGAACATTGTATTGTATTTAGGTTTTTCTGTCTTGACAGTATTGTGGCATCTTGTTTTTGTACTATGTAGAATAGAATGACACAGATAAATAGTTGTCGATTTACACGAAAGAAGAATTCTTTCTTCCAGGTTACACTAATCATGACTAAAGATGAAATTTTAAAACAACTCAAAACAACTACTACCTAATAGCTAAGCAGAGCACCCATTTCAATTTCAATATTTTTTTATGTTCTTGATTCAAATGAATTGGGCTTCCTGTGGTAATAGGGCTAATTAAAAAAGTTGAAATGATAATTATTTATAAAAGCATTTGCTTTGGTTTGTATACTCTAACCCTTTGGTCTCCTGCGAATTGTATGGGCTTGTATCATGGGAACCCTGTGTAACCCCAGTCACGTGATTAAAGGACAGTCTTGAAAGCACATGGCGTCCAGTGTCTTGTACATGACATGGTGTCAGAAGTCGGTCGTTTTTCTAGTATAAAATTGTTAGTAGTCTAGTAAATTATCGGGTAAAAAGAAAGATTAAGTGTTAAGGAAGATATGGAGGAAGTAACAGGTTCCGGAGCTCCGAGGATGAACTGGCAAAGTGAAGACTTACCGACCGCTTGGCGTACGTTCAAACAACATGCCGAATTTATGTTTAGTGGACCACTGAACAAGAAGTCTGAAGAAGAAAGATGCAGTTATCTGATGATTTGGGTTGGAGACAAAGGAAGGGACATCTTCAATACCTGGAAACTAACTGACGACGAGAAAAAGAAGCTCGAAACCTTCTACCATAAGTTTGAAGAATACGTAGAGCCAAAGTCCAACGTTGTGTTCGCACGGTACAAATTCAACAAGAGAATTCAAGAACCAAACGAATCGTTTGACCAGTTCCTTACTGGATTAAGGTTACTAGCAAAGCCTTGTCGGTTTAAAGATGAAGAAGAGATGATCAGAGATCGGATAGTGTTTGCATGTAAATCGGATAAAGTCAGAGAAGAGCTCATTAAAGAAGCATCGGAGCTGACTCTTACGAAAGCTATCGACATCGCCAGAACCCAGGAATTATCCACGGCCCAACTTAAGTCAATGGCTTCAAGGGCAGAAACGGAAGCAGCTTGCAATGTTATTAAAGCGAAAGAACACAAAAAACAAAACTCCAAAGGTAAACACCAGCCTGAAGGTAAGCCACGTAAAGTGAATCAAAGTCAAAGCTCATCGAGCACTACGAATGCCTGCCAACGTTGCGGCGCACGACATGCCTATGGAAACTGCCCAGCGTTTGGTAAAGAATGCTTAAAGTGTGGAAAAGCTGGCCATTTTGCAAGAATGTGCCGATCAACACAGTTAAACAATGTGAATGCAGTAGAAAGTGACAGTGATAGTGACAGTCGTGAAATCGATGATGATCTATACATAGGTTGTATTGAGGCAATCAACGCTGTCCACAAAGAAAAACCTGATAAAGAATGGTTTGAAACCTTGATTGTTAATGGAAAAGAGTGTAGAGTTCAGCTAGACACAGGAGCAATGTGCAATGTTATGTCCATGAAAACCCTTTCAAACCTCAACATCCAAGCAAAGTTAAGCAAGTCCTCATCACGACTAAGGTCATACACAGGCCATCTAATTTATCCAATGGGAACTCTTCAGTTATCCTGTAAGTACAAAGAAAAACAGTACCAACTAGAATTCCAGATAATAGAAACAGAAGCAGTAACAATACTAGGTGGCAAAGCCTGTAAACAACTTGGACTCATCCAACGAGTATACAACATCTCACAGACCAAGAGTAGCGAAGCTAAAGAGAAGCCAGGACAACCAACTGATGACCTTCCAGAAATCTTATGTGAGTATCCTGACTTATTTCAAGGCCTGGGTTATCTCCCTGGAGAACATCACATACGCATAGACCCAAGCGTCACTCCAGTTGTACACCCACCCCGAAAGGTACCTCTAGCATTGAAAGAAAAGATCAAGGAAGAACTCGAGAGAATGGAAGCACTTGGAGTAATAGTTAAGCAAACAGAACCTACAGAGTGGGTCAACAGTATGGTCACTGTAGTGAAGAAAGAGAAAGTACGCATCTGCATCGACCCAAAAGACCTAAACAATGCAATCATGAGAGAACACTATCCAATGAAAACTGTTGAAGAAGTAGCAGCGGAAATAACAGATGCCCAGCTGTTTAGCGTGTTAGATGCGACCTCAGGGTTTTGGCAAGTAAAGCTTGATGAATCCAGCTCAAAGTTGTGTACCTTCAATACTCCTTTTGGTAGGTACAGATTTACCAGACTACCATTTGGTATAAAGTCAGCTCCAGAAGTATTTCAGAAAACCATGACTACCATAATGGCTGGAGTTCCCTCTACTGAAGTTGTAGTTGATGACATACTGATATGGGGGCGTAATGAACAAGAGCATGACAAAAACCTTCGACAAGTGCTGGACAAAGCGAGAGAGTCAAACCTCAAACTAGGAATAAAGAAATGCAAAGTCAAGAAAGAAGAAGTTGCGTATGTTGGTCATATTTTCTCAAAAGAGGGAATAAAACCAGACCCAGAAAAAGTGCGAGCCGTCGAGAACGTACATGACCCCGCCCACAAATGTTAAAGAACTAAGGACCTTCCTTGGTTTCATTCAGTACTTGGCCAAGTTCATCCCAAACATGGCTGAAGTCAGTGCACCTCTCAGAAGATTATTGGAAAAGGACGTCTCCTGGCACTGGGACAGTGAGCAAGTGGAAAGCTTTGCTGAACTCAAGAAATTAGCAGCCAAGGCTCCAGTTCTTGGATACTATAATCCAGGTAAGCCTGTAACCCTATCTGTAGATGCTAGTTCAAAGGGGTTGGGTGCAGTGCTTATCCAGGATGAAAAACCCATAGCCTATGCATCAAGGGCATTAACAGCCACACAGCAGAAATATGCACAGATAGAGAAAGAAACACTAGCGATATTGTATGGGCTTCAGAAGTTTCATCAATATATATATGGCAGACATGTCACAGTGGAATCAGACCACAAACCGCTAGAGTATATTCTGAACAAGCCAATACACTTAGCACCTCCAAGAATTCAACGTATGATGATGTCACTCCTAAGATATGACTTCACAGTAGTTTATAAGCCAGGTAGCCAAATGTTTATTAGTGATGCATTGAGTAGATCATATCTTCCAGAATCCAGTGAACCTCTTGAAGAGGACTATGATATCAATGAAATACAGATGAGTGAGTACCTTCCCATAAGTGCAGACATGTACCAGAAATTCCAAAAAGCAACAGCTGATGATCCTGTAATGATCAAACTACAGGATGCAGTTCTAGATGGATGGCCATCCACAAAATCAGAGCTTGCAGTTGATATCAGAGAATACTGGAACTACAGGTATGAGATTTCATGTGTTAATGGCCTGTTATTCAAAGGACATAAGCTAATTGTCCCTTACAAGCTCAGAAATGAAATGCTAGAAAAGATACATGAATCACATCTGGGAGTAGTGAAATGTAAACAAAGAGCAAGAGATGTACTATTCTGGCCAGGAATGTCAAGCCAGATAGAAGACAAAGTGTCAAGCTGTCCAAAGTGTAGTCAGTACCAAAGAAACAATGGTAAGGAACCCATGGTGTGCACACCACTACCAGAAAGACCTTGGTCTAAGATTGGCGCAGACCTTTTTGAATTCAACAATGCCACTTATCTACTGACTGTTGACTATTACTCAAAGTGGCCTGAAATTGCAAAGTTGAATGGACTTACCAGTAGTCAAGTTATCACCCACCTGAAGAGTCAAATATCACGCTATGGGATTCCAGATCAACTAATTACCGACAATGGACCCCAGTTTGCTAGTGCAGAGTTCAGGAATTTTGCAAAGCAATATGGATTTGTACATACCACTTCAAGTCCACTCTATCCACAATCAAATGGTGAAGCGGAGAGGTATGTACAGACAGTGAAAAACATTTTAAAGAAAGCAGAAGATCCATATCTGGCCATCTTGGACTATAGGAACACTCCATTGGAACAAGTGAACAAATCTCCAGCACAACTACTTATGGGACGACGTCTCAAGACAACTCTACCGACTTCATCAGCTCTACTCAAGACTGCAGACTCTGAGTTAATCACTACAAAGTTACAAGTTAGACAAGCATCTCAAGCAAACTACTATAACAAACACTCTAGTAGAGAGCTGCCAACTTTACATACAGGTGAACCAGTACGTGTACAGCAAGGAAAGAAGTGGATACCAGCTAAAGTCTTTAAACAACACAGTGCACCCCGCTCATATGTAGTACAAACTGACAGTGGAAAACTGTACAGAAGAAACAGAAGAGACATCCATCGAGACAAAGTCAAGTCAACTGAGGTACAGTTACCAACTACACCCTTAGCACCACCACCTCACACAGGAACTCCAAAACCACCAGAACAGTGGGCCTCAGGTGAGAGACAGAAAGAAAGTACAAACCAAAGTACCTTACTCTCAAGCCCAAAAACAGCAAATGCAGCCAAAGATCAGCTACCATCTACAACAGCAGCTGCCATCAAAGCCCAGGTACCATCTACAGCAGGAGCCGCAGCCAAAGATCAGCTACCATCTACAGCAGCAACCACAGTCAAAGATCAACTACCACCTACAGCAGCAGCCAAAGACCATACACCATCTCCTCTGAAGACGAGATCTGGAAGAGTGATCAAAACACCACAAAGATTTAAAGATTAAGAACATTGAACATTTATGCATACTATTTTTGATTTGATGAACATTTAGTGAACTTTTGTGCATGTTACAGTTACCTTATTATTAGTTTAACACTTTGTAAAACAATGTAAAGAAAGGGGGATGTTATGTATCATGGGAACCCTGTGTAACCCCAGTCACGTGATTAAAGGACAGTCTTGAAAGCACATGGCGTCCAGTGTCTTGTACATGACAAGTGACCCTTATTACAGTATATTTTAATATTCAGATTCACTGTCAGATTTCATAATTGATTTGTAGTGGTTCATAATTCTCAGAAATAGAAAGCAAAAATCTCCAAAACCTTTTTTAAATTGATACAAGTAATTAGACCTTCTCAACATCCTGGATGGGGATATTGCAGAACAACATATCTTGATTTGTCTGTCTTCATTATATAGCCTTACATCTTGTTTTGTGTGGTTGTTGTTGTTATTGTTTTGTCACACTAGGTGAATACTTTACTTGTCTCTTCCAGATTACACTGATAACACAATTTAAAGTAATTATCAAAACAGCTACTTGACATAAGAAGAAAACAAGGAATTAAGCATTTTCAATTTGCATTTAATAGGGCTCATAGGGCTCATTGAGAAACTTCATGCTTTATAATGTAAAACAACTCTAGTTTGCATGCAAAATTTCTTCATTTTTTCCTCTCAATTTTTTCACACATTAGTGAGGTTGAAATAAGTTCAAAATCAATATGTTTTTACTAACTTTGTTATTAAAAGTAGTGCAAAAAGTTCACTGTAAAACAAAATGTCATTGTACATTTCATGTACTTGATCGAGTCTTTGTTTAAACTTGGCCACAGTTCAACGTGCATAAATGTTTATTTTTTTAAGTCATCTGTCCCAAATAAAAGATAAATGATCAAATATAGGTACAAGAGACTCTAACATCATTTTCTGGCCAGGGTCTTTACGTTGAAGTGCTAATTTCTTGTTGTCTTTTAAAGAAGCATAGTCCTTGTTTCACGTTCAATACAGACAATGCTTCATTTCCAACTTTAGCTAGATTTTTAAGCAGCTATGAAGGCATCTTCAGAAGAATACACGATCCTCAATGACTCATTCATTATGAGAAGTTTTTTAAAGCTACGAAACCAACTGCTTTTCGTCCAACTGAAAATATTCTCTATATCCTTCTTTCGAGCAGCCCTAAAAAATTCAAATCTACGGGGTTTTTATTCGCTTTAACCTATCAAGATTGGCACAGATTAATGATCATGAAAATCGCTAAATTTTTACGAGGTTTCGAGAATAATATTTTTAAGCTTTGCAAGTTAAAACTGCAAGGAAACTTGTAAATTTTCAGTTTTCAAAGTGTCAGCGCGCGTCAAGTTGGCGCCAAAAATCAATCAGCCAATCAGCATCGCGTGGCACCGACGACGGACGGAAGTGACGTATACTCAGCCATGAAAAATCAACTCGATGAGGTACCATTTTTATCTAAAGTATGGTGCTCCACTCGCGCGGACCGAAGCGGGAGCTCCGCTATTATTGCAGTTTTCACGTGACATCAACAAAAAAGGTAAAATTGAAATTGCTGCAACCTGGTTCTCTATTATTTCCATATATCCATGAAAGAACCCGTTATTAAAAGTTGGGCAGTTTCTGTCGTTTGGATTTTGAGTTATCGATGACCACACAATACGGGTCACACTCGTTCTAGAAAAAAAGACAGAAACATTTGCCACAAAAACACGTATTTGGATTTATACATCAAACTAAGTTTTGCTTCATTCTCTACTTCCGCATATCCATTATCAATCTTTATTATTCAATTTTCATACACTGTACAAATTCTGATTTTCTGATTGGTCAGTTTGTACCACGTGACGCGTTGTTATGACGTGACAACACGTCATTATGCAATACCTTCCATGCAATAAATATAGACAAATCATAGGCAATACATCATAGTTGGAAAGAAAAAATGTTCCTGGTGATAAATTTGAGGATTTTTCGAAAAAGAGAAGATCAACGAGCATACTTAAAACTGCTTAGGGAGCATTCATTTTTTAGGAGGGGGGGGGGGGGGGGGGGGTGGGCCGGAGGAATTGAGGGGTGGGCCAAAAGAAATTTACTCTATGAAAGGGGGTGGGTCATGTTTTTCTGAAAGTTAAACCAGGTCAAGGGACCCTATTTTCATATTTGGAAGTAGGGTGGGTCATCAATATAGTTCAATTCCTTACCGGGGGGCTCGCATTTTTTTTGTATTTGATTCCTGCAATTCCTCCGGCCCACCCCCCCTCCTAAAAAATGAATGCTCCCTTAGCGTGCCTGTTTTGAAAGTAAACTCAATTTCATTGAAGTTTTTGGAGCTTACTGAGATCAACATATTTCAACGGCTTAAAAACAGAGTTCGCCAGCTTTCCAAATTCATCTTAATATTTACTGTCTTTTAGACTGGTTATCCAAAACCTATCTCACAGAAAGTTTAGAAAGTCTGTCACCATGTTAGTACACAAACAAGGCGGTTCCACACATTTCTTATTGAGGACTAAGCATACATGCAGATCGCCGACATCTTTGCAACGAAAACTCCTTTTGACTCAATTTTTTGCAAGGATTGAATATTTTTTTCTAGCGCTTTCACATGTAGGCACTTTGATTATATTTAGGAAACAGAAACGGAATAAAATTTCTTCGATGACGTCGTCAGTGAAAACCACGAATATGCATAACAATACAATGTAAAAACATCCACACTTAAAGCGCGTAGTCGATCTGATTGGTCAATTCGAGTACCTCTATTTTGCATAAACACTTGTTGAATCCCAACGAGGCAACTAACCATGAGTTGCAAATGCATGCATAATTTGCTAAAGTTACCCAAGGCCGGGAAAATTTTTCACGAAATTGCTCGCTTGACGGCAATAGGGAGAAAAAGTCGATCGCAAAAAAGTGCAGAAGGCATTTTAGGGTAGAGGCTGGTAATATAACTATTCTAAACTAATTTTTCATGCTGAATCCGAATATGACAGTTACCAAGACGTATTCTGTAATCTTATACTATAAATGACGTATTTTGTGAATTGCTACAGTCATTTCATACTAACGGCTTTTTCATGTAATTCCAAAAGTTCCCAAACTTAAAAACAGTGACCATAGCTGGAAAGAGCACATTAAAATCGGTAAAACTGTGAAGTTTGAAGGATATAAGTTGAAAAATCAAGGAGATACAAAATTATTTTTGAATTATAATTCGTATTTACTTAATTTTTCAACTTATATCCTTCAGACTTCACAGTTTTACTGATTTTGATGTGCTCTTTCCAGCTATGGTCACTGTTTTTAAGTTTGGGGACTTTTGCTTCTACCCTAAAATGCCTCCAGGTGTCTGATGTTTTGAAAATGCGCCTAGTCTCGTCAGTTCCAAATTCGCTCAAACAAACTAATGTTGAGAACAGTATTCGTTAAAGATATTTCGAAAAATTACAATGTTAGAACCAATTTGATAACTGAAACTTGTTTAGTGTTAAAGGGTTAAAGAATGGCTACGAGTATTAAAAAAATTATCATCCGGGCCAAAGCTAAGGTGGCTCGATTGGGTTTTGTTTGAGGCGCAACTCCACTGTTTGATCGCAAAATGCATCGCGACAAAGGCCCTAATGTCAAAAAAATTCCACAGCAAGTCTAGAGATAGATTAAAGTTTCCATTCACGTTTCAATCATTTTGATCGAAGTTTTCAATAATTTATTGTGTCGGCATGACGATTTTCATAAATTAGGTGTGACTTTTCATTATAACGGAAATTTTAAGAGAGCGATAAATACAAATTTTCTCAATACTTTAGCAAGTAAAGCAGCAAAACTTTGTTTGCAAAATCAGTATCAAAATGTTAGGTTCGCTAATTATATTCTAAGAATTTGTGGTTTAAATTCTCTTAATGATTTATAGGTACAATCTGAAGAATTAGTTATTTGCGGTAGTTTCATTAAATCCAAACTATATGATTACTACGCTAACTATTGAAAAAATTCAATGAACAATGCAAGGGATAGTGGAAAACTTAGAACTTATTGTAATATCAAATTAAGTTAATTTCGGTTTTGAAAATTATCTTAATGAAATCAAACATATTAAGAATCGTCAAGCTGTTACAAAGCTGAGAATATCGGCGCATAGGTTACCTGTGGATACAGGTCGGTAAGAAAGATCGAATATAACGACTGAAAATGTAATCTATGTAGCTCTAATGAAATAGGCGATGAATTCCACTTTGTGATGGCTTGCAAAAACGAAAAATTCCAAAATTTGAGAAATTCCTTTTAGAGCATTTAATGTTTATTAATCAAGCCTTTAATAATTCTACGCGGATTTAGATATATTTAATTACATCATGTCAATGAAGGATGAGTCTATTGTTAAATTATGTTACGTTCAAAATATTTTAGTGATATATTAACTTTTTATATTAAGATTTTTCGCGCTTCAGTAGCTGCGTCATCGTTTGTATTAGCTCTGAGGTTTTTACCTTTTCAGATTGTAGATTCACCTCTATGACCTGATTTTAGTCAAATTTAAGTTTTCTAATATTCAACTTCACTGGATTATGAAGTTATTTTACAGTAGTTTTGCTCTATGGAGCAACAAGGTGACATTTTGTGTGCGCAGGCGCGATACCGCTGGCCAGTATTTTCGTAATCGCGGGAGACAAAATGGCGCGAATATTTAAATCTCCCTTGATACTGACTACATTATTAATAATTTTGGAAACTAAAGATAAATTTAGATGTAAAGTTTGTAAAAGACCAAAGGTTCAAAGGTTTTTTATTTTCCACACGAAGATTAATGTTTACAAAAATATTTTAAAATTAAAAAAGTGTAGGGCGCAAAAAATACAACCCACGAGGGTTAAGTAAGCTTTTTTGCACCAAATAGTTTAAGCTATAAACATGGAAGTAGGGCAGAGAGATATAAGCTATTACACACAGTATATATAAAATGTAAGTGGATAATATTAAATACTGATAAATTGATATGAGCTTTTCTTCGACTTCAAGAAAACTGGAAAACGTATTTTCGTGTAAGTAAGGAAACAAGAGTTGATAGCAAATTGTCACAAATTGTAATTAGCATTAATCAACCTTTATTCCAGCTTGCTGACAAGTCTTTGCGATGATCCAAAGGAAGGCCTATGCATATGTGCAAAGTGTCTAGTATTACACCGCAGTGTAATAGCAGCAGTGATGGTGATACTTGTTTAGGACAGTCACATTTAATTCCCATGCAACAGCTGCATAGCAACGAAATAGCAGTTGAACCACCGCATCCTGTTACAAGCACATCATGGACAGCAGAGGAAACATGCTTTGGAGAAGTTCTACGCGGAGCTTTTTCAACCTGTTAAGTTATTAAATTAAAAACGATGAATTATTAGACATCCTCTGAGTTCAGAATACATCATACTTATCTAAAACAAAAATATATTTTAAGTACTTCCCCATTTTTATCACCAATTTCCATGATATATTTTGAAAATAGATAAGATAAGTATGTATTTGCTGTAGAATTTTCATGGGGGATGTCATGTAGATTTGAAAATATATGGGGAAATACATTTTTTCTACATAGAAAATGTCCATATATTTTACAACACCGAAAAAATATATTATATTTCTAGCGATCTTAATATAAATATTTTTTTTTCTTTCAATGTGTATAAGAAGCAAACAGAAAGCAAACTTCCTTGAATTATCACTGGAAAATCTGACCCTTTTCCATAGTATGTAAATAATATGTAAACAGTTTGTCAATTGCTTGTAAAAATGAATTTACAAAACCGAGGTACATTTACAAACTATGTAAATCCCTAATTGTCTTTGTAAATTTTTTGTAAATTTTCCTTTTTATCATTTGTAAATTCTGCCACTTGTTTGTAAACTGTTTGTCAATCTTGTAGCAACTGTTTGTCAATCTTGTAGCAACTGTTTGTCAATCTTGTAGCAACTGTTTGTAAACTGTTTGTCAATCTTGTAGCAACTGTTTGTAAACTGTTTGTCAATCTTGTAACAACTGTTTGTAAACTGTTTGTCAATCTTGTAGCAACTGTTTGTAAACTGTTTGTCAATCTTGTAACAACTGTTTGTAAACTGTTTGTCAATCTTGTTGCAACTGTTTGTAAACTGTTTGTCAATCTTGTTGCAACTGTTTGTCAATCTTGTAGCAGCTGTTTGTAAACTGTTTGTCAATCTTGTAGCAACTGTTTGTCAATCTTGTAGCAACTGTTTGTAACTTATTTGTCAATCTTGTAACAACTGTTTGTAAACTGTTTGTCAATCTTGTAGCAACAGTTTGTCAATCTTGTAGCAACTGTTTGTAAACTGTTTGTCAATCTTGTAACAACTGTTTGTAAACTGTTTGTCAATCTTGTTGCAACTGTTTGTAAACTGTTTGTCAATCCTGTAGCAACTGTTTGTCAATCTTGTAGCAACTGTTTGTCAATCTTGTAGTAACTGTTTGTAAACTATTTGTCAATCTTGTAACAACTGTTTGTAAACTGTTTGTCAATCTTGTTGCAACTGTTTGTCAATCTTGTAGCAACTGTTTGTAAACTGTTTGTCAATCTTGTAGCAACTGTTTGTAAACTGTTTGTCAATCTTGTAGCAACTGTTTGTAAACTGTTTGTCAATCTTGTAGCAACTGTTTGTAAACTGTTTGTCAATCTTGTAGCAACTGCATGTTTGTAAACTGTTTGTCAATCTTGTAGCAACTGTTTGTAAACTGTTTGTCAATCTTGTAGCAACTGTTTGTCAATCTAAAAACTGCATGTTTGTAAACTGTTTGTCAATCTTGTAGCAACTGTTTGTAAACTGTTTGTCAATCTTGTTGCAACTGTTTGTAAACTGTTTGTCAATCTTGTAGCAACTGCATGTTTGTAAACTGTTTGTCAATCTTGTAGCAACTGTTTGTAAACCTGTTTGTCAATCTTGTTGCAACTGTTTGTAAACTGTTTGTAAACTGTTTGTCAATCTTGTAGCAGCTGTTTGTAAACTGTTTGTCAATCTTGTAGCAACTGTTTGTAAACTGTTTGTCAATCTTGTAACAACTGTCTGTAAACTGTTTGTCAATCTTATGTAGCAAATGAAATGAAGAGCAATGAGAAAGGACAGCAAAACAAATCAATTTTAAAAACAACACTTTTAAATTTAAAAGACATGTTTTGACTTTTATAAAGCCATCTTCAGTTTTAAGTGAAGCTAATTACAATTTACAAGGTTATATATAGGCGTGTTCAAAGTGAAAGAGCTAGTTGCATGGCATAAATTATTTTATCAAATTTTATCCCTTTTGAATCCTTTCTGTAAAAAATAGTCACATGGGTGACAAACGCATAATGTAACGAAGACTGTTATAAAAAGAGTCTTCCTGTTACAGTGCTGTGCTTCGAACCGTTGACACTACCACAAAGTTTTTGATTACTTTTTGACATCTTTTTGACAACTTTGAATACCACTAACCAATTAGATATTGGCGCTTCACTGTGATGTCTCGATATGGTGTACAAACTCCGCCTATCAAGACATCAAAGTCATCAAAAGATGTCAAGAAGTAATCAAAAACTCTGTGGTAGTGGCAACGGTTTGAAGCGCAGCACTGTAAAGTATAAACACCATACATGTAAGACAGTGATCTCTCCCCAGTTGGCATACTGTACATGTATTCTCTCTGCATGTTGCTTTTAACGACAGCCCTTGACTACAATACATTTAAAACTGAAAAGTTCTGCAACTTGTATAGCAACCTAAGAACAAGAATCCAAAGCTTGTATTAGGCATCACTTAAAGATAATCTTTTGTTTGGGTTGAGTTACCCTTTTCACAATGCTTAGCATGCAGACCATGCTTTTTATCACCAAGTTTTGTTAAGAAATTTCATAGTACAACAAATGTAAAACCAAATGGGTATGAATAACTTTTTTCACTTTGAGGCTTTCCTAGAAATAACTGCAGGGGCAACATGAAGGTAACTTCTCCTAAAATTGCCTCTTTCATCTGTACTTAATAGCTGCTTATGCTGTGATCCTACAAAAAAATAATAATAATAACAAAATGAAAATGGAGTTGACAGAATTAGTGTGTATATGGTGATTCAACTTTATCCTTGGTTCGATTTTTATTTCCCTTTGTTTTTGTGTATGGTATATAATAAGATGAATGATAAACCAATAAGTGCATCTTAACCAATATTCAATTTTAGACAAATGCAAGGATTACTGTGAATCCTTGCATTTGTCTAACTGAATATGGGTCAGATTGAAAAAAAGACTTTTAATTAGGTTTAATCTGTTTTCACCTAATAAAGTATTAATTAATGTTTTATATTCATCATAATACATTTAAGCAATCACAAAAACCACCACCATCCAGATAGAATAAGATGAATGATAAACCGAATACCTTAATAATAATTCGTTATTAATATTGTTTACGATGCACTTATTCGGTTTATCATTCACCTTATTCAATCTGAAACTATTGGATCGGGGTGGTTTTTGTTTATGATAATGTATGATAATTAGTACCAAAAAAACCCAACAACAACTGATAAATAAGTAAATACAAAAAAATTAAAATAAAACTTGAACCACGGATAAAGCTTGAACCACAACATGTACATGTACTTAATCAGATAGTGCCCCATCAAAGGTGAGGGACACAAACCTCCAAATACTAATAAAACAAATGACTGGATGGAAAGGGGAGGAGGAGGGTAAATGAAGCTAATACCCACTTTTCAAATTTTTGGTAGCAAAGTTCCTCTAGAGGGGGTGAGGGGGAGTTCACCGAATCACCGAGTCAAATCCGAGTCCGAGTCAAATCCGAGTCCGAGTCAGAAGGCCGAGTCAAGATGAAAATACCAAAAAATTGACCTTTAATAGCAGGTATACATTGCTAATATATCAACTCATGTTTGTCAAAAGTTTTAAGAAAGAATCAAGTAAACAACGACAAACTTCGACGCCACCATTTTGTGGTTACCACAGAAAGCCCAACACTGAAAACAACTGTTTGCTTGGTGAGGAAAGGATGACAAGACGGCTAGCCTGCTCCCTGAAGCATTTAAAATGTGTCAAAGAAAGGAGCGAAACCAGCATCTTTAAGATGATTTAGAGTTTCTGTATCAATCAATCAATCAATTAATTCGACATTGCAAGCTTGAAACTTGCCGACCTAAACACGGCATTCATCATAATTCGTGCCAGTTTTATCAGTACGAACGTGTATAAACCAGGTCTAAATTGTTGGATCTGTTCCACAAAATATTCGCTCCACAGCCTATTGCTTTTCAGGCAGGCAATGTGAAATATTACATTGTAGCTGGGATTTCATGATCAGTTGTTCATTTTAGCTGGGAGTTTTTCAGTCTGGTGTTCAGTTCTCATCGATAATACTACTGAATTGGATTATGATGTAAAACATTAAATAAATAGAATGTAAAACTTTCCTTCAGCTTATCAGATAAACATGCATGATGTAAGTCTTCAAATCATAAATGTTTTTGTTTTTGTTTTTTTTGTTTTTTATCTTGACTCGGTCTTCTGACTCGGACTCGGCTTTGACTCGGACTCGGATTTGACTCGGAAAATGGATTTACTCGGGTGAGGGGATTTAATTAAATAAACAATTCCTATATATATCTAGGCCCAATTCTCAACCTGTTTTCCACCAGTCATTCTAAATGAGGGATTAGCATAAAATCATTTTGCTAACAATAATCCCCTTTAAAATTATAAAACTCCTGCCAGTATAGCCACTGACAGTATTTCACTGAACGGTGGAAAAACTACATATATCAGTAAATGTATAGTTGTACATGCAGTTCAATTTGGAAAAGGGTGCAATTTGGTTTTGTATATAATTACAACAAACTTGTACCACATTATCAGTGGCATTAAGTTTATTAGACTTATTACAATATGGGAACCTAGCTATTATAAAACAGGGGCTTACATTAAGATTAAAATCAATCAATATGATTTTATTATTCCTCTCTGTGTGTTCTAGCTTCTGTCCTTGCTTCCTCTCTTTTCTTATCTAATTAACCCATATCATAACTTCTAATCACCCGTTCAGCTCAGTTGGTTGAGTGTTGGTCTCAGTGGTTAAGAGCTAGGTCAGGGTTTGAGGTCAGGTGCTGTCTTTTGTAATTATTACATCTACAATGGTAAGGCCTTCATGTCACACTGACAGATGATTATTTATAACAAATGTTTCCGAATTCCAGGATAAACGCATTTCGAGGCGATTTGGATACAGTTTTCGAGGCTATCGAGCTCAAACACAAAGATGGTATGGCAATTGGGGTCCCAGGATTACTGCTTTCCATGTCATCTGCACGGAAGGAATACTGAATAGACTTGAGTATCCGCCGCGGGCCGGGAATACTAATGAAGAGAAATTTCTTGAATTTGTGAATGAAAAACTTATTCCTAATCTACAACCGTTTGATGGGATTAATTCTCGTTCTGTGGTTGTAATGGGTAATTATAAAATAAAATAAATAACTGTTTATTTAAGTGTCCTAGTCTTCTAGCGCTCGCGCACTAATTGGGGGACACTATACTCTCACACTCACTACCTCTACCTTGAATATTTTGCAAATAATTCACTCGACTCACCAGTTCGTCTTTGATGGAGGGAGGAAAACCGGAGGACCCGGAGAAAAACCCTCGAAGCAAGGGAGAGAACGAACTAACAAACTCAACTCACATGAAGTGCCCCGTCCGGGAATCGAACCAGGGACCACAGCGGTGAGAGGCAAGCGGTCTAACCACTCGACCACCCTTGCTCCCCTTAATTATAAGCACTCAAGCCGTTTTCATCAGAAATTTTGTTTTATTGCAATGCATAAAACTTTACGACATTTTCATTGCGTTTTTTTACAGATAATAGAGAGATTAAGCATCACGTTCACGGGAAACGGCAGACGGCAGAGAGGAACACGTGACCTACGATATTCGCGGCTGGCGCTGCGCGTTTGACACTCAAACTAAAGAGCGACTTTTCACGTTTACTACAAACGTAAAATTAGCCCATCCCACGCGTTGAAACAGCAACGCCAAACGCGAGAAAAGCAGGTCACGTGATCCTCTCTGCCGTTTGCCGTTTCCCGTGTACGTGATGCTTAATCTCTCTCGCTGTCGTACGTGTAGTTCAAGCTATAAATACTAGCGGCGTGCTTCTTGCCATCTTATAGCCCTGACGTCAATCCATGTGAGAACGTTTTCGCTGAAGCAAAAAGTTGGATTAGAGCAAATGATGTCGTGTGGCAAGTATGCCGCGATAATCCAGAGGAAATGGTGTTTGAAGCCTTCATGAAAATCTCTGATGCCGACATTAGAAACTATTTACGATTTACTAATTACCTGTAAAGTCCTCCCATACTCTTATTATTTTCTGCAAATGACTTGTGGGGTGGGGGGGGGGGGAGTTGAAAACGGCGCCATAAATTTTTGAGGGATAACCGTAATTTTTTTGCCTTCCATGGCAGCAATTTTTTTCTGAATTTTCTTTTCTGGAAATATATATATTATTGATTTTGTAGCCCACCCCCCCCCCCCCCCCATCACTTTTCTAATGGTCTGTCCCTTATAGGCATGTGAATGATACTCAACAACAAACAAAACAAAAAAACAACAGTGTACATAATTGTCTACATGATAATTAAAGCTTCTTGAGATCTTCTAACATCTTCTTCTTCTGTTCGTCAAACTTATCTAAGTACATTGGCATCTTTAAGGTTCCGTCAACTCAACAAGCTGTTCAAGAATCATCCCTCGAGCTTTGATCTACGAAAAGCATAAAAAAAACCCGGCTCTTTCAATTTTTAACAATACCATGTGTCAAAAAACTGTCCTTCTATTCTAACATTTTAAAAAGAGGACTACAAACCTTTGCTTCATTTGGTCCCGTGGCGGAATCCACTTGTTTTACGGCAAAGGGTAAACATTAAATTCACGATACCCAACTGACATTATTCTATTATAGATATTCTAAACTGTAAACATAGCAATGGAGCATTTTTAAACCCATAATATAGGTCACAACATTACGAACTCGGAAGGAAAGAAGTAGCATTTTATAATGTATTCGTTTTTGATAGGGTTCCCTTTAAATTTTCACGTGCGCCATGCATGAATGATTCTAAAATCTAAAACCTTATTGTTACAGTTCGATTTATCAACAAAAGAGAAAAGTTACAAACAGACAGCTAGGATAACGGTTGTTCTCCTCTTTGAATTGTGTCAAGCTTAAGTACTCAGTCAGTATACCTACTTTTCTTCTTGTTGTTTGACGCCTTGAAATCAAGGCACATGACTTCGTCGTCACCGTCCTTGTCGTCGTCCACAGTCACTCGTTTCTTTGGCAAACTCAGTGTATGTGGCTTCAACCAAAATGTGACGTGACATAGTTTTGGCTCTCAGTTAAATAGGCCTCTCTTAGGTGTTCATCTGTACAAATCGTTAGTTTTCTCCCACTCGTGCCAATATCAAAACTGCTCAGTGGCGTCCTTTGCTGGGCTTATCACTTCAGCATGTTTCTTCACTAAGTAGCTTTTAAACTCTTGGACATTTTTGAATACTGGTACTTCTCTCAAAGAAAACATGGAATATTGATTTTTGTTCTCATGCTTTTAGCATTACATTCATGGATAGTCTGTCGGCCATGGCTCTTTTAAAAATCCCGCGTCACCTCAGACAAGCGTGCTACGCGTCATGCATGGTTAAGTTAATTGAATATACATATTTCCCATGATCACCCGCGCCACTAGTTTATGCGCTTTTCGCTTCACGGGTGACAAAGTTTCTCGGAAAGGGTGTATACTTTGGAGCTTGCTTGTTTAGTGCTTTGTAAACCATGAGGCAGATCCTATAAGTTGCTCTTGAAGAACTGCAAGTCATATTTAGCCTTTTCGTCTATTTTTGAGCCATTGTCAATTACAAAAACAGAAAGCTCTTTGTTCGGGATCAATTTCTGCTGAATTCCTTCGATGAAAGTTGTCAAACTATTCTCAAAAACACCGCTTGAGTCGTACTGATTACTCAAAAAGTACGACAAATGTGATTGGCTTATACTTGCACAAGTTTTGAGAATTTTAGTTTTGATCAGGAAATAACACAACTTGATCGTTCTTAAAATACCTCTTACTATATCATAAAAGCAATAGAAGATAGATTTTCTATGACTCTACCGGTGAAATAGAGCACTTGTGATGTTGGGAGAAACACTCGAAAAAGTTTGAAAATCACTCGCCGTTCTTTTCTCGTGTTTCTCCCAACATCACGCGTGCTCTATTTCACCGGGTAGAGTCATAGAAATCTATCTTCTATTGCTTAATTATTGATGTAACTGTTTAAGGTAAAAATAAAGTTGTTGTTGTTGTTGTTAAACTAGCCCTAAAACCAACCAACCAAGTCCTTGCTTGCGAGGATCCCATAATGACGACCAAATACTAACTGGGGAGTGACATTTACGGGCTTCCTCTGCACATACAGCTCAATCCACGAAGAGTATGCGCAATGCGTTTTTCACCCGTGTCCCCCTGGGGAAATAAGATTTATTTCCATATTTGTGAGCTCACTTCCGGTCAGCCGATTCCACCAAGACGGATTCTGTCAACGATTTGGCATGAAAGTCACTGATGAATATTCCTTTCTGAGTTACGCCGAGGTCGTAAAGCTGGTCGAAGATGTTCATTTGAACTAGTTAGGTATAGTTTACACGTCCAAAATCGTTTTCTTTAAAAAAGGGAGTTTTTTGGCAGGACCGACGGTCATGCTGACAGTGATGATCTAGCAGCCTGTTGGTAAGAAGCCATAAAACCAGTACTTGATCTTTTGTCTAGTATGTTGTTAATCGTTCTTGATTTCTGTAAATAGTTATCTAAATCTTTCAGCCTTTCTAATTTTTGTAGTCTTATATCTCCAAGTCAGTAAGATGGTTGTCTAGACTTTGTATTATTTCATGTTTGTGGTGTACCTTGGCTACTCGAACTTCAAATGTTTGGGCATGTTGGCTCTCGGCGTGGAGGACTTCTATACATAATTTATTCTCTTTGAAAACATGTTAGCTTTTGTTTTTGGTGAATAAAGATTGTATTTTTTAATACGTCAAAGAAACTGTACTACCATGGCGCTAACAGCTGTATATTTAAAAGTAAAAAACTGCCTTTGAACACTCGACATGTTGAGATCGCAAATACGACAAGTTTGCCATTCTAGCTGTCAACAATGCCAGTTTTATTTTGGTCTCTTAGCTGAAACCATTCTACGCCTAGAACTGAAAACAGAACATTTACCTTAATATAGCTTATCGACCGTCTCCTTCATGGCTGTACGTCTATCAACACGACATTATAATCCTGTCAGTATCTATTTAATTGATTTTCATTTGTCTCAATCCTCGTGTTGTGCCGAAGTACTAAAGAATGTCAGCCACTTACACCGAGGAGAACACAATAGCTATTCGATGTTGTACTGACTAACCGTGATTGCATAGGCCCGGTTCACACGGCGATATATTTAAGCATTAAAGCATTACCTTGAAGCATATTTTTTTTTCATTTCCTTGTTGCGCGTGTGAACTGGTCCGACCAGTAAAAATGCTGGTAAGCTTAAGTTATTTATGCACCAGTCAATGTAAATCCCCGCCCCACCCAACCCGGGAAAGGGCGGGGAATTGGACTGACATGCCTGAAAAAGTGAGCAAATGTTACTGCCCCTGGGACAATATGTTTAATCCAATGTCCTCGCTTGTCCCCGCCTACCCATGACTAATAACTTATATATTAAATTCATTTACACAATACAGGCAATAGAACCGTTTTTTATTTTTGATTATCTGATCTTTAATCTTTACCTTTTCCAGGGATTTTTTCACCTAGTAAAAAAGAAATAAAATGCATAAGACAATGTATTTAACACAATATAATATATTTATGCTCCTGTGAATTTTCAGATAGATGATAACTAACTATATCTTATTTATAAGCACTAAAATTTAATAGCGTATTGTTATGCAGCGTGCACATTATCTCACTTTCCTGGTAAAAAGATATTAAAAGCATCAAAAGTTCACACAAGACACATGGCAGATCAATCAGTGAAGTAGTTTGAAATGATTGCGAATATTTAAGTTATTATTTTGCCAAATATAAAAAACACAAAAATTCAAGACATAAAACAAACAAAAATAACTTATTTAATACACTAAAATAGGAACTGAAACTTTACCTGTCGCTCTTCCATCTTTTCACGTACGTAGAAAAACGCGGGAAGTTGACTTCTGGGTATTTTCTAAGATGGCGGCCGCTCATTGGTTTAACCGCTGACCATTATATACCATATTCGCCCGATGCCCCGGTCTTGAGACTGGGAGTGGAAATGTTCGTTTTTTCCCCGCATACCGGAACTGAACAAGTGAGTGAAAACACAATAAATACCCCGCACATCCCCGCCCTTTCCCGGGTTGGGGGGGGCGGGGATTTACATTGACTGGTGCATTATGTCTGTGCTTATGTCGTGAACCGGGCCATACTGTATTTCACTGAATGTAATTTCTTGAAATATATTTTATATTATCACTCATGTGCTTATATTAAGGTAATTCTGTAGTTTTGCACTGTGCACACTTACATGTACTGCACATAACATTGCAAAAAAATAATATAAACTCTTTTCCAAGATAAATATAAAAGATAATAACACAAAAACGAACAAAGGGACCTTAATTTATCTTTTATTTCTTCAGATCCATAAAAATAAGATTTTCTAACATGTGTAGTTACTGTCAAGATTCCATATCCAGATTTGTAGATATTTTCCAAAATGCATAATTGCATGGGTACATTGTATCATCCAATTTTACTTTCTTTCACTTTCAACTGCATTTTCATATCAATATATTGCGTCATATTGCTAGCTTGCTATGCAAAGTGGGAAAGAGTTCACCTTAGAGAGCTAGGAATGCCCATATTCAAGAAGTGAATTGTTTTAACATGATTTCGATTTTCGAATGTTGAGCCCTAAGACACAAAAGATGGTGTATTTTAAAATTATCTAGCACAAAAACCAACATATAGTGACTCATATTCTTCATTTCATTCTGGAGATGAACAACTCAAAAATTATTACTGTGTGAATTAGTTTCATGAAAATTCCATTTTGGTTTTGTTTCTACAAAATTACCTTAAAAAGTATTCTGAAAACATTTTAATAAATAATTAATACATATTAATCTAGATCTTGCACATTCTGATTTGTCTTATAGATCCTCTCAGTTTTTCCTTCCATTCTCCAGCTTTCTTTATTTTGAAATTTCATTTCATTCTTTCATTCTTCCATAAGATATATTTTGAATTTGAGAATGTTTTTCTATTTTGTTATTATTAAGATATCATTATGTATATATATATAGATGAATATGATTGATTATAAATATTACTAGTAATATATCAAAATTGTTTTTATGTTTGTTCAATTACTTTTTATTGTCATTCCAAGTGTTGAAAATATCACTGAAATGACAGTAAAGTGAACACAAAAAGTAATTGTCCTGGCAGAATTTTGGCACTTATAATTTAAAATTTGTTATAGATATCAGTGCTTATCACTTGCCAGTCAACATATTTTATTAACTATGACCTGGGCTCATTCCAAGTTTTGGTCATGTATGAGTGGAATGTTTTTGTTTTTAAACATGCCAAGTCAAAAATCTTTGTTGGTCAAGTATTGTACATGTATAGATCTAGAGAATCATGGAATATACTAGTGTATTAAAATGATAATTGTGGTGAGATAATCATTGGAAAGCCTGTTTTAGCTTGTCAGAGTGCCAATTTGTAAGTTAATTATTTTGCAAATCAAAGAATGAAAGTGAAATGGGTTTCAAAACAAACACTCCCTTGTGGGTTATTGTGCAAACATTTGGATCTATATGTATTATAATGGAGGACAAATGATTTGTTTTGAACATTGCAGATTAACATGGCATAGTATTATTTGTATGATGAAGGGAATATATACACTGTGGTGCTTGCTGTGTATTATTTGCCAAAGTTATCAAAGATATGTAAAAGGTAAGAAGTATAATAAATTGCATTAATAATTCATTGATTCGATTAAACCTTTAATAGTAACAGCTTAATAGATTTTTGTTTCATGTAGAATTTTTATTGGCATTATCATTGGGCTTTCACCAAATCAGTGTACCTTGAAACACGCTATAGTCAAAGCTTAGCTGACAGTCACAGTCTCATAAGCAAACAGCCTTTCTAAAACCCCATTTTACCCCATTAGTCAAACACTATCAAATGTTTATCCATGTTCCAGACACTGTTGTAAGTGTAAAAACTGTATGCAGACTTTTGAGGGTTAAACATTGTATTTTTCTGTTGTTTCTATTGCCTATAAGTGGATACCCACCAATTTATACATATATACCTACTCAAAGTTTTGGCAGAAAATGTTCTTGTAAGCAGACAATGACTCCATTTTCAGCCATAGCAGTGTCAGCTTAAAAGAATGTTTCTTGCAAGCTTATAGACACTTTTCAGTCAAAGCTTCCATAAACAGGCACTCCCAGGTCACCTGTTTATGGAAGCTTTGACTGTGGAGCAACATGTATAATTGATCAAGGAGTATTTACTTGTTTAAATCTGATAGTTTGCAGTTCTGATTTGGGCATGGAAGATGGCTCTATCAAGGATAGTCAGCTCTCAGCTTCTTCTGCATCAAGTGGTCTAGTGGCAGCTAAGCATGGTAGACTAAATGAGAAAGGTGGATATGGGGCATGGTGTCCTCTACAAGATCACAGATGGTATACAAACCTAAATGGTGGTCCATATTATGATCAGTACTTTGAGGTCCGTTTTCTAAAACCAGTGAGGATAACTGCTGTTGGGACTCAAGGGAGGTCAAAGAATCATGGAAATGAAGGAGTTGAAGATTTCTTTGTTCAATACTCACTCATGACATCTGGAAGTGTTGAGTGGAAGACGTTTCATGGATGGAAGCAACCTCAGCCAAAAGTAAGGATCTTGTAAGGAAATGTTTTTATTGGGGGTTCTGTGTCAGGGACATAAAAGAAAGAGAACTGGGAGCTAGTAATTGGAAAAATTTTATGATGTACTGATAATGATACATACAAAAGTATGACCAGCTATAATGTATTTGCATTCTTTTGAAAGAGCAATCATCTAATAATACAAGCATCCAATGATTCTCCTCAAGTATGTTGAGGCCTGATTCAAAAGGACATATCTGTAAATCACGTTTATTTTTGTTATTCACAAGGATTCGTTATTATAGGGGTCATGTTTAGTCATAAGTTTCTATTCAAGATTTGGGGTGATTTAATAGTACTAAAGATTCTGACATCAAGTGGTCATGTGACCTTGGAGCGCTAAATTTAGTTTTTTTAAAATGCGGCTGCCAATTTAAGTTAAGCTGAAATAGTTTTAATGCTACGATGTTAAGGACAACCATTGTAAAAAGAGTTGGAAAATTTGTCCCACAGTTTTACATGTAGTTATGATGAAAATTGGGAAAATGTATTTTGTCGAAATGGTCACTTGACCTGTTTTCTTAAATGTCTCTGTTAAGAAAAATGGGAGACAGGTTTTCCAAACACAGTTACTGTATGTAGCTGAATGAGAATATTCGCAACTATTTGTTTCTTTATTACTCGTGCCCAGGCCGTAGGCCGGCACGAGTCTAGGTTTACCGTTTCTATCTATCGTCTAGGTCGCAAATGTGTATGCAAATTAGGCAGGCATGGAAACGAGGCCACGCACGTTTTGCCATCGCTACATGACTCAGAAAGGCAGCAGTAAACTTTCTGAGCAAAACAGAGAGTTATTTTCACGAGTCAGGAATGTTTAGTAACTTAAATTTCATTATAACTGCAGTCGGATCGAGCCATTGCGTTACAGCAGTCTCTCGTAAGTCTCAATCAAGGTAAATTCAAGCTTCTTCATTCAAAATTTACAAATCGACGATATAAATATTTATAGCTTGCCTTGTCAATTCGACGAAGCAGCAAATCTCGCTTTCTAAAACATGACTAAGCTGGTTTGAGACATATTTATAACCCTCTGTTGTTTAGACTTTTGGAATTTTTAGATAACTGGCATTTTCATGGTACTTTAATTCGAGACAGTTGAATATATAAGACTTATATTAGCCAAGTTTGTATGATAACCTCTGTCTTTCATGAGGAAGATGTATAAAAGGAAGATTGGTGCAATAAATCACTTGATTAAATGCTGAAGGGTTGTTTGTTTTCTGCCTTGTTTCTTGTGCTTTTCTCCATTAATGGTCAGTAATGGCTACGGTCAGAACAGTACTTGTCAGATTTGTTCAAGTAACAAAGAATGGTAAAACAAAACAAAGGAGAGATTAAATGTAGAACAAAATGAGGCATGTTAAAGTAAATACTAATGCTAGTAAAAGAACTGGCTAACTAATCAGTAGCATGTAGACTGTAAATCTTTTTGTTTTCTTTTGTTTTCAGTAACAACATTACTAATACAAACCAAATAGTCCTTCAGTTCTTTCATCTGCAAAGTAACTCTAGAACACATTAGACACTTAAATTTTATTATTTGAAAATATTACAAATTGGATGGGCAACCAAGTAAATAACTGATGGCAGCCAAAGACCATGCAGCTCTCGCAGCTTTGGCATCTAACAAGCTTATGTAAGACCACAGGTATCCCAACCTGGCTCAATTCTTTGTGCTGGGCACGAGTAAACGCACCATTGTGCGTCTAGTTCCTTTTAAATTGGCGACCGCATTTTAAATTAAAATTTAAGAAGTCATTGTCACATGGTTAGTCACATGATTAGCTTTTGGGTGTTTTAATCACTTAAGGGAACAGAAGATGCCAAACTCTAATAAAGGACAAAATTTGGTGAAGTTTTGTGAAAAGGAAGAGACAATATAGAGCCATTCTATATAGGTTTGACAGTGATTGTGATAAAATAGGAGTGGCACTGAATGACTGAATCACTGTTGAACTCCCATTGACATTTCTCTTTTTTAGTGCTTTTTTGTAAATGTATTAGGAACATGCATTTTTGTTTATTATACAGTGTGTTTTTTTTTTATCCATAGTGTTATGTTTTCTTTGTTTCTGCTGTTCTTTGCTTATTCCCTGGAATGCTCTTGCAAGATTTTACCTTTGTAGTCAAACCATTTATCCAAACACATGTGTCTTTTGTTGTCAAAATATAAATACACCACTTCTTGTTTTTTTCAGAAATTTTCGGGTAACAAGTACAAGATGAATGTGACTAAAATGAACTACTTTAGACCACCTTTTGTTGCCGATACATTTCGTTTAGTACCAGAAATCTACCCTGTTAACCAAGCCTGTTTACGACTGGAACTTTATGGGTGTGATGTTCAACAAGGTGAGAAGAGTTACTCTGATTCCCTAGGTATTCAGAATCCCTAATCTCTATGCAGGAAAATTAGTAAGTTACATTGTATGAAATGGATGAAAATTCATTTTTTTTTTTTTTTAGAAAAAGACAGAAAATAAATACTTACAATATTACAATAACTTACAATGAAAGTAAAGTGTGGGGCAGCCCTAGGCCTTCTTTTATTTATTTATTTATTTATTTATTTATTTATTTATTTATTTATTTATTTATTTATTTATTTATTTATTTATTTATTTTACTTTTGCTTTTGTTTTCTGATTTGATTTGATTTATGGAATTACATTTCATTTGTTTCACTTGTGCCTTGTTTCAAATTATTTTTACATTTATTTTTTCCTGAAAAAAAAAAAATAATAATAATTTTTCATCCATAATTTACTAATTTGCTGTAAGTCATATTTCGGAAAATAAGCACTGGCAGGCCATCATACTTTTATCCAGCATGCTGCCAGATAGATTTCTGCAGTTGCTCTGTATAAAGTAGGATGAGTTTTTACTTTCTGCAACAACAATTATTTCAATTTATCATAAATATTGACTGTCATTGTACCTTTTCACAAAAGACTGTTGTTTCATAAGTTACTGATCATAGTAGACCTTTTTCGGTTCCACTAAATTCATGTGCCATAAAACAATAGGTGACAAAGGGTTTTTTTTTCCCACATTTTTTGTACTATTTGTTGCCCATTCTGCTGTTCAGACCTTGTAGTTGTTTGTTATTGAAATAAATTGTATACCATTAATCTTTCAGATCTTATTTCATATACCATGAATGCTGGTAATGTACGCAGCCCTGGCTATAACCTAACAGATTTGATTTTTGATGGAGTCGTTACACCTTCCAAACTATATTCTGGACTGGGATTTCTTACTGACGGTCATTTAGCACATGAGAATTTCGTTGAAAACAAAGGATATGGATGGATTGGATGGCAAAATCGACAGACTCGCTCTCCCACTATCGTCTTCCATTTCTTAAGACCTCGTGTTTTTAAATCAGTGACGTTTCATTGTAACGTCAGGACAAGAAGTGGCATCGAACTGTTTAAATCAGTTAAAATAAGCTTTGGTGCAGATAACGTGACGCTCCACAGTTCTGTCACGCACGACACGGTGATTGTAGATAGTGGATATAAATGGATCAACTACAACGTGACAGTGGACTTGTGTCAGCATTATAGCCATCTAGTGAAAATGCAGTTTGCTTATGCTGGAGAGTGGATGCTTATTAGTGAGGTGACGTTGGATAGTTGTAAGTATTGCATATAGACCAAGGTACCCTGAGTATCGGAGGCTGGTATTTGTCTCTGTTGCTCCATAACGGCCGCCTTCTGTCAAAAAACAACAGAGCAAATAAGTAGCCTCTGATAGAGAGTAAGACAATGGCCCAGTTGTTTGAAAGTCGGTTAGCTTGCGCTAACCCAGGGTTAGATATAGGGAAAAACATTCATTTGAACCCAGAATGAACACTTATCACCCTTCGTACTACAGGATCACCAGAATGTTGTACGTGTATTGTTGTTATGTGTACTGAAGAGATATTCTTTCTTTGCATAATAAGAGAGTCTTGCAGTATAAACCAAATAAAATGCAAGACAGTAAAATTTACCCTCCTCAGTAAGCAACTCCTTCATTGGATATCCTGTGGTAACAGAAGAAGAGGGAAAACTAGGAACGAAAAAGAGGGGAATGGACACGGAGGAGTTGGCAACTCCTTCGTTTTTCTCTTCCCCCTTCCTCCTCGGCTAGTTGCATTGCCATAGGAATCCGAAGAGCTGCCTGTGGAGGAGGCTAAATAAAATTGTTTCTTTTTTTTCAAGATCCTTTAAATGTCATGCATTTGCCAAAACCCGAGTGCAAACCAGTAACAGCTCCACCAGCGATCCTGCCCACGGAACCAATAAAAAGTACCACTCCTGAGTTGAACAACACTGCGTTTGGTAAGGACATCCTTTCTTTCTTGGTTTCATTTACTCGGATGATTATACATCATAATTTCCAGGATTCCTTTGAAGGGATGGGAGAGACTACGTAGCACGCAGTTGATGTAATATATCCCTTAAGATATAATACAAAACACAAAAAGCACTTACAATATATCCGTGAAAAAGTCAGCGAACTAAATTATACTAAATAGCACGAAATCCTTTGTTTTCTATTGTTTAATTAGTGTAATTTCTTACAAAGTTTTTCACGGATATATTGTAAGCACTCTAATACTGTAGAATGAAAGACAATAGAAAACAATAGATTTTTTGAATACATTACACCGAGTTCTATGTAGGTTTTCCCTTGAAGGGATTCCTTTGTTTCCGTTTCCACGATTCGTTTGCGCGATGCTGTTGATGCCGTGTAGCATGTTACTGCCCCACGGAACGACTTTTAGCTCAATTTTGGCGTCAGCAGATTTGTTTTATTTGAAGTCAAAAATTCGCAACCCAGAAAGACCAATTTGACCCAAATGCCTTCCCAGAAAACAATTCGCTTCTTGTCTTGGAAACGAGGTAGCGGCGACAAACAAATTGGCGATCGGTGTTGCGCTAAAAATCGTCTCATGTAACGTGATGACGTCTCACATAACGTGTGATGACGTCTCATGTAACGTGTGATGACGTCTCATATAACGTGTGATGACGTCTCATGTGACGTGTGCTGACGTCTCATGTAACGTATGATGACGTCTCGTGTAACGTATGATGACGTCTCGTGTAACGTGTGATGACGTCTCATATAACGTGTGATGACGTCTCATGTAACGTGTGATGACGTGTCATGTAACGTGTGCTGACGTGTCATGTAACGTGCATGTGCTGACGTCTCGTGTAACGTGTGATGACGTCTCATGTAACGTGTGCTGACGTCTCATGTAACGTGTGCTGACGTGTCATGTAACGTGCATGTGCTGACGTCTCGTGTAACGTGTGATGACGTCTCATGTAACGTGTGATGACGTCTCATGTAACGTGTACTGACATTTCATTTGGAATCGATTGTGGCGCTAAAAAATCGAATCAATGTGGCGCTAATCTCGTGTAACACACATCAGTGTAAGTTGTCGAAAAAGCGTCTATTCGAATCGTCTCTTATAAAGCTCGAATTACGCGACAACCTTTTTATAGCACGGTACCCCTAGTTCTTGGTTCGCCAACTCATCGTAATAATCAACGTATGAATAGAACATTTGTTTGCTTGATAGAAGTGCCGTACCCAAAATGATATGATAATAATATGTAACACGTCCAAGTCTTACATTATACTTGTTAAATAGGCCCTAAACCAGAAACTAGCAGTGGTCTAGATGATGGTGCTGTCATTGGTATTGTCTGCGGAACAGTCTTTGTTATTCTAATTATTGTGGTATCCCTGTGTTGTTGCTGGTACCGAAAGCGAAGACACCATCAAAAGAGGCCATCATTTTATAACTTTATCCGATGGGAGCTGAAACCGTACTCTTCGTACCGCAATGCTGTCCGCGTTTCTCGTTTAGAAAGCACAGGAGAAGAAGAGAAAAACTACACTTTTAAAAGACAAGAACAAAACGGCGAGGCAGGCAATTTTGTTGTTCCTGTTGATGCCGAATCTGCTATTTATGCAAGCATTAAAAACCTTGAAGAGGTGGGAAAACCACAGGAACAGCCATCCAAGAAATGGAACAAATCAGGAAAGCCTAAAAGTATGTTAGTAAATACCATGAGTAATAGATTGTCTTTTATCATTACACTGAGTAGGTAAGCTCTCTCTTAGCAATCACATGATGCAAATCCGTACTGAATCACAAGATCTAATGTCAGGACGAAAAACTTTCTACTGGAAAGACGCTACTAGAGGGACTGAGGGACAAACGGAAACTAATCAAACCGGAAATCAAACTAGTTTGGGCTGCGTCGGTGTATAAAAATCTATTGAAGGAAGGGAACTATCTAACACTGTAGAATACTGACATAACTGACATGCGCAGTTAGAGTAAAATAGATACAATACACATGATATATACAAAAATTCGTTTAATTCTAAACATGTTTCGGCATAACCCATGCCATCTTCAGTAGATAAAGATTACAAAGACTATCAACAAACTTCTATATAAACAGCTATTTCAAAAAACGGTTGACGGGGCGATCGGTGAATTGCGATCGGTGATTGATGATTACACGACCGAAAGGAACTGTGGTCACGCTATTAGACCGCTATCTGGCGCGGAGATATAAATCGCCTATCGACCACTTTGTCCAATAAGGTCTTTACTGCATGGTACCGGCATTGCTTGGGTTTTAGGCCGGCACGAGTCTAGGTTTAGGTTTTCTATCAGTCTATCGTCGTAGTCGAGAATGTGCCATGAAAACGAGGCAGGCATGAAAACGAGGCAGCGCACGTTCCAGGAAGTTCATAGGAAAACATGCAGGATTTTTCACGAGCCACCGACATTTAGTAGCCTAAACTCCACTATAAATACAGTCATTGCGTTATAGCAGCTTCACGTGAGTCTAAACCAAGGTAAAATTTAAGCCTCTTCATTTGAAATTTAGGAATCGAGGCCGATACTTCCATGAGTTCAAATCAGCTTGCCGGCGAAGCAGACAAAGATTTCGCTTCAGTAGCGAACTCAAAACGTGACCAAACTGGCTTTAAGGCCTATTTATTTTTCCAGATATTTTCCAATGCGCTCTCGTACGTATATTTCGATGTCGGGTATCTAGCTTCTTTCCGTAGTAGTGCGGTATCCGTTACACTGGAGTGTCCATAAGATGAGAGTTGACTGATGTAAATAGTAGGCGAAACGACGTCACAGGGAACCGAATTAAATTTCTATGATTAGGCATGTATGAGCGATGTCCTACTGCCTAGCTCATTCTCATGCCAGACTAAATTCCACTTGAGCACGAGTAAACGCACTATGTGCGTCTTGTTACAACTATGAATAACTGACAGCTAAATGAAAAGTAAACAAAGCAACTACAAAATATTACTAACCACTTAAAGAGGTTTTGAAATGTTTTAACTGTTTGTTTAAATCTGGTTTAAGTTTGTTAATATAAAAGGCTTCTTTGCTTTTTAGGAAAAAAGGAGATTTAGCAGTCTGGTATCTCAAAGCAATCAATCATTAGAAAACTTTTTCTTACAACTGGATGAGCAATTCAGATGTTTAAAGATGTGAGAGTTTTTGTCAGTTATACTATGTTCTTAGTCCAGTCCCAGACTCTCTTTCTTGCCGCTCCAGGACTCGCGGAGAAAGAGAGTCCAGTATAACTTGCATGCGCATGTGCAAAATGAGCCAATCAATTAATTAATTAGTATTTTGCGAGCTTGCAATATGCAAATGTCAGTGTTTGGTAGCAGTGGTAGTGATGCGTATCAAAAAATTCACTATTCAATGTGCAATCATGCGTAACAATGGTATAAAACTATGGAACAAATGACATTCGTGGTAGTTGTCGTTTGAGCGGTCTGGTGTTTAGAGCATGGACGATCAACCTGCTGCCGAAGTGGTGGTCCTTCCACCGGACGCCCGTCCGGCCGATGAAGAAGCCCAAGATAACAACCGTGAGGTAGCGGAGCCAGAGCAGCCCCAGCCAAATGTTGAGGTATAAATTTTGTGTTCGTACATTGCATTTTAGATTTTTGGTCCCACGCTTTTAGTGTCGTTAGTTTCTTGTTCGTTCTTTGCCTTTCTGTATTTAAGTTTATCTGTATATTTCACTTAGCTTAGCCAGAGTTTTTTGGCTTTTGGTTTCACGTTCTTAGTTTCCCGTTTATGTTAGCCTATTTTCTAAACTATTCAGTTCTAGGCTTAACTGTTTTGTTGGGTGGTGGCCCAGTGCAAGACCCGAGTTGGTTTTATTTGCATGTTTGGAATCCTCTGTGTGGTTGTGGCCTACTTCAATTTATTCTACGTCTTACACGTCAGTTTGTTATGCTTTTGGTATTAATCTAGGTTTGTACTTAAGTTTGTGGCTCGGTCGGGGCCGGCGAATGGCTTTAATCAATCCTTTTACAATAAGCTCGGTTGGTTCCTTTCGCATGTAAAGGATTCTCAATGTTTGGTCGTGGCCAACAGTTTCTTAGTTCTGTCTTACACGTCAATTTCTTTTACTATTCGTTTTAATTGAGTTCTGTGCTTTGTCGGTTGGTTGGGGCCAACGATTAGCTTGAAACATTTATAAAATCCTTTGGCGCTGGGTTAATGTGTCCATGATAACATTTGGTAGGGGCCAGTGAGTTTACTTAGCTATAAGTTGCTTGATATCAAACTAAAGTACATTTAAGTTTATTGTGCACGTTTGGTTGGGGCCAACGAATTTTTTCCAATTTATTGCGTATTGGTATTCTAGTTTTATAGCTTTTTATTCATTCTTACGCTTTGGGTGTGTCATCCTCTCTTGATTGTTTGTGGCTGATTTTTGAAATACTTAGTGCAGAAATATTTAGCCCTAAAAATTGTGTTTGAACTGATATGGTTTGGCTAGTTTATTCATTCATTCGTTGATATATTTCTCTTTCTCTCTTTGTTAGTAGAATATTTTCCTTTTTACGGTTTTTGGTTTCACCACGTATTTGCATATTAGCCAGTTTTTTCAAACCCCTTTGGGATTTTTTAGTTCTTAATATATCCTTCAGCCCACTTAATTCGGTTTTCTTTGTATATTATGTTTTAAATTTCTTTTCTTTGTGTTTATTCATGCAGTTTAATTTATTCTATTTCATTATTTTCCCTTATCGACCTATTTCTATTGTTTATTAAGGGTTTGTTTGTTAAGCAATGCATGGATGCTAGCTGTTCCCATTTTATAGCCTATACGTCAATATTCAGATATTTTTGTTGCTGTTGTTTGTACTAAACAAAATTCTATGTGTGGCTGCTAGCCTAACTTAAAAGCGCACATACTTAGTGATTCTACTCCAGCAGGAGTTTTCGTATTACCCGTGTTCTATTTTTATCTATTTGGCCCTTCTATTCGTATCCCAGGCCTGCGTATTCATGTCACTTTATTTTATTTATTTATTTATTTTATTATATTTTATTTTTGTATTCATTTTTATTTATTTTGTTTTATTTACTTTATTTATTTTTTCTCTTTCTTTCTGCGGTCTCATTCCTAAGGTTGGAATTTTGTTTTAAGTACTAGCTTTGCCACAATGTTAGTAAAGAGCATGATATAAGATTTTGTGAGTCGATATATCTCTAGTGTGAATTAGTATAATTTATTCTGGGTTTTGGTTAATTTGTTTTCATTCCCTCTGTCCACCTTGTAGCTCGCTGCCCAAATTCGAGAACTCAAGCAAGAGTTGGATAACCTCAAAGCTAAAACTTCCACAGTAAGCGTGGAAGCTTCGCTTGCAGTGGTGAGGCAACTTGCCTCAGCCCCTTACAGATTCAGAGATCCTTCTGCTATTACGGCCGCCCTTCAGAAGTTGGCGGACGACGCGAGGACAACCGGTCACGGTCAAGCAGCGGAATATGAAGCAATTCTGCGTCAATGCAGGCCCTATTTGTATAATAGGCAACTTGGAGATATTATCATACGTCTCTTGGGCTCCAAAGAGGAGAGTCGGGTGGCCAATACTATTGCCAAGATGACAAAAAACCAGCCAGCAACAGGATATTTTGCTCCCTACCCCAGACCTTATCGTGGCCGTGGCAGGGCGGCAGTCAGAGGGAGACGAGGCCCGGTATGCTTTAATTGCGGTCAGCCCGGGCATTTCCAGAGGCATTGCCAGAATGTTAATCAGAACCAAAACCGTCCGGGCCCTGCTAATCGTTAATTTATTTTGAATATAAATGTATCGCTTTAAGAATTTAGGGATTCTTTTTGCTTAATTTATTTCTGTATTTCTGTTTATATTTATTTACAAGTTTGTTTGTTCTGCTCGGTTACTATAGATCACTACTCTGTTCAGATATTATAGTTTTTGTCGTTCTACATAATAAAGAGTTCCGCCTGTTTTGTCTGTTTAGTTGTTTGTTCATTCCCTTTTCCCACTTTCTGCCGTTTGTCGTACCTAGGTGCGGGCGTCTAATGCCTTTTATGCCCCTCGGGGTTGCCTAGGGCCGGCATTGCGGTGGGCTGTGCCCCCAGTTTTTTGTTCTGCTTTTCTTTTCTTTTCGTGCTTCTTTTTGGTTGTTTTATTCAATCATATATTCCCTTTTTGTTTAGGGACCCCCTTCAAAACGTCAAAAGTGTGATTTTCTGGAAAATGTTTTACATTCGTGTAAAAATCTCGAGATTCACTGGTGTAACTGGGAAGGCAAGCCCATCGATTTTGTCGGCCCTCGGCCCGCACCTAGCATGGTCTCCCAAGCCAAAGTTCTGGCAAGCGCTCACGACGTCGTCTTAAGAGATTCCTCGCACTTTGTCCCCGGGGAGCTTCACCGTAATGCAGAGCAGTGGAAATCCATTGCCAATGCACCCTCGGATATTCTTTCCTACGTGGTCAATCGGGTGGATGCTTGGAGTTTTCTTACCCATTTCAAGGGGAAATTTGGAAACCAGTTTTACGATGCTCCTAGTCCTCCGCATAAAATCTTTCCTAACAGCTCCTCGTGTTTGGCGTTTGAGGATTTCGTTACCGACACGATTCTGTGTCGAGTTGCTAACGGTTCCCTTCGATTCTGGGGTCTAGTGGGTGAGGTAGAACCTCCTCATCTCGTAATGCCCATCACCGTCGAGCCCACAAAACCACGGATGTGCCACGACGAGAGATTTCTTAATCTATGGGTAAAGGATCTCCCTTTCTCCTTGGATTACTTATCGGACCTTCCAAGATATGTCGGTCTCAATCATTTCCAAACTGTGTGTGATGACAAGAGTGGCTACGATCACGTTTCCCTCACCGATGCAAGTCAGACTTTGTTTGGTCTGTCATGGAAAGGGTGCTATTTTGTTTACTGTATGTTGCCCTTCGGATGGAAGGCCAGTGCCTACATTTATCATTCCATTGGTTTAATTGCGACGAGTCACATTCGATCGTTGGGCGTTCCTTGCAGCCAGTATATCGACGACCGACACATAGGACAACTCGTCACGTCTCCTTCTTGCCAGTGGTCTGATTTCGAGAAGGCTCAAGCTGCGTGCTACATCACCTTAGCTACCCTCACCTCTCTGGGTTACACGTTAGCGTTATCTAAATCTAGTCTGGCTCCCAGTCAAACGGTACGATACTTGGGTTACTTGTGCGACTCCAAGCTCTGTGCATTTGTTCTGCCAGAAGACAAGAAGCAGAAATTTCGTGATTTAAGAGAGACAATCTTATCCCGCCAGGAGATAGACCTCAGGTCTTTGCAAAGATTCGCTGGTAAAACCACTTCATTTTCTATTGCCGTGCCTGCCGCCCGACTGTACACTCGCGCATGCTATCGCGCGATCGGGGTTAGTTCTAAGAGTCCTTCACGTCCTATCAGAGTGGTTGGGGATCTTCGTAAGGAAATTCTGTTTTGGCGTTTCCTCGATACTTGGGAGGGCCACTTGCCGTGGTTTGAAGAGCGTCACCGTGTGGTCGCGTCGTTTTCAGATGCCTCTAACTCAGGTTGGGGTGCCGTGTTAACGTTGGAGCCGGGAAATGTTCAATATCTGCGCGATTACTGGTGCACCGAGGATCGTGCGAAGCCAATAGTCGTCAGAGAGGCACTGGCACTTCGTAACGCCTTGGCCGCTTCTGGAAGTTCTCTCGTGGGCTCTAGAGTTGAGGGTCACGTCGATAGTCTTCCCGTGGTTCTAGCATGGAAGAACCAAGGTGGTAGGAGCAAAGATTTAACGGCAGTTATTCAATCAATCTACGAAATTTGCCTCAAGTTCAACATTATATTGTCTTTGTCGCACGTTCCATCAGCAGAGAACGTAGCAGATCCTCCTTCCAGGGTACTCTCCCCGAATGATTGTATGTTGGCCGCTCCGGCTTGGCGTCAAGTAGAGACACGATGGGGACCTCACACTTTTGATCTTATGGCACTCGATTCCAACACGCAACGGGGAGCCGATGGCCAACCTCTACCCCATTTTACCCCTTGGCCGAGCCCCAATTCGTCGGGAATGAACGTCTTCGCTCAACGCATTGGCTCAGAGCACAACGTGTATGTTTTTCCTCCGTTGGCGCTAGTTGGTCCCCTGCTTCGCTTTCTGGCTCCCTTTTCGCCCAATATGACAATCATCGTGCCAGATATTTTGCCGCGTCGTTTTTGGTGGCCTGTTGTCTCCAAACGTGCGTATGACTCCGTTTGCCTTGGGCGTAAGGGCGCTTTGGGCGTGGTACTCTTCCCGACAGCTGACAGTGGTTTTGCTGCTAAACCCCTTCCGTGGGACCTTTGGGCTTTTAGACTGTGGAACATTTAATCATTTGTACTTTGGCCAATTGTGTTTATTATGTTTTTCTTGAATTACCTTATCTTATTTAGCCTTCATTACGAAGTCTTGCATCTGTTTTCGGGGTTTCAAGTCTTGCGTGTTCAATTCTATTGATTTTCGTTTGCTTACTGTATGCAGATGTATAAAACATCAGTTTGTGCTTAGAACATTCAAAAACCATGTGAACTTAAACTTCGTGGTGTTTTCTTAGAAAATTATACATTTTCACTGATTAGGACCTTTATTTTGCCGATTTAGTGTACTCTAGATATGCTGGTCTTTTGATCTATGAACTCGCTGTGTTCCAATTTCCAATTTGTTATAGTTTAATCTTCTATTGCTATTTATCAATTTCAGTATCCCTATTCTAGGAAATAAATTTGAATTAAAATAAATCTATTTATATCAAATTTCGTGTAGGTGGTTTTTTACTTCAATTTTAAAAGCGCTCATTTTGGGGGATTTGTACTTTTTGCCTGCCTTCGTTCAACTCACGGAATTTCCTCGTGTTTTTTCCCTTCCAGGGCGTCCCTCGCATCTGGCGTCCTGCTATAGAGTGTTCCAAATGCTCTTACCCAAACGATGATTGTTTCAGGTTTTGCCAGCAGTGTGGATCAAAACGCGGTGCCCCACCTTTGCATCACGCTACGAAGAGATTTGAAATTGATATCCAGGCTATAGACGCCAGAATTAGGGAGATTAATAGCGCTCGAGGGTCTCGCGCTTACGAAAAGCAAAAAAGTCAGCTGGAAGTGGAACTGGACCATTTTTTGGAATCTCTCCCTTGTCCTAAGACGTTACTGTCGGCGTCCCCGCAGGACGTTTTGCGTTTCCTCGTATGGAAAGATTGTAGGGGAAGGACGCAAGTCCATGTTGACCAATGTCCATACGCGGGTCAAGCTGGGAGACAACCCTGCCATTGCCCTATTCGACTCTCTGCTGGTACCGTAGACTCCGTGATAGGCAAGCTCCGATCCATTTTCAATTGCCTGGGGCGTTCGGATGCATGGGATGATTTCTCGTGTCGGGGTAATCCTGTTGTGCACCACTCGATAAAATCCTATACGTCTTTCACAACTGTCCATCCGTAAATGGCCTGTAACTGCTCAAACTTTGGTAAAAGATTATAGTTGGTTTTTCCAAGTGCATAGCTCACTGAATCAACAAATGGCTTTCCGAAATGAGACTGATATCGTGTATACAAAACACTTTCTTCTTCAGCCATCTTGAATCATTAGATGACTTTAGGATTTGTAACCACGCGATCACCACATGGATGTGGTGATCGCGTGGTCACTAAACTGACATGCGCATGCAAGTTATACTGGACTCTCTTTCTCGATCCGCGAGTCCTGGAGCGGCAAGAAAGAGAGTCTGGGACTGGACTAACTATGTTCTTTGATTCTGGTTGAAAGATGACGACCTGTCTCGCCAATATGTCAGGCATTGCAGCCCGCGCAAGTAAAATGATAAACAACACAGAACTTAAGTAATTTAGGGATAGCGTCTTGAAAAACTGAAAATATTTTTAATTTTAAACGAAGTAAAAACTATGTATATGGCTAAAAGCCTCGGTTCTCGGTAATTAACTCTTACATAACCAGTCCTACTAGTCCCACTTGCGTCGGTTGTAGAGAGAGTTTTTAAAGTCATTTTAGCTGTATTACTCTCATTAAATTATAATGGTTTGGCCATAACCAAGTCTAATCAAGTGTTTGTCTTTATACATAGACAAACCACCTCCTTTACCTATCGATGCACCACACTCTGCAGACGTTGAACACTACGCTCTCCCAGACACACCTTTTATAGGGAGTCAATCAATGGATGAAGATGGTTATTGTAGTCCTGAACCCAAGAGTCCATTGCTGAGTCCTCCAATCTCGCCGCTCCCTTCAAAGCCTGAGGAACCCAACCAATCTGATGTATTTTATGCTGAGCCAGATGCACCACCACAACAAACAGGCGGTTACTCTGAACCAATAGATGCAGTACTACCTGGCGAGGGGATTTTTCGCAATCCAATCTACGAGGAAATCTATTCAGAGCCTTATCAGGGCGTGTCCGGGACAAGTTTGTACGCAAACCCGTCGACTGCGTTGAGAACTCGACAGGACACATTCAAGGAATTTCCTCGCGAGAAGTTGATTTTTAAGGAGAAAATAGGAGATGGTCAGTTTGGAGAAGTCCATCTAGGAGAAGCAGAGGGATTGTCAGAATTTCTTGGTGAGGACATGAACACCAATAAAAGAGTTCTGGTTGCCATAAAGAAACTTAAACCTGAAGTGGATAAAAACATCAAAGAAGATTTCTTTAAAGAGGTGAAGGTCATGTCAGGAATTCAACATGAAAATGTTATTCGTTTGCTGGGTGTTTGCAGAGATGATCCCATGTGTATGATAGTGGAATACATGGTCAATGGCGACCTGAACCAGTTTCTCAAGGAACGTGAACTTGCACCAGGAACAAAAGGCAACAAAGAAAAAGTGCTAACTTACCAGGCTCTTATTTACATGGCATTACAGGTGGCTGCAGGAATGAAGTACATCTCTTCATTAAAGTTCGTTCATCGTGATTTAGCAACTAGGAATTGCTTGGTTGGTCACTCGTATACAGTGAAGATCGCTGACTTTGGGATGTCCCGCCACCTCTACTCCAAGCATTACTACCGTGTACATGGGCGTGTCATCCTGCCTATAAGATGGATGGCTCCTGAATGTATCTTACAGGGTAAGTGCTTTTTTCCTTCGCATTATTCTGGGTTATCACTCTAACCGAAACTGATCTACAGTCTCCAATATAAATATCTGAGTCAGTGGAAAGCAAGAACATTTTGCTCTATACCCTCTACCCCTTTCAGTGTTGCTAGTTAAAGTTTAATAAAATCGCAAGCGCTTTTCCATTGTCTGTACTCTTATTTGACAGTGGATTTGACACCACAGTATGTTCAAACCTCAAATAGAAACACGAGCGCAGCGAGTGGTTCAATGCAAATAAAGTTTTGAACATTTTGTGACGTCAAATCCGTCATCAATAAAAGTACATACGATGGAAAACCGCTTGCGATTTGTTATTTATAACAATTATTTATGGTCAAAGGTGAAACATTCTTATCAAACAGAACTAGCGCGCGTGACGGAACGTGTCAGCACCGTTGTCTGAACATTTATTGACAATTAATGACGTCCAACCAATCAGGTTATGAGATTTGTTCAACTGTTGTAACAGGATTTTGCAGCGCCCTGTGCAAAGTAGCTAATATGCACGTTCCAACACTGGGGAAGGGGACGTGAGGAAATTATTTAGGTTTATTGTGACAAATTGTAGCTCTCATCGTCGCTGTTTTTACAACCACCAGGCAAGTTTACATCAGAAAGTGATGTTTGGGCTTTTGCTGTGACCTTGTGGGAGATCCTAACCCTAGCAGCAGAATACCCTTACAACGACCTCACGGATGAACAAGTCATCGAGAACGTCCAACGAATGTTTTTCCGTCCCACGTGTCCCCAGGTAGTTTATCTTGGCCAACCATCCATTTGCCCAGGTGACGTATATGATATGATGAAATCATGTTGGCAAAAAGATCCCGCCACAAGACCTAACTTTGTTGATATTCATGCATTTATGAAGAGCAGAGTCAGATTAAGTGAGATGGCTATCTGAGGAGTGAACAAAATCCAACTCATTGACTAACTCGTCCTGTAAAGAAAAGCCTGAAGAACAACGTGAGAACAGCTGACATGACCATATAAGGATTTAGACTGTTAAGTAGTGTTATATTTTATTTTCCATTCGTGTTTACCAAAACCAGTGATTTCTGATCATAATCTAAATTCTGCTAAGTTCTCCTATGCATTTAATAGCTTCCTTTCAGTGCTCGCGTCATTTTAGCTTTCTTGTTTATTCTTCATTTTTTGTAGTGGAGGTGTCGTCTTGTTCTGACACGGGCTTCGCTGTCTCCAGGTTTTTTCAGATCCTTGTTTACTTTTTGTCGAACCTCGAAGAAAAAGACATTTAAGTCCTCTGGAACCAGGGGAGACTCCGGCTACAAATATAAGAAATTGAGATTCTGCTAGAGAGGAATTTCTAAGAGAGTGTGTTTCGCTCACTTTACTGTATAAACGATATTTTACATAGAAAACCACAATTAATGGGATACTTATGGGAACAATTGAAAGTTCACGAGAAATCCTCTGAACATTCTGAACCTTTGATTAAAAGGCTGTTGTTCGTTTCAGGGAGGGGCATCCTCTTGACAGTTTAAAACTCCTCATTGAGGCTATCAACTGATCTTAGTTAAATGCCACAACAAACAACAACAACAACAACTAACCGGCAAGGAAGTGTTAAAGTTAGTAGACGTGTATTTGAGACTATGCAGTTATCATATTGTAACCAGGAAAAGAAACTGGACGAAGTACTGTAATTCTCTTCGGTAATTCTCTTCTCACGAGCTTTTGACAAACACAGCCTGACCACGGCTGATAATTGTGTACTAAAAGAAATATTTTTAAAAAGGTTTTTCTTCAGAATTTCGATTCGACTTTTTTTTGAATATTGAAGCTTGTGAAGACTGGATTTTCACTAAGTGAATTTCTGTCTGTTGGAGTGCTGATCATTTTAACATCAGGCTACAAAGGCCAGAAGTTGTGCATATTTTGGGAGTTCTAAGTTCTGAGTGAAATAAATGTCGACGTTTTGAGCAGTGCTTGTCCAAAACAAATGAGTGGCAAAAATATCCATCTTGAAGCTTATTTTGATTTATTACCAATAATTAAACGTCATGAAAAAATATACGTAAAACGGAAATTATATTCCGAACAAAAACTTTCAAAATGTCTAAAGTGCTAATTAAAATCAGGAACGTATAACCAGGACACTGAAACACGCGCATCACGTGGTGTGAGATATTGCCCCGTAGTCTGACTTAGTGCAGCAATTCTATTCTAAACATTTGTGAAGCAATCCTGTTCTGAATGTTGCTGGAGCTAAACTTTATATTTATTATATGGCTGGCCGGTTCGAAGAAAAATGGAAAAATCTGCTTTGGTTCTCAGAGCGGTCGGAATCCTCCAGTACGGACCGGCGTTCCGGACCGGCTTTGCTTTCCGGACCGACACTGACACTTTTTAACGTTTCTTGGCTGTTTTCTCTCTATTTGTTTCGTTTACTAAAAAAAGCTAACAGTTGACATGGGTGAAAAATACAGCAAAATATCAAATGACCCTCATTTTAGAATAAACTTTGAACATTTTGAAAAGATAAAACGACGCCGATCCATTACAGGTGGATTTTTTCTTTAATTTTCGTCAACTGTCCAATTTTTCTTAAATTGGACACTTGAAATTAGACAGTTTACCAAGAAATAAAGATAAGTGCTCACAATATCGGGCTTAGAGGCAGCTGTATAATGAATAAGTGACAGGACTCCATGCTTGTCCAAATCGAACTTTTTTTAATCGGCTGGTCAGCCATATAATAAATACGTTATTGACCTGGATAGGAGGATATTTTGTCTCGTTCTTTTTGCTTTTTGACTAAATATCCTCCTATGCGGACCTCACGCTCGGTCAATACATACACCTAATCCAAAAGACATTGCAACAAGTCCACAGTGTACACTCCAAGACTGCAAAGGATTTTGGCAGTTTTTCTTTTAACCAATCTATCCACTATTGTCTTTCCTTGTGTGATATTTCTTTGCTGAGCATTTTAAGCATTCCAGCAAGCGTTATGAGCAATTAAGCTTTTTGTAATCATGTTTTATGCAACCAAAACATGCTATGATTACATAAAATTACTAGAAAACTACCAAGATCCTCTGCAGTCTTGGAGTGTGCACTGTGGACTTAATGCGACAACGTTTTTTGAAACAGGTATATATGTATGTTCCACAACACTAGGTTACATAGTAAAGTAAATCTATATCGTTTATTTACTACGAACACTCGTAAACGTTGCTTGACCTATTGCTTATGAACCATTAGACAGTTTTAGATTGACGTTTTTGTGACATCAAACTGCAAACCTCAAAATACCACGTGACCTAGGTCCTAAGGTCAGGTTAGACGTCTGCCGTTCACGTTTTTACGCCGAGACCAGCTTCTGGCGGTAAGTGAAATACGGCAAGTTTTTTCTATAACTTTAGTTCAAGGAACCACGTTTAGGGCTTGAATAAATGCTCTTATCAAATCATTAATAATTCATTAGAAAACACAGTGGAAATCACTACCGTAACGTAGATCTTTATATCGGACAGTAAGGATTTTCTTCATTTGCATAAACTTTAACTTGGATTTTCTAAGCCGAAAATAGTCAAACTTGTAAAAATTCTGGTCAAATATGATAATTGACAACTAGACGTTTGATAAGTAATATAAAGAATCGAGAGAGCGTGTTATATCGGGTCTAAAAAGATCCTCGCCTTCGGCTCGGATCTTTATCCACCGATATAACACGCTCTCTCGTTCTTTATACATTACTTATATATCTGTTCTTTTCAAATACCAATTTTATATGAACTAACAACAAAACATTTTTCAATTTTCGTCATTTTAAATGAAGACATGGCAGCGAGTAAAAAACCAACATGGCGGCTTCGTAACTGATCAGAAGCTTTGATTTTATTTAGTTATATATATTTGTTTCAACGTCTTAAAAATAGATCAAAATTATTGTACTTGCCGTGTTGTCTTGTTTTTCTTAATTCATCATTCTTCACTTTTCATAGAAACTGATGACGCCATAATTTCCTACTTCGTGATGAAAGAGCGAACGACAGCGGTAAACGATCCGCGATTTGCGGTTTGCGGTTATAAAGAAAAAACGTCAATCTAAACCCTCTAGAGAAGACTTATACTTTACCTACAATTGTAGAAATAAGCCTTTTGCATGACAGTTCCAGAATCCTTTGCGGTAGCTTTAAATACTTCTTTATGACTAGTTTTCATGCATATTGTCTTGGAATTCTCAAAGAAGTATTATCATTTGATTTTCGCAAAGAAAGAATTGTGATTAAGTCTTAAAGTTCATAGAGATAAGAGTTTGTTGTCTTTGCAGCTGAAATAGCTACATTCATAAATGCGGCAAGGTATAACAGTTTTATATATATATCGACAGGGTTTCCATTGTAAATATTATTCTATACATATAAATCTTTATTTTCAGATATTAGAAATAATACTTTATATACTTTAAACATTCCAAATAAAGATATATTACGCTGATGGTATACGAGCACCTGGGGGCAAACAAAGGAACTGCTAATTCTAGTGTCCATAGATCTACCATAATATAATCTAATTGTTTGGATAATTATGTTTCCAAAAAACAGAAGAGTTTATTTCAATAAAGTGATCTTTTTTCCTTTACCTTTCTTACAAAATAACCTGAGGCCAGTACACGAGATACAATTGTCACGTGCGTCAGTAATCCCGAGATATCCTTCTCCCGCCACATGTAAAGGAATTAGCAGAAAACGTGCATAAAGGTCATAAAATTTGTCTTGTTGACTAACTGAGCTTTAGCCTCTTGATTCCTTTGTACAAGGCAAGTAAGGTATATCTCGGAAGTCCTACAAGACGGATCTCTAGTATTTGGATCGCCATTGCGTGCCACGTCTTTGCCTCCTTCTGTTTGTGTTCTGGCAATGATCATTTGGAGATGAAGAAACAACCTTATCCAATGAACCCGTACATGGCCTTGGTCATGAATTTCAGTTTCATAACAACAACAACAACAACAACAAAACACGTGCAAGGGATCATGGGATACGGTTTGTTTCTTCATGTCAAAGTGGTTTAGGAGAGCAGATTTGTCTGCACAGGCGTTTCTAAGAACTGAATTTGAGTTTGAAGGCCTAGCAGAGTGCAATTTTGTGGATTGATTGTATTAATTCCTTCCACTGTACTTTCCACAGGCGCTATTATTGGTATATGCAAATTTGTATCTTGTAACTCTTGAAAGCTATAGAATACAAATTAGTTTGTCATGCGTCTTTGTCGCTTAGTTTAGCGAAACTGGCCAGTTAGTTCAGTGGATTGTTGCGGTTCTTGATCGTTATTGTTGCTTCGTTTTGCTCTCTCCTCGTCTCGTTGTTGAAATAGAAAATTTTCAAACCCAAAATCGACATTTGAGAGAGAGTAATCCATTTTTTATTGAAAAAAAGGTGAGCAAGGACATAGCATAGCTGATCTCGATCTTATAATGACACATTTCTGCTTTTTTCCTCAAAATGCGCGTATGACCGGCAAATACGTATAATTACAGTACATGCAACGGTATATTCTTGGAAATATTGACGAAAAATGCTGTTTTGCAGTTTGTATGTTGATGTTTTGTTGTTGTTGTTTTTGTTTTATTTCCTGGCGTTCAAATTATCACTTGCTGCAAAGGACAGAGCGTGCATTCTTGTGTTATAGAGCCACATTTATCCTCGATAATTAATTATTAACATTGTCTTTTACCTAAAGGCAGCTCTTCTACATTTGCACTCTGATTCCGCATTCACCTTTTCTCAGTTTGTTGTTTTTGTTTTTCGTTTTTTGTTTTGTTTAGCTGTTTTTTGTTTGGCCGGTTGTTTGATTTTGTTTGTTTGTTTGTTTGTTTGTTTTATGTTGTTTTGTTTTTTGAAGCTCGTATACGAAATATTGAGCTCAATACACAATTATAGGTGAGAGAGACCATAAAATATATTGATCTCAATGGTTTCTCGTCGCATAACGTGGATATCCGAATCATCACCTGTATTTTCTTTGTATACACACTCGCCTATTATACTCGTGTGTATACTAGTATATTCCACTCGAAACTTTTGCCCAACTAGTATTTACAGTAGTCATGGACAGGTGTAGCGTAATGCTTTATTTCTACATATGTAATAACGTCCTCTAGATACTGATAATGATTAATTGTAAGGTGCTAAGCTCTAGAAAGTTACAAATTACGTTACAAGGAAATTCCAGAAACAAGTTTGTGAAGGACCCCGAAACACTGAACGAATGTTAATATCCGTTACACACGATGTTTTGCCATAAAGCCTTGTTATACTGACCTCTATTTTCATGAGATTTTATTGCAGAGCAGTTCTGACCTGTAACTTGACAAAAGAATTATACACCTATCTTAGAAATGCTGTCGGGCAAAAGGCTAGCGAGCCTACAACTTGTCCTAAAGGTAGATGGGTAAAAATCATTATAGCCATAAATTGAACCACGAAATTACTATCTAGTTTGGCTGCTTTGCTATCGACCTTACTTAAAGCGATATTGTACAAAACAGGTCACTTGACCTCAACTTTTTACATATTTATGCACATATCTCCTCAACTAAGATCAGCAGCCAAGACACATTCATAATCAATACGTGCACTTAGAGACAACTCTAAAAATGTAAAAACTACTGATCATATTTTCTCCACCACTGGAGATTGAAAAACGTATGTTGTGACGTAACAGGTCACGTGACCCATACCCTATAATGAAAGTTATATCAAAATATTAAGTTCAATAAAATGTACTACTCACTGGCATGGTAAAAGAGTGATATAAATACGAACTCTTGCAATTATGTCACGGTAACAGATGAATATTAGAGAAGTGCTTTAAGGAAATGGACATGCTAGTGGATAAATGGCAAACCTAGAAGATAGTCAATTTGGGAGGAAATCCTCGATCATTTTGGAATTCCCTTTTTAAAAATCTGATTGTGATCGAAAGATGCATGCTTATTGTTGTCGAATACCGTCATTAGAGTACCTTTTCCTAATTCTAAGCCCCAAATACTTTGGGAATAAATATATCTAATTTGCAGTATTGCTGTCAATTAAATTTATTAACACCTTCAACATAAAGCTCTTCTGTGTTCTATACAATACAATACAAAAAACGTTATTTGAATTCGGATTTATTGTGCAACTATTACATACTACTATCTCCGAATAAAAAGCTGGGATACTGAAAATCAATAGCTAATGGAACTACAGCCTTGCGTAATGATGTCCCTTAAATCCTTAAACGTACAATTCAATTGCTAAAGCTTATCTAGTGTGTTTTGAAAACATCAAAGTACTACCATGCAAGTATTGGTTCTTAAATGTTGTCCAAGTAATTTATATCAGTAACGATTAAAAGATGCTGGTTGAAAGGAAAACAATCCACTTGAGTGTCACGATCATTCATGGTTTTACTGAGTGAGGATGTCACTTAGAAATATCCTCAAAACATCATGTTTTCCTTATGGCGTTTTTTAACACTCTTAAAAGTAGTCTGTCTCATCCTATAATCTTTCTCGAGTTCCTTTTCGATTTAAGTAAACATCATACTCACTGACAAAAGTCCTACGAATTCCTATCATCGTATCCATCTTTCTGAACAAGTGTTTTAAAAGGTGAACGTTTCTTTCCTTGCAGATTTTTTTTAAAGACAGATCTATTTCATTTCAAGAGTTCTATTTCATTTCTTATTTTCTATCTACAGAGAGGAAAGAACATATGTTTAAATCGCTTCAGAGCATTTTAAAAAGCCTTAATTAATAGCTTGTGAACAATTGAATAACAATGCCTCTGTAAGTACGTTTTGTACATTATTTTGTGACATATTTAGTCAGTTTCCTTTTTCACCTCAGCTTACTTTCCTTCTTCTGATGGGCTTTTTGTTTAACAAAATTTTTAATACCCTGACTGGCTAGGAGCTCTACATCGCCTCTGCGTTTGCACGTTTTTTTAGATATTTATATTAATTACAGGAAACTTGTCTATGAGCATTTTCAAGTCAAATATTTTCAAATTCTCGTGACAAGCCTATGCCGTTATTCTTTAGTTTCATCATTAGATACAATGCATTTAAGTTAATTATGAAACTTAAACGATGCTTTCGATTTTCTTCTTTTGACCAGCTCCTTGCTCTTTCTCGATATACTTATTGTCGTCAACTCGAAGAAATATTCCTCAGTGCACATTTCAGTCGTGCTCAGTGATTTAAAGGAATGAAGTATTTTTAGTTTCGGATGCAAAGTAACCTTCGATCCCATGTGAGTGTTTTCGTCTCTGTTATCTTTCTGTTGTTTTTCCGTAATTTCCTGTAAGTTTGATTGTTATTCACTCGAAAAAAAAAGTTTCCCACATCGCAATTCTTGCTGTTTGAGGAAATTCTTGATGTGTTTCCGCGGCTGGGCTCTACCCACTTAGTGATAGTGATGAATTACCTACAGTCGGCCTTTGATTTTACTGTTCTAAATAAGTTACCACAGAATTTTTTTCGTGTCCTATTAAAGATATGTATTGTCTTTCTCATAGTTTGCAGCAGTTGAAATATCAATCACATGTCCAAATTCCAGCAAATTCGACCAAGTAAGGGTTGATTGTTCCAGTCGATCAGTGAGTGCTTAGTGGCTCTCGAGACCCAGATACTTCGAAGACTTCGTCTCTTTCATTTGGAAATAACTCATTATGGTGGGATTCAGGAGTTGTTTCACTTCGGCTTACACTAAAGCTCCTCATTGAGAACATTCGTACAACGGTTCCACTGTCCATCTCTGGCAACTCACTTCTCTTTGCGATAGAGTTGATATTTCGTGACTTCTGATGAGACTTTTTTCTTTTCAAGGTACTATAGAGCCTTGAAAAACGTGCTTTTGAAAGCTCGATTACGGAAGGAAAAGAGAAAAGGGTTGAGGGCAGAATTGAGGTAACCAAGCATAAGGCAGTGGTGGGAAGACATGAGGTGGGATGGCCAGGAAACACGGTATGCAAAGGTTGGAGACAATAGTCAAGGTGCAGTAAGGAACCCAACAGAAGACGAATGCACACACGAACATGGAAATGGTTTTGGCTGCTCTGATGTTACGAAGATAATCTTTCTGCGTCTTTCCTCTACCGCATGTCCCGCCTGCGCTGAACTTTTGCTGTTGCTCCGGATGAAGTTTTGCAATCTGGTAGATTTTGAAATAGATGGCGCATGTCAGTAAAATTGGAAGAACAAAATTGATGAAAGTACTGACAGTACTGTATTCAGTGGGCAAAGGGAAGAAACACTGGTTCTCGTAGACAAATGGTAAGGTAGTTAAGGCTCCTGACACCGGCAGAATAGCTAGAACAAAGCAGTATGTCCACATCACAAAGATTACAATCAGCGCTCGTTTGCGGGTCATGAAACGTGATCTACGGAACCTGTTCAATGGATCACTCAACGTTTTATAACGATCAACACTTAATGCCAGCAAAGTCAGTATCGAACTTGGTACAGTCAACAAGTAGGCCACTGTCCAAGCTTTACACATGGTTTCTCCATGATACCAACGTCCAGAGGTGATGAAAATGTCTGCATCAAAAGGCATGGCTAATGAAGCTGTGACCAGGTCGGATAAGGCAAGCGAAAAGATGAACAGATTGGTGGGAGATTTTCGAAGTTTTTTAGACAATCCAATTGTGATGCAAACGAGAAGGTTTCCAAACAAAGCAACTACAATCACAACGATGTATAACCCAGCGAAGATGTAGCCATACCATGATTCGTAGTTGCGAAGATGATCAATGTTACTTTCGTTTGTAGAATTTGTCATATTGTTCGTGAGAGTCGTAGGGAATGAATGCTAGGATGATATTTACGGCGCTTTTACATATGTAGCCACTTCTAGATTCAACACGAAAGGCACTTTCAATTACATCAATGAGATTGCAAACACTATCAAGACGATAGCAGAGGATGAACGATGGAATCACTTGATTTGAATACCATTAATGAAACTAGCAATTGTCTCAGTAAGATTATCCTAGCACTTGAAAGAGAGTCACGTTAATCAATATTGACTTTAGTCTGTAGATTCCTCTCAAGAATTATCGCTGACTGATGATAATGGAGAGCATCAGCTCAGTGTTTGCCAATCGCCGACTTCAAGAAGCAAGTGGAAGTGTTCAGGATTATCTCGCTACCTGCAAGCCCAAAAGAATAAACTGTGAATAATACATCTATGGATAATATGCTCTCTACTCTCGCTGCTGGGATATTATAATTTGAAGTTTAATAGCTTCAATAACAGCAGCTCACTGGTTCGAGTCATATAAACATATGTAATTTTAATTCAATAAAAACTACATTTCACTGAAATTGTTTGTATCTTAAACGAACTCAAACATCCTTCAAAACAACTTCAATTTTTAATAATAACATATTTGTATTGAAGGCCCTGCGTAAATTGCAATTCGTAAACATGCACGTAAACATTTACAACAAAACATTTAACAATTTTTGGTAAATTACCACTCTTCATTAAACACAACAGCCAGATAAACCTGAGTTGGACAAATGATTAAGCCAAGAGAACAGCGATAACAGCGATATAATGATAAAAGAACGACCATAAAATTTGCTTTATATTGAAATAACCGCCGGCGCCAGCGGCATTTTCGTTCATTCCTTGACGTTGTTTATACAATGTCGGAAGAGAATAGCAAGCATTTATAATGATTTAGCCAAATCAAACTTTTAAAAGCAGTCCGTCATGCAAATTACATTAAAAGATCAAGTAAAAATAACACAAGTAGAAAAATAAGGAACAATGAGTAATAAAGTAACAAAAAACAAAACAAAACACACAAACACAATGGGATTCAGACTAGAATTTATTAATAAAGTGCATAAGTCCAAGGATACAGCACACTAAACCTTAGGCACATCTCTCCACAAACTAAAACCTTGCATTAGACGCACGAAAACGAACTCACACAGCTAGGGGACGGAGGTCCCGGTGTGTGTGGTCTATCCTCATGCATTGAAGGCCCCTAAGTAATTAATAAAAACTGTTGCGGTGTCCCTGCCTTCAAAGGCGAAGGCAGACACCCACTGATAAAATAAACAAAATACACATACAGGCTATGACCAGCAACTGCAACGACATTCAGGAGTTTTGAGCCAACTAACTATGTGTGATTATTAATAAAAGTACCCTTAAGAGGGATAGCCTCGACCATTCGGATCGTACTAATGACATGCGAAATGGAATATTTCAAAAACTTACGAATAGTTCATAATCTTCTGGTCCAATTACATTGAAAATTTGTCACTTGCGTGAGATTTCAAGTTCTAGTAAAATCCTTAGTAAGTAATAAATAATGGATAATAGACTGAAGGTTTGAAAGTCTCGATGCTTCTAGCTTGCTTGGCTCAAATGCTTTACTAATTGAAGAGCCGGGCTGGATCCTCAATCATGTACTCCTTATATATACCACATTTAATATCTACTGATATTCTACATTTAATACTCCCGACTCTAATCTCACCAGTTCGTCGTTGAAGGAGGAGGAAAAGCGGAGAAAACCCTCCAACCGCGCAAGGGAAAGAACGAATTCACAGATTCTACTCACTCGGACTCTCCCCATCCGGCATATAACGAAAGGATTCAAACCTCAGTTGCACCAGACAGATGTATGGCGAAAGCCCTATCTATTCAGTCTTCCTTGCTTTTAATTTTCTATAGCATTCATAAAATATATAGTTAATTAATCGAATATTCAACATGTTCAATCATCGGGGATAACGAACCGAGCCAATAAATGCCATAAAGTGTAGAATGATTCAAAGCTTTAGTCCGTAAACCTACGTAGCTGTGTTTCGTCGTCTTTGATAGGAGTGCTACATTGTCAGTTAAACACGGCCAAGAGAAGATGATGCGGCAAGAGAAGGAATCGCGCGTATTAGGTCTTTGGACAATCATATGCCCTGTTTGGTGTTATTTTGTCGAGAGATTGGTCGAGAGCGCGCAAGCTTTCGCATTGTCTTAAGATTACAATGGCAGAAAAAGGGTGTATAACGTTTGTCGATGAAAAATCTTTTAAACTTGAGAAAAAGGGCAAATGGAGTACAAAAAAATTCGAAAATGGTCATGGTTAAGTCGAATTTGTTTGGGAGAGGAAGAAACAAGTTGTTTGGAGGAAGAAATTAATAGTACTGAGGAAGAAAGTGGGAGTTCAGAGGAAGCCGAATGTAGTAGTTCAGAGGAAAAAACTGAAGAAGGTGATATTTCGAAGGAAGAAGCAAGTACTTTGGAGGGAGAAAGAGGTAGCTCAGATTCACATCCGCGCGGTCATGGTGACGAGGTTCTAAAAGTAGCATCAAACGGGGCATATGATGGGTCACGGGGATTCCTTCTCTTACCTCATTTTTTCTTGACACGGCTGTGTAAGGCATCAAGGTGTTTTCCATTAACAAACGTCCAGCCCAAATCCACTGGTAAATGGTACAATGGCCCGGAAGATTGTTTCCCCCCGGGTCGTTTCTCTAAAGAAGCAAACATAGTAATACATTATCAGTGCTTATTTCTGGGTTAAAACAAGTTGTTGCGCGCAATAAGATGTTTTAGATATAATGTCACACAAGGTAACCTATATAATACCTGCAATGTGACTTACAATTGCCTTGAGGACGGAGAGCCAGGCTCTATGTTTAAAACATCAATTTAGCATGATTCTGGAAATGTTGCGAGCAATACAGCTTTGGCCGGGGCGTAATACAAACAATTGGCCCGTCGATGGAAGTCCTGTTTGGCGGAAAAAATCACGCAGATCCGAGACAGACAAAGCGTTCAAGACAGTTGGGTCAAAGTCCGTGATATTTTGGTCGCGAACTGCTCTTGAAGACGTCTCGGAAGGAAGGCGTTGTATAGTAATTAGTACCGCAATGATATGAATCTTTTGATGAATTTTGATGCGAAAACACCGCTACAGATCCTAGCCTAAACTTGCACCAGACTGAAACATGAGCTAAAATGCCAAGCACCTTCCCAGCATGGGCATGCTATCCTGTGATTGGTTTGATAATGACGAGAATGTGAACATCCGATGGTTAAGTGACCCTTTGAACCATTCTTAACAGTGTATACAACAATGATAGCTTATTTACACTGTATCGTTGAGCATTATGGGGCTCAAGGACGTTCGCGGGCAAAAAAGTTTACCATGTTTTTTCCTTCATATTTCGCATGGTGAGATAATGTCATTATGGAAGTTCAAAGAGCAAATAAGAACTGGGGGTCACCGTGCTCGTTGAGGAATGAGATGACATCAAAGTACACCCACTTTCTCACTGAAGATCGTTTGCGCGCCAATCCGGCTATACGAGTCGAGCAAATAGGTCATTATTTTGTAGAAAAACTAAATGGATTGCTCAATGTTTAGTAACACGACCGCTTAATACCCCATGGAATAATAATATGTGTAAATATTTGTAAATACTTAAATAATAGCTGTTGTTTTTAATTCGAATTGGCAGCCATCAGCGACGATTTTGCCGAGACGTAGCTCGAAGTTGTCACGGAAATCCGTGTTTTTATTATGATTTTACCATAATCATTTTCTCAACTGATTTAGAATATTGACAGCTTATGTTATTCTTTATCAAATATTGAAATAAAAAGTGAGGGTCACCGTATTCATTTCCGAGATATTGAGCCGTAAGAGCCGTAAAGTTTGACACTTGGCCACCATCTTGAATACCGAGAGGTGACTGGGTCCAGTAGAATCTTTTCCATCATTTTTTTCTGCAGTTTTTCAACCTGAACGATTCCCCCAACACCACCCCCCCCCCCCCCACCCCACCCTCGGTAAAATTCCTTTCTTTCTTTCTTTTTTTTCCCCTTCTTCTTTTTCAAAATAATTTCCATTTTAAAAAAATCGAAAAAGTCATTACTGAAAAAAATTATTTTAGGCCGCCATCTTGGATTTATAACTAGCTTTGTTGATTTGCTGTTTATTTTCATCAGGGTCAGAGACTGCTGTTAGTGCTTTAACGGCAAATACACGTACGCACTGGCTGAAGAATGAACGAGAAATCAAATACAGCACGAGGCTGATAGTCGAGTGCAAGTGAGTGTGTATGCCGGTGAGTCACAAACTAGAAGTCTCTAACCCTTTTAATATTCAAACTTAGTGCACAGCATTAAAAAGTGGCCTTTGATAACTTTTAGGCATGCATGCATTGTGTAATTAAGGTAGATTTATCCACGGATCAAAAGGAGTTGAAATATTATATATCACTTTCAAAAATCACAATGTTTAATAAAAGTAAAAGATATCTCTAATTCGAAATAATAAGCCGGTTTTATATTTGAAAAGAAGGAAAACTTGGTCAACAACAGCAACTTGCTGTTTAGAATTTCTAACTAGTAAATCAACAAGAGTACGGCAAGCGGCTCTTCAGAGCACAAATTCCTGCATATTTTCAAAACTTGAAAATTTCTTTCGTAATATCACTTTTCTACCATAGAAACACATGCATTCAAACGTTTAGTTTTTATTCCCGATTTGAAGCAAAAGAGTTTTTCATTCAACAGTTTGAATTAAATCTACGTAGCGTACAAATTGGTTTTGTTTTCATCTAAACTAAGCTATAGCTACCTGCATATCCTTGCATGCATATCGCTAGTGAAAATTGTCCAATTCTTCTGCAATTTCTCTACTGACAGCTATTGGCTTCAGACTATTCAAATGACCAATATCCGCTTTTTTTCTTTTTTTCTTTTTCTTTCCCTTTTTCTTTTTTCTTTTTTCTTTTTCTTTCTTTCTTTTTTTTTTTTCTTTCTTTTTTCCCTCCCAGGCAGATAGGTTAATTCAGGAGGCCACGTCCACACGTATCAGTGCGTTTACGTTTGTAAACGCATAATAAAATTATTTGCATCCACACGAATCCGGTGAATCGTTTTCGAATCGTTTTAGCCCGTCCGCAAGTAAACGCTGAAGCGTTTCGAAAACGATCAATACCATGCACTGAGCATGCGTATATGACTTGAGCCAGCGATCTTTTGTTTTCCCGCCATTGAGCGTGTCTTCCGTGCTCGTCGTTTGTGGTTTGTTTACGACCGAATTTATTTCTGCGTGCAGTAAGCTGACGATTAAGGAGAGATTAAAGAGAGATTCTTCTTCTATGGCAATTCCTGCTATTAAATTGTCCCACCAAGCACTCGTTCTTCCAGGTCGAACCCAAAATCGTCGAGTTCTTTGTCGAACGCTTTGACTTCCAAGTCGTTTTAATACGCTCTGCCGTCTTGAAAAAGAACCGTATCAACCTTACAAGGTTGAGCTTTCTTCTCATGGGTATTTACAATGCAGGAAATATTATCTCGATACGACAATTCATTGCAGAGTTATAACGGATTTTAATTCACGATGACGTCACAGAAATGACGTCACTTATTATTATTAAGAGCTATTAGAAGTGATTGGAAGCAGTAAGTGTCGTTCCCACGATCAAGTCTAACTATTATAACACGATTCTGCATAACAAAGGTAAAATGTGTTTTCTCTGAGGTTTATTAGGGATATTTTAAATTATTGGTGACGTCATTTTGACGTAATGGGATTTTGCTACATATTCTGATTAATAATTTTAATACTTATCTTCAAAATATCGAAAATCTAAAAACATACGATTTGAGCGGCTTTGAAGTTGTTTTGATGTGGAACGTATCAGAACAAACAGGCTTCAAACAAAAAAGATGAATGAAGAAGTATTTTTACGAATAGCTGTTAAAAATTTCGTATATGTTTTTTTAACAGCTATTCGTAAAAATACTTCTTCATTCATCTTTTTTGTTTGAAGCCTGTTTGTTCTGAAACGTTCCACATCAAAACAACTTCAAAGCCGCTCAAATCGTATGTTTTTAGATTTTCGATATTTTGAAGATAAGTATTAAAATTATTAATCAGAATATGTAGCAAAATCCCATTACGTCAAAATGACGTCACCAATAATTTAAAATATCCCTAATAAACCTCAGAGAAAACACATTTACCTTTGTCATGCAGAATCGTGTTATAATAGTTAGACGTGATCGTGGGAACGACACTTACTGCTTCCAATCACTTCTAATAGCTCTTAATAATAATAAGTGACGTCATTTCTGTGACGTCATCGTGAATTAAAAATCCGTTATAACTCTGCAACGAATTGTCGTATCAAGATAAAAATCACGCCAAATTTTAGGGAAAGTTGTTTGCTATCAAAATTGAACATCTTTCAGAACCTCTGGTGTCAATCTAGATTTTCGCTAGAAATGTAACAATTCACTATGACGTCAAAATGACGTCTGTGGTGACTTTCTGTATAACAAAATAAAACTAACTTCAATGCAAGTAACAAGGCTAGAAATCAGAACAAGCAAAAGAGATAACAACAAGCGTCTGTCCTCCATATTGGATACAAGCTATCTCGGTGAGACTGGGAACGAGGTTGTGGCGTCAGCCTTTTCGAAAGTATGCGTTTGCGGATGTCCACACGAAACCGCTTTTTAGTCATTTTCAAATTTATCCACTTTGGAGAGCGTTTTCGAATTTATGCGTTTACGGTGAGCGTTTCATCGTCTTCGTGTGGACGGAAGGCCTAAACGCATAAAAAAGTATGCGTTTACAAACGTAAACGCAGACGTGTGGACGGGGTCAGTTGAATATCGGCGTGTGTAGTTTCTAGAACTTCAAGATGTTCATAAGTTGAAAACTCTCGACACGAATTTCAAAACTTCAACAGTAATTCATAAACTTTTTTCAGTGTTTTTGGAAGAAAAACAAGTTTAAACTTTTAGTTTTAAATTAGGATATGGATCAAAATAGAATGAAAAAAAAAAACACTTTTCATTTAGCGTTTTTTGGGTGGCATGGCATGGTTAACCGTGTGGTGAGAGCACAGTCTTTCACCGCTGTGGTTTGGGTTCGAGTCCCAGCTCAAGTGCTCAGATCATGTGTGAATTAGAGTTTGTTAGATGTGTTGTTCTCTCCCTTGCCACGAGGGTTTTTCTCCGGGTTCTCCGGTTTTCCTCCCTCCATAAAAATCAACATGTGAGTTGAGCAATATTTGCACAATAATTTAATGTACAGGTAGTGAGTGTGAGAGAAAACAGGCCCACATCAGCTCTTAGCTGCAAACCTTAGCTTGTATAGACAAATACAGTTATTTATTTATTTTAATTTTTATTCTGACTAACGGATATAAATCAAATAGCACTGGTTACAAAATTAGCTTACAACTGCTTTGTTGTGACATACCACTAATTAAATATCCCTAGATTTTACCTTTCATGTGAGTGATGTTCCACATAGTTTACCTGCATAATTTCTGCGATTATTCTATCGTATAAAAGGGGTGAGTCATGAGGGGGGTAGGGGAGACGGCAGCTCATTACCGATAACGGCATTAAAATCGTGCTATAACCTCTTTACAGTATGTGTTACGGGAGGCTGAGGAACCAATTAGCTTCCAGAATTTGGTGTCGCGCACGAAGTTGGAATATCAAACACTTTAATTATACACAGACTCTTTCATACTCACAGATATGTTTACTTGTGCAAGCTTATGGAGCACTCTAAGTCCTCTAAGCCGGTGAGCGTTTAATTACAGAATGCTTATAGTGTCTGGAAGTAGTTATTGACTACGCTGCTACGCCTTAAAATGTACGAACTCGCACAATATGGTATATCGACGCAAAATATTTTAGCCAGGAAATGCTGACGTGTTGGCATTGAGTGTTTTGCGGTTTTACTTCCGTTATCGTTGAAACACGACCTACCTGTGAAGTCTCGATTCGAAACCAGCATTCACATGGACGTCAATCAAATCACTCGAGCGATACAAATAGCGATCCTCAAGAAAAATGCCTAAAATTTTCAAGGACAGTTGAGATAAATATAAACTTTAAATGTATAATTAACTTTTATCGTAAATTCGAGGCATTTGGGGGGGGGGGGGGTCGCAATATCATCATAGAAGTTCAATGTGAAAATAAAAATGGTGGTCATCGACTTCCCTGAGGAGTTACATGACGTCAAAGTGGACCCTCTTTCTCGTTAAAAACTAAATTTTTTGTAGGCAATAGAAATAGATTGGTAAAATTTTCTTTTAATAGATGTCTAATATCAAGAGACCATAATACTAAGAGAGCGAAGCTCAGTATTGATGTCTGTGCCATGTTCGTGGCGGCTAAGGCTATTTTTAGTAACTTCGCCATCGCGCGCGCAAGGCTCTTATAGACAATAGAATTCAAACGGTCCCGTCCGCGCGCACGTCAAAAATCAAATTCTATTGGTGGAGGGACTTGCGCGCGCGATGGCGAAGTTACTAAAAATAGCCTTAGCCGCCACGAACATGGCACAGACATCAATACTGAGCTTCGCTCTCTTAGTATTATGGTCTCTTGCTAATATATCATGAAATAAGAGTTATTGTAAATAGTTCGGGATAGATGCCAACAGGTACAATTTATTGTCATTATTGTAACCATGGTCGGATTCGATTTGGAACGTTTTCTGTCTGTAGCTCGGTAAAACTTGAGTGATTTCGGTAAGTTTTAACCACACTTTTTTCTTTAAATTTTGAACACTGAAAGTTTACTTGGGACCTCTTAAATACATAAAATAAAAAAGGGGGGTCACCGACTTTGTTGTTCAAATATAAGCTTCTGAAATATCTCTCGAGACAAGCGTGACAGTGTGTGCCTTATTCCACTTGATGTCACGCTGAAGTAATCGGGCCACATTGGCTTGTAGAGTTTGTAATTCACAGAACTTACAGATATCAAAATAGTTGCAAAAAGATATAAGAATCCTTTATTTATTATATAGAAACAAATATAAAAAGAAATAGCTTTGCAATTTTACAAAAGAGTGAAATTTCAGAAAACATTTCTCGCTATTTTGCAGACGTTATGTCGCGCGGTTAATTGATCTTTTGGAGCAAAAATCTCCAAAACTAAACGCCAAAATATTTTCATAAATTGTCAACTTTATTCGAGTATAGAGCTACAGTAATTTACGAAATATGAAAAAAATGGCACTACAAAATTTTATTTTATTTTGTAAAATCGAAATTTTGGAATATTTTGGATTCTGTAGTGCAGAATTTTTTTCGTTCTTGCCAAATGAAAGGTAAAGATATGGACTTTCTTTAAGATGAGTTTTAAGATAATTCACCATGGAAAACGTTCGTTTTTATTCATTTTATTGGAAAAATGACCGGTTCCCCGATTCATGGACTATCATATGGTTGACTGAAGGGTGCCAAAATAGCTGTAGCACCTATTATACGCTTTTTTACTATTGGTATAAATATCTTTAAAACTATAGTAAGCTACGTCAATATCGGAAAAATATTTCCCGGAAAATATCACTAAAAATGATTATCAACGACTAATTGAAAAAAATCATAGATTTTACACTGAACTGTTTATTTTAATTCAAAAAATATCTAGAATACTAGCGTATGTAGCAGCCAGATATATTTTCATTTAAACATTTTATGGCTAATAGTTGAAATACTCACAAAGCATCAGCTCGTCGATGAGATTTGTTTTTGATCGAGTCTCTGGAATTGATGAGAAAAACACTCTAGCTATAGTTTGAATTTGCTGAGTAATTTTCCCTCCAAGAACCTCTAGATTACAACACATAAGCTCATCAGCAAAGTTTCAGCTATATTTAAACAATAAACAGCAGATTTCCGTGGTTTCTCGGCGAAACTGATACCACGCGAGATGTTGGAAAATCACGAGCCGTGAAGCAGAATATAATTACAAGCAAAAACCTACATCTAAAACCTCCATTTCGCCTATGAAAATTTCAATTAATTCTCCTAAGAATCATCAACAAGCCAACGGGATTGTTTACAATATATTGAACGCTCTGATTGGTTTGATTTTTCAATGACATCATCGAAAGTTCGTTTAGGGAAGAAAAAAAAAACGGCGTTGAATGAGGAGATCTGAAAGTGAAAGTTGTGGACTACATTCATGATCAGCTGAATCGTAGCAAGGCAAATTCTTTTGTTGTTGTTGTTGTTGTTGTTGTTGTTGTTGTTGTTGTTGTTGTTGTTGTTGTTGTTGTTATTTTGGGGGGGGGATAGAGGGGACAGCTGGGCGGCGACAACCAAAGTGCACACAATCAAGCTAAATTTGCTTCCAAAGGTCTTCGTTAGAAACTCGAAGCTGTTAGGTTGGTTGGGGCCCTGTGTTACCGATAAATCAGGTTCTTTTTTTGTAGGAGATGTAATCGATCATGTGTTTGAATCAGACGATGTGATGTAGTTTGTACGGGACTGACCTATCCTCGTACTTAAGCTTCAGTGTCTTCATTATTGTCATCAGGACGAGATGAATCAGGTCTCATCCAACCTAGAAGTGTCTTTTGTTTGTAACCATAATATTTTTTTACAACATATTACTACTGATTGTGCTGAGTTTTTACGACAGACAACGCCATTTCACAATTATACAAATTTCATGATAAAAATGTGAAGTACTTTTCTGTACTTTCTTGTCTATAAACCTATACGTTTTTAGTGGGAAAAAATTCTTAGATGTGATTTATCTTGATTTATAGACTTTTTTAAGCTTTAAAAGCTTCGCTGTTAGTTTGCCTCTCTGAACAAATGCTGAAAGTGACAGCTTTGCACCCTGACAAAGAAGGTTTTCAAGGGTCTTCAGCCAATCAGAGAGCGCGTAAGAAAGAAGCTATATTATAAAGAGATTTAATAATAGAACGGGTTATCTTCAATTCCCTATACTGTTTCTTTCCTTTGGCCCTGATGCTAATGAAGTTAAAAGAAAAATATCCGTTAGGCTATTGCAAAGTTTTGTCGATGGTTTAATATATATTTCTATATATTCAAAAAGGTGATATGGATTTTGTTTTTGTTTTGTTTTGTTTTTTTTTTCATTTAGCGTTCGCTGATCAATAGCTGCTCGAGACAGAACATGTATTAACTAAAAGAAAGAAATGAACGGAAAGAGAGAAACGGACAGACAGAAAAATATATAGAAAGTAACACGTAACAATATTTCGCATTTCAACTGTATTGTCATTTAAGATGGGAACTCAAAAACGTGAGAAATTGTATTCGTGAGAGACTGTAATGAACTCTAATTGACTATCGAATGGTTGTCTTTTGCTTTCAAATGAATTAAAAGTTTTTCATTGAACTTAAAAGTGTTGAATTAAGTGTCAACAAAATAATCAGAGACTCGAAATTGTTTGAATATGTGGTTGTCCCTGATTCAAGAGTATCGATGTTTTTCAAGTACAGGGATGATAACATTTCCACTGGTACTTGTCCTTTTCCTCTTTGCATCAGCTTAAGCCTTTTCAATCTACTTTACAAATGGAAATCTTACCAGTGTAGTTTTCTTGTGGCTTGGTTTATCTTAACGCTGGTTTGTCTTTTAGTGATGTCTGACTGAAATGATCGGTGACTTCTTCAACTGAGCTACCGGCAGTCTAGTAATGGAGATCGTTTTGCTGCTGATCGTTATTCAAGATGGCTAGCATCGATTTTAAGTGAGCGTAAAATGTCATAAAATAAAATGATTGGGCAACCAAAACCCATTTATCATTTGAAAGAACTTGATTTAGTCAGATGTATATTCTACCCTGGAGCCTTAATGCTTGGAAATAAGTAGTAAAGATAAAAAGATAGGCAATAACATGCAGAATTACTTTTGAAAGCCATTAAATGAACATCACTCAAACAGGTTGAGCTGGAGAATCCAAGGAAGATTAAACACAAAAGCCGATCTCACATGAGGGCGTTTCTACATCTTGAGTTTGCTTATTATATATGGTGAAATTCGGCGCCTAGAACCTTTTGCTTTTAGTGAACGAGAAGACAGTGTCAGCTTTAGCTTTTTAGTTTTCTCCTTCTGGCTCTCCACGTCTTTATTCTTGTTTTGATTAGATAGTAGAACAAAGTGTTATAACTAAAAGTGACAGAACTATACGTCTACTCTCTCATACTTGTCATCCTTTTCTCTTTTCTTCCATTCCCTTCTCTTCCCTTCTCTTCCCTTCTCTTCTCTTCTCTTCCATTCCCTTCTCTTCCCTTCTCTTCTCTTCCATTCCCTTCTCTTCCCTTCTCTTCTCTTCTCTTCTCTTCTTTACTATATTCTCGTCTCTTTTCCTTTTTTTTTTTTTGCTTTCTTTTTCCTTTCCTTTCCTTTCCTTCTCATTCCTTTTCTTTTCTTTTCTTCCCGTCTCTTCTTTTCACTCCGTTTTTTGTTTTTTATTTGTTTTTTGTTTTTTTTTCCTACTCCTCTTTCATCGTTTTAAGGCAAATGTGGTTCTTGTCTGAGGACACAGTTTTGAGAAAAAAATGCTTGCATGTTTTAAGGAAATTACAAATATGAAATTTTAGAATGCTCTTCTTGGTTTTGTCTTCCGCTCTCCTACATTAATTTTCTTTTCTTCAGATCTTAGTACAACTTGTCTTGTTTTGTCTTTCAGTCCTTTCTACATTCTCTCTCTCTCTCTCTCTCTCTCTCTCTCTCTCTCTCTCTCTCTCTCTCTCTCTCTCTCTCTCTTAGTTTTTCTCGTGTCTTCTGTTCGCTTTTCTTTCTCTTTCTATTTCCATGATCTATCGTTTTGCTTTCACTTCTAAGAATGTAGACATTCTTCTCTCTCTCTCTCTCTCTCTCTCTCTCTCTCTCTCTCTCTCTCTCTCTCTCTCTCTCTCTCTCTTAGTTTTTCTCGTGTCTTCTGTTCGCTTTTCTTTCTCTTTCTATTTCCATGATCTATCGTTTTGCTTTCACTTCTAAGAATGTAGACATTCTTCTCTCTCTCTCTCTCTCTCTCTCTCTCTCTCTCTCTCTCTCTCTCTCTTAGTTTTTCTCGTGTCTTCTGTTCGCTTTTCTTTCTCTTTCTATTTCCATGATCTATCGTTTTGCTTTCACTTCTAAGAATGTAGACATTCTTCTCTCTCTCTCTCTCTCTCTCTCTCTCTCTCTCTCTCTCTCTCTCTCTTAGTTTTTCTCGTGTCTTCTGTTCGCTTTTCTTTCTCTTTCTATTTCCATGATCTATCGTTTTGCTTTCACTTCTAAGGCGCGCCACTCTACTTCATGATCATTTGCTTTTAGGTCTTCCCCTGATATTGAAATCTAGATATTGTGAGGAGTTCATTTGTTTTAGCCCCATTATCAAACCTGTATTTAAGTGGTCTAGGTGGCTGTTGATACATCTTACATAGTTATAATCTCTCAGATTTTAGAAATTTTGTGCTGGTCGAAACGCTGAAGAAATGTGTTCGTTGTAGCAGCCGTGTGGGGAGAGGATTTTTTTGAGTTTGGAGTAAGCGGCTAGTAGGACATTAAGTGGGTTCCCCGAGTGTGTGGCTTAGCCTATTAGGTTTCGTGCCGTTTCGTCTCTGATGTTTTGTAATGGAATCTCCTTTGCGTTAAATTCAGTACAATTTTGTTCGATGAATGAATCAAAGACCAGGATAAATGAATAAATAAACACTGAGATAGACATTCACTTAAAAAGGGGTGAGTAAAAAATGGCAAACGTACTATAGAAAGTCTTCACACGAATATCAATGGACCTAGAATAGTGCCCTGTGGAATCATGTGCGGCTATAAAACCTCCCTTTATTCAATGTCGACGTGTTCTACAAATTGTGACTGGCTTGCTAATTTGGTTTTACCTCTAGGTATACTTTAGTCAGGAAAGATTATAGTGATAGGTAAATTTAATAATGGAAATATAGGCATACATTGAACAGCAATTTGTCGCCAAAAAACATCAAAAAGTCTTTCTTCGGCATGATGGAACTGCTGATTTTGTTTGACTAAAACGTAGCAGCATTAAAGTAATTAGAGTTCAAAACATGTGAATGAAAGAAAGAAAAAAGAATGCGACGATGACATTGGTATAACACATTCGGTCAAAGTTTATATAAAGAAAATGGCTTCTCGCTCTGGCTACTTTGTTGAATAAAATGTTTGAATTTTTGACTTACTTAGTAACTTATATAGCTCAGTTGTGTGACATGATTTCAGCGTGCATCAGTCCATAACTCATATTAGTAAAAATCCGCTAGTATTCTAATGCAAATCTCGACCGCATTTGGCTGCTCTACTCACTTTCCCATTAATATAAATGAAAAAGTGGGTAGAGAAAATTCGTTATTTGCAAATTATCAACAACTTTATATATATAAAACATAGTTTGTATGAAGAAAAATGAGTGAAGAGGTCTTGTTCAACAATGTACTCCGATTAGAAAGATCCTCCAGGATTCGCAGCACTTAATTCGTACAAATATGTTGTATAAATTTAAAGATGAAGGCAGGCAACTTCTATTGTCCAAAAAACTGTAATAAGTTAAACGTTTCGACCTTCGCTCATCAGTAAAAAATCGATTAAATTGAACTAAATAATTGAAAGTATTTTGTACAAGGCAAAAGAAGGGGATGGTAAATGGCACAGAAGTAAAACATGCATGTGCTTTGTAGTTATAATTAGTTTGCCGTAAATATACCACTACTGTAGTGGTATTTATTATACAAATGAAATGTTAATATAAGCTAAGAAATTTTTGCAATTTTAATTGCAGAGTTGAATCACCTACATCTACGGCTACTTCGAAAAGTGAAAAAAAGGCTTTCAAGCCCAAAATATAAATAAGATAACCAAACTATAGTCAAGTAAAATTTCAAGAAGAAATAATCCAAAGTAAAAAAAAAACACTTTGTTTTCTTTTTGGTCTATTTTTGGCTTGAATGACTTAAAAGTCACAGAAAAACAAACGTTTTTTGAGATTTTGGACTTCTTCTATGATCATATCGCGATCGTTTTTAGCGGAAGAAAGCTTCTCTGGTCTGGCTGCTGATTTTCCTAGCTTCCAAAAGAAAGACAGTTGCCATTGAAACTATAATTGTGACTGCTTTCCGAATTATGCACGAACACCTACAAAAAAGCTAATTAACGAAATCGGTAGTGGTCGCGGGAGTTCCGAGACATTTCGATTTTCCGGAAAATAGAGGTAGATGTGCCGATACTAGCTACTTCGTTCGTCTTCGTCTCATCACGTTTTTTTTCCCCGCGAGGGTAGAAGTCATCTTGTGTTTTTCCAAACGATGATCAAAAGAAAAGATCGAAACCTTTTTAAAAGAGTGAGCAATAAGTATTAGTATATGGGAAGCAAGGGTGGCCGAGCGGTGAGAGCGCCGGTCTGTCACCGCTGTGGTCCCTCGTTCGATCCCCGGACGGGGCATCACATGTGGCTTCTCCGGTTTTTCCTCCCTCAGTAAAAACGAACTAGTTTCGATCTAAGCTGTGCTCCGTGATCAGACATGGGTCGTATGGTGGCTGCTATGTGTATGTGTATGTAAATTTGTATGTAAATGTATGATTGTTCAATTGTTTGTAATGAAAGCGCCCTTGTAAACCTTCGACTCGATCACGTTGAGCTGCGCCCTTCGCAATTCAGCACTTAGCTGCAAGGAAGGGTGATGAGCTACTCCTAATTTATATATGCGGGGAGGAAAAACGCGACAGTGCTACCCGTCTTGCATAGTAGTCATCAATGTTACCTTTGATTAATGAACTCCCCTGAAACGAAGGATATGTCTGATTCTTAGCAGTGTTCGTCATTTATCACTGAAATGTCGGCATTCGACCCCCAGCGAGATAACGCAATTTCCTTTCTCACTTAAAACAATTCTACTAGTAGCAGTTATCACAATACTCACGAAAAGCGGGTCATAATCTAGCACAGATAACTAGTCATTAAAGCAAGGTAAAAAATTAAAAAGGATGAATGCAAATCAAAAAGACGACAGAAAAGAGTAAGTCCATTAAAAATCTTTCTTTAAAAAGATCTTTTAGCTTCTGATTCCTTTAAGTACCGGCTATAACAAAAGGCCACTCAAAAGTAGCCCTTGAATATGCACTAGATAAAGGAAGGAAGGAAGGAATGGATGTGTAAATGAATAAATGAATGAAGAAAGAAAAAAGAAAGAAAGAGAGAAAGAAAGAAAGAAAGGAAGAAAGGAAGGAAGGAAGGAAAGAAGGGAAGAAGGAAGGAATGAAGGAAGGAAGGAAAGATGAAAGAAAGAAGGAAGGAAGGAACAAAGGAAAGAAAGAAAGAAAAAAGACGTGACAAGGTGTACCATTTTCAGTACTGAAAAGTTATTGCGTTTGTTTCTTAATTAGTGCTTTCGTAGAACCACGGCGCTCTAATCCTAACCTGTATGAAAAACGACCACTAAAATGCTTAATAAATCGATGATTTAGGCGATAAAAAGATCGTCTAGGATAATAAGATGGCTGGTGTTTTTGATCTCAAAAATGAACAAATTGATGATTGCATGCAATCAAGTAAAAGTCTAAAGATGGATGGATCCTGATAACATACCAATTCATCACCAGCTTTAGATTATCAAACCTATCTCTCTTATATGCCATGCCACATGCAGCACCAACTGTCCCTTTTAATGGTAAAGTATATTGTATTAGTGTTTACAAGCGAAATTGAGCTGCTGATGAAATCAGTTCGCCATGTTTTTTCCATCTAGTTGGCCTATTTAACATTCAGACACACCACAGATATCACAAGAAAAGTCGATTAGTCCATATCACACGAGTGGTTCAGTTATCTTACATTACATATGTAAAGTGTTTAGTGCAATCGACTGTCATATTTGTGTAATGATAAACTCAAAGATGGTAACAGTTTAATTGATTAGAGAGGAGATTTTTTTCAATGACGAGCAATAATGGCGAAAAGCGTCAAAAACTAGACCTTCGTGCGAGTTTTAATCCAAATTTTCGTTCTGGATTAACACTACTCAAATCCTTTTTCTACCGGTTAAAAACTGATGTACCAAGATAAGATATCTGTGTTTAAAACGGATTTTTGAACTGTACAAAGACTACTCGAAAATAGATTGTTCCCTTGCTCTGGCATAATAATAAACGGATATATAAGGTACTCAGAGCAAAAATGATTTACCTTGAAATATTTCGACACTGTATCTCACAGCCTTCATCTGTCAAGTGATAGTTAGTGGTGTGGAACCAAGAGATGGTCATAAACCCTTGGGATTTCATACTCCTCGTCCCGATTCAGAGTGGGCTTCCTGTGCCTCATGGCGATTGCCTCATCAGACTTTCATCTGAGGGACGTCCGAAGTCCCCCCATCTGAAAGGCTTCCGGTCCCTTAATACATCTCTATACTAACTTCATAGTAACAGGCTTAAAATACATGGTGAACTAAGTCATTAATTGTGGACCCTAGGATTTAAAATCGCTATAGTAATTTGTCATTTTCATAATAAACTTTGGCTTTGAGCAAATGCAGTAAAATAATCGTGAATTGATAATGAATGTCTTCACACATATTGCTTTGTAAATAGCAGCTAAAAACGACGGTGGCCGATAGCCAGTCGTACTACTTCCTTTAAGGATTGACATGTGGTTTAGGACGGTAATAAATGCTGAGACAACAAAATTTTTTTCGAACAAATCGTACTCTATAAAACCTCTCTTGTGGTTGTAAAATTGCTTGTTGTTTGATACGAAAAAGTACAATGTTTTTGGACACTTTCATTCCGCTCTAGACTGATGCGATATCCCGCGAACGGGGAAGGAAAAATAACATCAAAAAGCATCAAACAGAACAATTCTTACCCAAAGAATAAAACGATACAGGGTTGTTACTTAGAAAAACATGGCGGGAAAACGTTTCTGAACGCTCATAATAAGAACTATGGGTAGTTAAGCATAATGTTTTAGGGTGAAGTAATAAAATATCAAATGCCACCACAATTTTGTGAATGCCTCTCTGAGATATCAATACACTGTACTTTGGCAGAGGTGACATTTTGATTAGCTGTTCCCAAATTAAACTCATTAATAATTCATGCTTTATGATCCAATGATATGCTTCTTTTAGGGTCACGTGCATACGCTTAGATACCTTGATCCAACACTGGATGCTAATTAGATCCAAATGCATGGACTTTGGATCTAATTAGCATAAAAGTAACTTCTCTTTCATTCCATTACACTTCACTCTCTTTTTTTGTTGTTGTTGTTGTTGTTTCTTTCTTCTCCACCGCTTTCTCCTTTTTTACCTGTCTTGCCCGTTTATTTACCAACTTACCTAACTATTTGCCTAACATTTTATTTTTATTTTATATTTTATCTTGGACGTCCTGTGATTCGAACTGGGAACCTCTGTGTGAAATTCTAGTGCACTACCAACTAAGCTAATAATCAATTCGTTGACAGTGTAATTTTGGGTTGATGTCATATTTTTTTGATGTTTTCCTCTTATAGGTTGATCACTAATTATTTGTAAAAAAGTTCAAAGTCATTCATTGTTGATTTGTTTGAGAAGCCAGATCAAAAACTCGTGCTTCGTGTTTCATCAGGGGATTCAAAACACTCGAAACAATAAAAGCACTCGGCCTACGGCCTCGTGCTTTCATCAGTTTCTCGGTGTTTGAACCCCTGATGAAACACTCGCACTCGTATTTGATCTATCACATAAAACATCGTTTACATAGATTTCTTCAAAAAGCTTTAGTGTAAATTAACAATTTTTATCGCACGTTTTGTCAACACAAATGTAGCCCTTACAGTTTTGTTGTACGGTTTTACTTTTACTTTCCCTTCTCCGTTCTCTAACTCGTCCCCATTGCTTCTCGTCCTTATTGAATTTGGAGGGAAAGGTGGGACTACTCTCAGTCTAAAGTACAAATACTGTATTAACCTGTTGTTTTTGTATTTTATCTCTCAATAAAGAAACGAAACACTTCTTCCGTGTTTTTGCGGTTATGAAAGGTTAGTTAATTTTTTTTGGTCTCAAGCAGTTCAAAACAGTACTCGACTAACTCCAGTGTTTTCCCTGAACTGGTTTCAAATTCTCACAAACGCACTTTGATTTTCAAGAATCTGTGTAACATGCAAGATGTTTCATTCTGTGATATCCAGCAAGCTTTATTTGTATTTGAAAACATTTCGAAAAAAACCTGAATATTAACTGAAAATAATGAAGGTACATGAATTTCAAACCCAATATGCCAGTCGTCAAGGATAAGACAAGTGGTGACTATTTATGTCTAACAAGGTAAAGTGTTTTAAAAAGGCTTTGGTTAGCGATGGAAACTGACATTTTCAATAAACGTAAGAAGAGTGTTTATCTGTAATCAAGCGTATTTTGCCTATCTTTTAGCATCATACGTAGTATCAATAGAAACTTCAACAGCAGAAAAAATAGATCTAAAAATATACTTACCACAAAAGGTGGCGGTCAGTTGCAAGATTGTACAGAAACTCGTGAAATGATTAAGTTGAAAATATGATGCAGAGTGTTTTTGTGGACAAATATTTTCGTTGGACTCTGCTTCACTTTTCTCTAGAGTTTTTTCAAGTGCATGAAAGGTTTAAGAGCCTGACACGAAACTCTGCAGCATCCCTTTAGTAGTAAGTCAACAAAGTTGCATTAATTTTTAAACACAACTATAACCGATTGTGTTAGCTGAAAACAAAGAGCTTCTCTGCTGACGTTAAAGGTCGTTTATCATTAGCAAAATAATGTTTCTTTTGCGATTCGTTTCAGTAGGGGCCTCAGGCTTTCACAGCTGGAATCGTAACGGTTGGTAATGAAGAAGAAACAAATTCCTAACCGGGAGGAAGTGAGCCCTTCTCGATGTTTATTGCTTTTATTGTTTTTATTTTCTTTACTTTAAAATTCAGTTTACTGAAATAGTTATCTGCCAATAAAAATATATATGATCTTGAAATGCAATTAAGCCAACGGGTGAAAGATGAATAGATCATATCAATAAATAAGATTAAGTTATCAATTGTATTTTTTTCTGTAATTCGATATTTTGTTTTCTTTGCAGGTAGATTAATTAGTCCATACAGGGTTACTCGCGTACCTTGTAAAATTCAAGAATAAGAAGTTACTGTTGTTGTTGGTCGTGACGTGGTCTTGCAGGTTTCAAGTCATGGTGGAAAATATATGCATAAAATGGATCTATATTTTCCTTTTGCCAAAAAAGCGATATTTTGATTACATTTGATTACATTTACAATGATTTTCCTAGATTGACTTTACACCGAAACTTTGTAAACTTAATAATAATATTATAAAGATTATTTTCAAACTACATAACCCTTAGCCATGAAATAGATTCCATTTTCCCGTGCATGCGTCTGTACTCTAATAGATGCACAAGTGACGTCAAAATGTGGTGAAAACTAGGAAAGTATGCTTCGAGACGAATTCGAGTGGCACGGCTGTTGTTGTCACCAAATTTTGACGTCATCTGTGCATCTATTTTTAAATTTTTAAATTTTAAAAGACCCATTGAAAAGTGGAATCTAGCGTTTTATTATTCTTCTTTTCGAAAAATTTCAACCAGAGCGTACTAAGGTTCCGTGACGGAACCATCTGTGCTTGTGCATGCATTGTAATCTTAGAAGCCTTAGAAAGAGGCATTTATAGCGAGAAAGACCTTGCAGCTCGTTTCTCTGAAGTAAAAGCGAAGTTGTAGGAGAGTATATAGCAATGGTTGTTGATGATAACAACGGTCCATGGACTTATTAATCTTATCGTACATCCAGTCTTTCTTAATATCTATTCTTTGATAAATGTGATCCACGTGTAGACGGCGAAAAAAACAACTTGGAAACAGTTGATACTCAATGGACTTCTTGCTTGAGCTGAGTACTATGTGCCTAAAGGGGACTTGGAACTAGCTGCACTATTTGTTAATCAGTTAAAGGGCGAGTCACGTAAGCTTGTCTATGATTGGCCGAAAAGAAGTTAGGTTGTTACTAGAAATATGACGTACAGGCTGCTAGATTTATCTCGTCTTATGCGGCTTCTGGAGGGACGGGTGTTTGTAGGTTGTCGCACTGATTAGCTAGATATTGAACTCGTCTATATCTTGGTTTGTTTAACCATGGTTTGGTATTGACTTATGTAGTGTAATTTATTTTGAACCATTCACAAAAACGATTAAACAATTTTATCCGAATTAAAGTATATCATTAGTATTGGATTGTATATTTTTATCAACAAAGCTGCAAAGATAACCACAATCTCATACAGTCGATCTTTACTAAGAAATATATGTAGTAGCCATGTTGATGTACTGTAGGATTGACATGGCTCAGAAATGTTATTGAAAGGTGATATAAAAGCTAAGAGTTATTCATTACTTATGCATTCATTTGTTAATCATATTTAGAAAAGTTTAATTTTGTCTCATCTTTTCTTCCAAACAAATTAAGGTGGCTCGATATAGTTTTTTATTGACCATGCTTCCGTTCTTCATTCCACGAATTTAGCAACTTACTCTTGACCAATCAAAACGGTTTTTGCACTATAGTTATTAGACTTAAATCAAAGTTTATATTTTTGTCTATTTCACTTCGATTTGTGTTGCTATAACGACGGTAAAAAAAAGATGGCCGAAATCAAATTTTCTAAAATATCTTTCGAAATCGAGCAGCTCTAGATAAGGGACTATACGGGCAATAAACTACATACTAAAACAAAGAAATTAAGGCTGAATCCAAAGAATTTTACCAAGCCGTTTTCGAACAAATCGCGAAAGCATAAATAATACGAATTTGCCAATTTCCGGTCCTTTACTCCAAATCACTTCGATCAAAGAGTTTTAATTCTATGTTATCTACTTTACCTTGGTATGCACTTTGTTACATAGTATTTGAGTGCCTGGAATTCTTTGAAATCAAAAGATATTTCAGAAAAACTGATTTCAGCCTTATTTTTATATCGTTGCCATGGTAACACCAATTACACTGAAACTGACAAAAAACAAAAAACAAAACCTTAACCTCAGTTTATCTACTGACAGGAAAATCATTGTGATTAAACTAGGGTAAGCTTATCACTTAATAAGCTAATCAATAAATTTCATTTTTTGAATTGTTTGTAATTTATTCAAAAATGGATTGGTAAAAATTTGTGAATTGTGCCTTAATTTCTTTGCCTTAGTGTGTAGTTGATTGCACATGTAGTCCCTTGTTTAAAGCTGCTCGAGTTCGAGAGATATTTTAGAAAATGGCAGTCTATAACTGCATGTATTTACGGGATATACAAGTATTTTATATATAGCCACAAAGAATTGTCAAGAGTTGAAACAGGAGGGTCTCCTATATATGGAAGGGTAGGAGGGCTCAGAAATGTTGAGAATGACCCCTAATTGGTACATGAGTATTATCGAGTTGGGCATGGTGGCAAAAAATGTTTGACCCGGCCTAATAGCCAAAAGGTACCAACTCAAAAACAAATGATTGAATGAATCTTAAAATGTGATATTTAACAAATAGATTCCATTTTTCCGTGCGTCTGTACTCTAATCGATGCACAGATGACGTCAAAATGTGGTGAGAACAAAAAAGTACGCCATGAGACGAAGTCGAGTGGCGTGACTGTTTTTCTCACCACATTTTGACGTCTTCTGTGCATCGATTAGAGTACAGACGCACGGAAAAATGGAATCTGTTTTATATAATATTTATCGAAACATTCCAACCAATCAGAGCGCGCTTGATGACGCCATCTATGTGTGTGTACTCTAATCACACATGGTTGTTCGACCAATCAGAGCGCGTGTAATATGCCAATTATTATATAAATATATATATTTGGAATATACCCTCCATAGCTGCTGGTTATATCATTAACAAATAATGGCATGTTTTGTAGGTGATATATATATTTGGTATATACCCTCCATAACTGCTGGTTATATCATTAACAAATAATGGCATGTTTTGTAGGTGATATATATATTTGGTATATACCCTCCATAACTGCTGGTTATATCATTAACAAATAATGGCATGTTTTGTAGGTGATATATATTTGGTATATACCCTCCATAGCTGCTGTTTATATCATTAACAAATAATGGCATGTTTTGTAGGTGATATATATTTGGTATATACCCTCCATAGCTGCTGGTTATATCATTAACAAATAATGGCATGTTTTGTAGGTGATATATATTTGGTATATACCCTCCATAGCTGGCAACCCGCCGCAGATCATTTGCAGCCCGATAATAGAAAGTAAAATTGTGGAGCCAAATCAGAGAGCAAATAGAAATAACAATAGTTGGTAATAATTAGTAATATAATATTTATTTAATGTAGAAACGATGTCAGTCACAAAATACTTTACATTAATTATAGTAAATACAAAAGTTTTTATAGAGTGATTTTCACCGGACTGTGAAATAGTTACTAAGCTAATAGACACTAATAGACTCTGCACCCATTGTTTTCTTTTGTTGCAATACAACTATTAGACACTATTAAACACTGACTATTAGTAATTGTTTCACAGTCCGATGAAAATCACTCTAACTACATTATATAGAGTGATGGCACTTAATCCGTGAAACAAAATCTAATAGTCAGTGTCTAATAGTCTAATCAAAACAAAAGAAAACAATAGAAATAGTGTCTACTAATGTCTGTTAGACTAATATCTATTCCACGGATTAAGTGCCATCACTCTCTCTCTCTCTCTCTCTCTCTCTCTCTCTCTCTCTCTCTCTCTCTCTCTCTCTCTCTCTCTCTCTCTCTCTCTCTCTATATATATATATATATATAGAGTGATTTTCATAAACCCGTGAAACAAATTTTAGCTATTAATGTGTAATAATCAAATTCAAACAATAGAAAACAAAAGCTTTAGAGTTTAGTAGTGTTTAATAAGCTAAGTTTTATTTCACAGGTTTATGAAAATCACTCTATCAGTACACTATTTAGTACAGAATTGTACTGAATATTCAGCAACTTTACTTAACCCGTAAAACAAAAAGATTGCACAATTAACCACAAAAGAAAATAAATACAAAACTGGAAGTTGATTGAGCTTTGAAGGCGCGTTTTTGGCAGCGCGCGTTTGCAAATTCATTCATTCGGACATGAGGCAAAACTCGTATTTGTTGTCAAACTATACGAATATACAGAGTTTACTCCGAGATAAGGATTGATAATCAACCAGGGCGAACGCCAACAAACAAGCTGCAACAATTCTCTAAAAAACTTTGTGTGGAAAAAGGTTTTGAATGAATTTTGAATAAAAACATTGATTGTAGCAAGGTATTGCTTTCTGTTCTTTGACAGTTGGTATATAACAAAACACTTATGTACTGGAACCTCGGGAAAGCAGTATGTTTACCTTGGTCCGTGTAAATAGGTGTTAATTAGCATCGCATGGTTTTCTTAAACGTGAAATAGATGTAATCCTATTCAGCACTACTTCGCTCTAATTCTTTTCTGAACTATTGTAGTAATCTGACAATTACACTATAATAAATGCCCTTTGTTTCACGGGTTTAGAGTGGTTTTCGTTAACCCGTGAAACAAAGTGTATTAGTTAAAGTGTGATAGTCAAATAACAACAAAAAGAACACAATGGAATTAGGTTGTCTCTAGCTTGAGTTTTTATTAACAGTTTTACAGACGACGTTTTGGTCCAAACGAGGTCCTTCGTTAGTGTACAAAAAAAACGCCGTTTGCACTTGCAATCTTAACGTTAACGATTATCGCGCGTTTTTTTGTTTCTAGAGGCATGATGTTCTGAGTTACATGACAACTCAGGGAACGATCGTATTCAAATTCCTTCTATTTACAGAACACTAGTGAGTTCTTGTAAAGCGCGCGTTAACGTTAAGATCGTGCGTGCAAACGTTCTATTGTACACTGACGAAGGTCCTCGTTAGGACCGAAACGTCTGTAAAACTGTTAATAAAAACTCAAGCTAGAAACAACCGAATCAAGTAATTATGAACTATCCTAGCTGCAAGTTTTAAATGCAATTAGAGTGTATTAAAGAGTGATAAAATAAATCGTGTTTCACGGGTTAATGAAAACCACTCTATCATGCATACTATTTTACACGGATTAAGTAAAATTCCTCTGACTTTTACACTCTAACTAGTACACTTTGTTTCACGGGTTAGAGAGGTTTTCATTAACCCGTGAAACAATGTCTTAGTTAAAGTGTTATAGTCGAATGACAACAAACGAAAGTAAAGTACACAATGGATCGGAATTAGGGTGTAATACACTAAAGTGTGTTTTACGGGTTAATGAAAACCACTGACGAAAACCACTATATTTTGTCTCTATTTGGCTATTACACGTTAGGTTTTTGTTTCGCGGGATAAACAAAATCACGCTAACAGTTTTACGAGTTTTTTTAGAAAAAGTACGTTTCATTTTACTGTTGTGACTCTTTTTTGCAGCAAAAATCGTTGCATGGCAATCCGTATTTTTTCATCTTCGGTTAGGGTTTGTCTTTTCTGATGGGTCCATCATTCTTGGGGGCTGAGCTTAGGTGAATAAGCCCCAAAGGATGATTGACGGTTCAGAAAAGACAAAAATCTTATTCTAACCGAAGTTGTGAGTATACGGTCACGATGCAGCGATTTTCGCTATAACATTAAAAAATGTCACAACTTGTAAAAGAAACGTACTTTTTCTAAAACCACAGCAGTTTAGATTTGGGTTGACGAATATATGGAGAGTCATACATTTCCATCTAAGAGATCGAAAAAGATGTACAGATGTGTATACAGAATACCTCATCTACACTTCTTAGGGTCTCCTTATGGCATGTTCGTGTTACTGTGGTCATAACAAAGACAACAGAATGGAATGGTTATGAAGCGGCCAGCTACATCCATTGTTCTAAAGTTTTGTTCTCTTTTTTTCCGACCGTGCACGACCGTGCACAGAACAAAAGCATTTCTACATATATCACACAATCAGCCAATTAAAACGTTAGGGTCCGGTCAACCAATCATAATGAATGAAAGAAAATAACGATCGATTGTGCACGATCAAGGCCCTACTCAACATCCATGTTTGCTCCTATGTCAGTCCCTTTGAAGGAAGTTTGGCCAGCTTCGAATTCAAAGCCATTCCGTTTTCTTAACTTTGTTTTTAGATACCAAAGCCAACATACATAAAACCCATAAAACAGATCCAGGTGAACGGTGAACACGGCGTGCAAAGCATTATTGGACAAAATGAACGGCCCTGGTCCCCAGGTCCCTTGATGAACAAGCAGAATATCAGAAAAATTATTTCTGAAAGCTTTTAATCACATAAATTAGAAAAGAGTTTGAAAGAAGTCTCCCTTTAATTTTTGACTGTTCCTGTCGCTTTGCCATCGTTTTATCAGCGATCAAAACTGTGTCACGCAATACCGTCACGATATGTTGAAGGAGCAAGAACTTATCATTCTGCGAAAATATTTCACTCCTAAAGTTAATGAGCGAATATATGTTTATGCATTTAAGAAAGATTTAGCCTAAAATATGCAAATAAGCTGTTGGTATCGTCATTTTAACGCTCAGTGTTTTGGCTGCTATCTTTCTTATCAAACAATACGTGATTTTGAGAGTTGACCGAGGCGAGCGTGTTGATAGTGCGAGTCTCCCAAAGGAAATCGGTTTACAAACAGAATATCGTGCTTAACAGCTAGCACAGTAAATAAGGGCTATGATTTTAAAAATGAGTTTTTTCGATATGGAAGTATACTTGAGGGTTTTGGCGAGTCTACACCTGCATGAATTTGCCATATTTATCAACTGAACGGAATAATTAAGTACAGTACACATTGCCAAATAAAAAGTTTATCATAAAAACTTACAAACATTTGTACAACAGTTACTTACACGTTAGACTCAGGAAGAAGACTAAATTTACAGTTATTCACCACAAATCTTGATGGAAAACAATTTATTATAAACTCCAGTTGCAAAACGGCGGATTCACATACTCGACCGTGAAGTAAGTAGCCTGGGGACGAGGGCCGTTAGCAAAAATGCTGAACGCGCTCTGATTGGTTGAAAATAAAATCTCCGTTCACCTGGATATTAGGTTATTAGGCAACTGAAGGTACGTTGTTATATATATTTTGTTTCTGCTAATTTGTTTCGCTTTAAAGATTTGACTTCTACCAGTGAAATAGGTCACCTGTTGGGTTTGAAAACGTATAAATCTCCCAATACGTTTTTGTATCTTATATCCATCTCAACGTCAAGAAACTTACATTTTTCAATGAGATTTTCATGAAAGTATAACCCAGTATCAAGAGCTGATCCAGACCTGTTTAAACCGTTTATGGAAACCGTGCCTAAGTATTAACATGAGCGAAATGTAAAGACCCTAAAGGGACTAAATGTCCCAAAATAAAAAAAACAGTCATGCATTAGCAGAAGTACTGCAATGTAAATGTCGCACAGTGTGAACTATTCAGGAGAAATGACACAGGTTTTCCAAAGTATAAATTGATACAACTGTGAGAATAATACTACATGTTCCTGCGGCTTGTTTTCTTATTGAATTCAAGATCTAATCGATATTTTTGAAATGTGTTTCCAACCCGTGTACCTTGACATTTGTATGCAGCTATCAGAGCCTGCTATATGTCAACGCACAACCCTCAATATCTCGACAACTTTGCACTCATCAAAGTCGTGAAGCAACCATAACCTTTCTTTATGCTGAGTGTAAACTATGAGACTATAAACTAGCCTGGTAAACCTTTTTCTCTTCTCGGCCACTAGACATGTTAAACGTTGGTTGTCCTGTGGAATCTGCGCAAAAACAAAAGTCACTGAGAAAGCATTTTATATATTTATAGTTGATTATGAAAAGTAAAGTAAGGATAACCTGACCCAGCAACGATTAACCTTCAGGAGAGGGGGGGAGGGGGGGGGGGGGGGGTGAAGCGTTACAGAAACTGGAAACCGTACAGAGGATTCATAGAATATTTTAGAAAAGCATTGAGAAGAAAACGGCCCAGAGCTGTCTTAGGAAATGTGCGCACCCCCTCCACCCCTCCCTTAAATCTTCCCCTACTGAGTGCACTTGTATCCCGGCATAAGCAATTGAACGAAATCGGTTCCATTCCATCGAATCCAAACAAATTCACTCGAATCATTGCATTAAAATTTATTTGGAAATCGACTTCACAAAAACGTGGAGCCGATTGAAGACAATCGAGCAATGGACTACAGAATTGACAGCATGTCTGATGAGGGCATGCTGTAGTCGCAGCTAGTAATCAAATTTCTCTCTGTCTTCAGCCAAGTGTGAGAGGTATGATAAGCATGTCACCCATCCTCGGGTAGTCTTAAGGTGGCTCGCGGCCATTTGTTCGTTTGACAAATCTAATTTTCAGTAGCATCTTTCAACATCATAATATATGCCGATTTCTAAGATTTTGGAGGCACTGATTCCTCAATCAATCAGCCTCGGCTGCATGTTATATATTCATTTTTGGTTTGGTAACACCTCGAAAAAAGGCAAGAAATACACACAAAGGAACCAGGGAGAAGTAAATGAACAAAGAACAAACCCATCAAATCGAAAGTATTTGCTTTGTTCGTTTACACCTCCAAGGTTCGTTTGTGTGCATTCCTTGCCTTTTCACGAGCTGTTACCAAACTCCAAAGAATATATTACATGCTGTCGAGGCTGTGGTTGACCAAAATATAACTGTAAAAAGTACTGTAAAATGGTCTATTGCAATCTCGTCCCCAGAGCCGATTTTTCTTACTGCGCATGCTCGCAGAAAAATTCTGGTATTTTTGTTGAAAAATGCTATTTTTCTGTGAGCATGCGCAGTAAGAACTATCGGGTCTGGGGACGAGATTGGGTCTATTGTCATACTGCACCACCCTGGGGTGCCATCTTTCCTTTGGATCCGTCAGATATTTTCTTAAAGGGGGACTAGCATCAAAATTGTTCAACATTCAATTTAGCTGAAACTTCATTCAAACTACACGAAAGACTCTCAAAGAGCTGTTCAAAAACTGGTTAGTTTGTTTTCTGAAAATTCTCATGTGAAGTATTAGATTTTTATGAATCTTCGAGCTTCAGAGGTATCAGTGACATCAGCTCCATAAGCTTACATTTCTTTGTAATTTGTAATGAAAATATGTCAATGTAAATGTTTTACATTGAAGAAAACTGGTCAGAAAATTAATCCATAGCCTAAAACAATGTAAGAAAACTCCTTTACACAAATTCTTAGTGTCAAAGAAATAAAATTGTTTAAGAAACAAAACATAAAGAAATGTATGGAGCTGAATGCTTAAACTGAGTGTATGTCACCAGAACGGTTTTGGTGCTAGTCTCCCCTTTAAGATTCGTTCGATAAAGCGCGCTTGCCATCCAACGCGTTTTTCCAAACTGGAATCTTAAGAAAATATCCAATCTTAAATTTACTCTGTCATTTCTCCTGTATTACAATTCATGAGCTGGAAATTTGCACTTTTACTCATATCTATTTCTGGCGTTCATTTGGATGGTGCCACTAATGACTTTTGGGGAGATAGGGTCATGTGACTTGTTAGTGCATATGGCCTATTGAGACAGATTCGATTGAATTCAATTTCAGAATCGTTTGATTGATCATGCCAGGACTATATCGGGCTTCATGACACAAAGGCAGTTGCCATGTTTGTTGTTGTAACTTGTAGTTACCAATAGTACGTCTTTGACAGGAAGAAGCATAAGGGAGTACGAGGAGAAGGGTGACCCTTAATACCACCAAATATAAATAATGTTACATTATCAAAGCAAAGCAATAACTGTTATATGGTGTTGCCAAAAACCATCAGACATTTTTTATACTATTCTTTTTTGTATTCAAAGCAGGGGGTTGGGTCACCACCTCATCCACCCTACAGTATCCCTCATTTCCTTGTAAACAATTTCCTTCTGGCTCTCAAAAGTCAATCATCATTTAAGGTGGCACTGTACTGTGCAATTTTCTTCCTTCGTTTTCTCTGCCAGCTAGTACAAGATTATACCCAGATGTCAACACTGTTTAGTGTGATGTAACATACAGATGGTGCTAACAAGTTAATGAGTCAATATGAATATTAGAATCGAATTAGAACAAGGGCAAATTGAATTAGTTACTTTAATATACCCTGACCTGGAAGGTTATTTACATTGTAAGAATTAAAGTGAAGTATTATGAATACCATGATGTAGTGTCCCTGGAGAAGTAAATGCAGCATATTAGTGATTACAGTACATGCATGTGATCAAAGCCTTAACTGTGCTGGCATATGTATAGTGTCTAAATGCACAATTCACTTTGGAAAGACAAATTATCAAAATTCCCCTCCCTTGAGTATATCTACCAATTTTTTCAAAGAAAGTAATTCTTCCATCTGGAATGAGTGGTTTAATTAGCACCAGGATAACAAAAATCAAAAGCCCAATTATCTAATAAAATAAAACCTTGTGGCTCCTTAATGTGGCTAAAAAAAATCTTATAGTTAACCTACACCTCAAATACACAACCACAAAAGAGGATATAAAACATTATGATGGAACCACAAAGTAGCTTAATTAATAAGATGATCGATAGCCATTAAAGTTTACCCTTTATTTAATCATACGGTACCTTTGTTGTTCTAGCAGTGTGTCCAAACTATTATCATCCGTTATATGAAGGGTTCGTATCTTACAACTTCTAGCAATTTCCAGATTCTTTATGTCATCATCCATAAGAATAACATTCTTTGCAGAAATTTTGGCTTTTCGTGTTTTTTCTAAGTGAAGTATAGCAGACTCAATGTGTTGCTGTTTGCCTAATGACAAAAATAATTAAATAATTACCTTTATTTCTCAGATCATAAACTATAACAGCAAAAGTACCTAACAGTTTATTTATAAATAATTATATGAAACGCCACTTCAAGATATGCATTTAAACAATATTCAATTACAAAAAAATACACCCAGCAATACTTAATATATATAAATGTATAATCGGGCAACTTTGGTTTGACTTGGCATGTATAACATATATCATGCCAAGTTTGGTTGAAGTCAATTTGAACCAAAATAGTCATGGTGAGACCAAACGAGACCTGCTAAATCAAGCCTATGGTTACCCAATTATTTATTTATCAGCCCACGTTTAGCCAAAGAAATGTTTTTGGATAAGGATCATTTTGAAAACACAAAAACTAATTAGCATAGCATGTTGCCAGCACCCATCTGTGTTTTAAAAGTGGTAGGAAAACATTATCTTTCATGATTTTTTGAACATTTTTATCTAAACTTTAAGATGAATAGTATTTTCACTTAACTTGACAAAATTTGAAGCAAAACAACTAAAGACGATTAACTGCTTATTTAGAAGCCAGTTTCAATCTAATATCAGTGATATTTCAGATCTCATCAAGAAGTTTTCACAATATATCATGACAATTTTTCAGTAAAGTTACTTAATACAGTCTTGTATTCTTGGGTTGCACTGACGTCATCATAAAATTTTTCGGGCTTAATATAGAATATTTTTGAATAAAATGTCTTGCATCAAAAAAAGCAGTTGAAGGTTTGTATCTATACGAAATTTTTAGTCATAAGAATATTTTGATAACGAGATATGAGCGATCAAATATCTTCATTGTTTGGTGTGAAATGTATGGGTCCGCCATCTTGATGCACAACCTTTGCACACCAACATGGCGGACAGTAACACGAAGGACCAAAATCATGTAAATATCGCTAGAATTTGTGTTTTCTATGCAAATATTCACCAAAACAAACTTATTTATTACTTACAAAGTTAAAGTGGAACGATTTGAATCACATTTGCCTATATTTCTACGTCTTTACGATATACGTGACAGTGTTGCGTGACAGAAATTGACTCGCAATAAATCAAAAACCATTCATCGAAAGAACTCAGTTTTTTGTGTGAGAACTTAATTTCTTAATGATATAAACAAAATGTATAGGAAACAGTTTCCTGTCATGAATAGTTCAGATTTTAGCTTTTTGATGACGTCATGTGCAACCCAAGAATAACAGACGTTGGTGTCAGTAGTAAATGCAAGTAAATAACTTAAGGCTAAGGTTTGGTGCTTTGCAACACCACCAAGTAAACTTGAGCCCCTTTATATATTTACAGGCAGTGAGATTGATAGACTTTCATGGTTGAAAAACAACCAATATGATTAGTATAAAAAAGACTGATAATACAGAGAATGAATTTTAACAGTTGTTTGTCTATGCATGGATACAACAGCCCAACACTTTGACCTAATTCACACCTATGACAGTGACACTGCAAGTGTAAGCAACAATATGCAGACTCAGCATTGCATTTACCACATAGGTGTGGAAGGTGACATTAGCACTGCTATATTTAACTACTGACAGAAGCAAGGTTTTCATGATCGAGTGACAGAAAAAGAAGTGGAAGCAACACATATATGTGCAGACCCAACTGTGTTGCATTTCTCACCTGAGGTGTAAAAAAAGACAATTAATGGACAGTGTACCACCATAGTGGAGGGTCCCCCTCCATTAACTATGGTACCACTGAGTCTGCATATGTTGTTTCCACTTCTGTTTCTGTCACTGTTAATGTAAAAACCGGGCTTGGGTTGATCTGCATGCATTATATGCTAGTTGCTGAATATGCTGCTTGCATGTAAGCTTATAATTTGTTAGTATGAAGGATCTAAGCTTTTGGTGAGTTAATAATATTACAAAAACACTGTGGAGTGACTTTGCACACATCACAGCTGAATCAGGAAGTAAATATCATATTTCATAGCACACCAAGCTATGGATAAAAATAAACATTTTTCTTATGAAACATGATGCATAATCAATTTAAATGATAGATAAATAGTAATTCTTTCTCAGAGCATCAACAAAGAACTTTTTTTCAAAATCACAAGCACCAAACTATTAATAATAGCAATGAAAAAGCAAAACGAAATGTTAGGTTCCCATCAGTATGGTCACAGTTCTGTTATAAACTGTTTATAAATATAGTACTATATACGTACACGGCAGCACATCAAACTGCTTACTGGAAACAGCTCTAGGCAAAAACACAAGAACAAGACAGCTGTGGTACTCTTGTCAGTTTGGAGATGAGAATGAAGCTTGATATTTTTCCATTTATATAACTCATTGTCTTTATAAATTCATTTAAGACTTTAATAAGTTAAAATAATTTATATATTAGCTGATTAGAAAAAAAATGTCTGCCTGACCTTAATTTCAAGCGATGTGAAAATAACAAGAAACATTTCGATCTGCGAGTAAAATTATGTCTCAAAAGTTTCTTACGACACGATTTTAATAATAGGAGCTGTTGTGTGTTTTGTAAAACACCAAATAAGGATTACACATTATAATTAATTTTACGTGAATTTATATTAGGCTATAAAAAGAACACTTGATCGTAAGTTCTTATCTCAGATGGAACTTTCGATCACATTCTTAAATGCTCGGTGAAAAGTTTTAACGAGAAACGAGGAAGCGTTAATATAACAGCTACTATAGTTATCGAATTCCGAAACTTCCACAACAAAGAAATGCATTAGAAACGAAAACAGCAACACGTATTGTTTACAGTTGTACAAAAATGTCATACTGACCTTCTTTGCTGACTCCTTTTAGCATCTTCCAAGTTCCATCTGCACCTCGAATAACAATTCTACCAGTATCACAATCTGGTAAAGACTGTTCTAAAACTTCTCGAATCAATTGAACTTGAGGTGATTGTGTTACTACAGCTACATGAAGGTCTGAATTTACAGCCACTGTCAAGAACTTTTGAAAACAAGGACGAACTCTCGTAGCCAGCATTTTGCTTGTAAACTGCCAGAAACCACGAGTATGGACGTTTAAAATGGTTAAATCGAAGTCTACAGCTACCATTCTTATCCCTGAAGCTAGTAAATGTTGCACCATAAGAGTGTATTTCTCCATGTTCAGAATACTACATCGACCACCTCTCTGTAGTTGAGTATGTAAAAGTGAGCCTACAGCTCATACGTACAGCGGTTAATATTTTGACGGTAAGTACTTTGTTTGGCACTCCCATCCCACAGGAGAAATGCTCGAAATTTTATTTCCCTGATGTCAAAGAGGAAGCCGTCCTGAGAGCAGAAAAAATGTGAATTCACAACAACCTTGTTCCGGAGCCCTCTCGCAGTAGGGGAAGGGAAGGGCTAAACTTTGCTCATGCGTGTCATTTTATTTTTGCGACACTTTAATTTCACGATTTTAAAAACATGGCTCGAAATTTAACGTCACGAACATAAAAATGACGCGAAAATTTAGTGACTGGAATGTTGTCATTAAGCACGCTGCCAATACAACGTTTACAGTTATTGGACATACAGACAATTTCTGCAGGTCCACTCTCCAATGTTGTCTTCTTCCTTCACTTCAAACACATACTGCCTACTGTATTCCACATGAAAACATACAAAACCATGAAGACTAAATAATCAAAATATATAATGTGATGTTCTGCTATATCTAGTCTCTTAGAAGGACAATAAGATATGGTTTATTTGTATGCATCAAAGCAGTTTTGGGGCATTAATAGGTGGGCTTCAATTTGCTTTCTCAGTTTTACTGGAATTGTGAACAACTGCAGAGTCAATAAAATGACTGGATCTGAATAGCAAGATCACAGCAGATAACAAAACTATGAATATTCACAAACCTTCAAACAAATTATTATAAGTTTTATCCAAAATCTTTATTTCATCTTTTTATAGTACACTATTTTACAAAATGGGATATTTTTGTAGCTATTTACCACAGGAAGCCCAATGTACTTGATTGAGATTTATCGCGCGAAGACAAAACTGGCATCATTCACTAATAGAGAGTGAAAAGAAGTTCAAAGCAATGAATGTTGGTGTTTCTAGGTCTATATGTTTTGTATTTACTGAGCTGGGTCGTTCAGGAAAAACAAAAGACACAAAAAGCGATTATTAAGGGAAACTGTCGAAAATGGAAGCTAATAGCACAGTTCAGGCAAAATGCCTATTACTTACGAGTACGTGGAACTTCTTCCGGGATTCAAAATGTTCTAAAGGCGGCGAAATACGAGACAAAAACCCTCAACTTGTCGCGCAACATTGTTGCGTTGCTGCAGGTTTTTGATCGATATTGCGCGTTTTTCACCTCACGATCTCAACTTGCCACACAACAAAAAATTGAGATCGCGAGGTGAATCGAAAAACGCGCAACATCGATCATAAACCTGCAACGCAACAATCTTGCGCGACAAGTTGAGGGTTTTTGTGTCTCGTATTTCGCCGCCTTTAAACTTCGAGAAAGAAAAAAAAAATTTTCCTCGCGCGTCCTTCTCCTCGAAGAACGAAAAATGGCGGGAACTAAACTTTCCTTTGTTTTGAGCCGTTTTCATCGTCAGGTTGGTGTCAAAGACAAAGCTGATACAGATTGAAGGTAAAGCAATATCAATATTGTAAAAGTGAAGGTAAATGCCAAAAGGAATTTCTACTGAAAAAGCACATTTTCAACTATATTTTGAAATCTGTTTTTCGGAGCATTTTGAGATATGTACGCCATCCGTGACGTTAAATCGTAGACATCACTGTACCAGCGCGCGCCTAATATAAACCATTGGAGTCACGGGCTCCTCCCTCCTGGGCGAAGCCTTAACACCTTAACAGACTTGAGTGGAGACGATTTTAATGAGCTCTTTGCATTATGTTGCATACTTTGCCATCCAGTATCATAATGGCAGATTTTATACCACGTGACTGCACTGATGCACTATTGGATTTTTGATTGATTCTACTATTGTTACGGCACGTCAAATATCATCTATCAGATCTATACATCACTATATCATTTATCATTCTCTTTGATGAAAGGCCAATACTTATTATTCATATAGTACTAGTCCCTTCATCGTTCAAATAAATCATGATTTTGTCTAGAAAGCAGGAAGTAAACATAAACAGCAATACAATACAATATACTTTATTTACAGTGGGTGATACAGCTCAGCCATGGGTTAATTTACAGGTATTCCACTAAAATAATCAATAAAAACAAAATAAAAAAATAAGATATAAAAGAATCGGCTACACTAAAATCCTACTTTTATTTAACTAAACTAAAAAAGAAGAAGAATGCAATAAAATATAATCATTTCTTAATCATTTCAAGGACTGCTAAAGTATTACTAAAAATAAATTATAAATATTCGTATATTAAAATCCTACTTTAATTCAGCGAAACTTTCTTATAGATATAATTCTGTTCATTAATTACAATGATTTATCAGTGGTTTATCTGAATAAATGACATCTTTTATGCCCTAAAAATTAAAATTAGCTATTAAAATACGAGATGTCCAAAAATGCCAATTCGTGTACGTGCTCTAAAAGATTGTCTTTTTTGATAAGTATTTGTAGATGGCTTTTGTTGTTTCGTTTATTTAAATGTCCATTTGTGCATGGAAATCCTCATTAAAAGAAATATATTCACTGAACCATTTAAATGCAGATCTCCTAGGAAACTGTGTTAATAATTTTTTTCTTAGCTTAGCTTCATATTTATTTTATCATATTTGAACGAGGCCAGGCTGGTATATTTACCAATGTTAGAGCTGTGTATAAACAATAATTGTTGCTCACATAAAGATTATAATCCCCAATTTCCTGCCTGATAAATGAACAATAGCATTTAGGTCATGCTTTGAATATCGGAAGTATATGGTGTTTTCGTTTTGTTTTTGTTTCTTGCCTGAACAAAATATAAATGTAGTCTTTATTGATCTCTATGACATGGCCACCCCCTGAGACTTCCAATAATCGTCAGTTTCGTAGTTTACGCGGCATTCTTTTTGAGGCTAAAAATACTTCCAAAAGGTGCATGATTCATTCACGTTTAGTAAATAGATTGAGCGAATTTACTTTAATCCTAAGTTTCCTTGCATGACAATTATGATATCAAAAATATCCACTGTACGAAATGTTAAAATCTTTTTAGCACCTTTCTTGCCTTTTACTGATTAGAGACTAGTTGTTTTATGACATCAGGATGTTTCCTAGTGGGAAGGTGACTTGGAGTGATTGCTACCTATTTTGTGGACTAAGAGATGATTAATATTTCAGTATTGAAGAGTTTCAAGTCTGAAAATCTGGAGACCAGTTCAAATGTACATAGACCATGCACTAACACAATCGCCAGCCATGTTCAAGCACAATTAGCAAGGTTCCAGGTTCTGAGGCATTCTACGAGAAGTGACAGCGTTGCTTAGCAATGCAAATTACTTTTTACTATAACTATCTTACGTTTTGCATTTCAAGCCAAGTTGAAAAGACAGTACGATAATGAGAATGTCGACCTGGTTGGTAATTCCTTTAATTTTCACCAGACATTGTTATCATTATAAGATGTAAGGGCATTATCAAGCATGTTCGCAGAAAATATTGCTTTTAATTTTGTGGATCAATACTGACAAGGAATTCCTTGGAAATCTGAAGACAGAGGTTACATATAACAAGACAACATATTAACGATGACCTAAATACGTTTGGCATCGAGAAAGGAGGACATCGAGAAAATTACCCAAGAAATACCTGAAAATGAATTTGACAGTGAGTAATGCAAGTTTGTATTCTGTGTACCCTCTACAAGCGCGATCTCAAAGTGAAGTGATTGCTGAGACACTAGTGGCTTGTGTACTATTTATGCTTGGTGTGACCGGCAATAGTCTTGTCTGTTATGTCATATACAAGAAACGATTTACTAGTTCGTCTATGTACTTCTTTATGCTAAATCTCGCATGTGCTGATCTTCTTGTGTGCTTCGCTTCCATTCCACTAACACTTTTGTCTACAAGACCACAGCCTGTCGATGTTAATTTTGGATCTATTGGTTGTAAAATAGTCCGCTTTGTACAGTATATGTTACCACCGGCGTCTGTAGCAATCCTTACTGCTACGTCCATAGATCGTTACTTCCACATCTGTATACCGCTACGAAAAATGATCACTACACGAGCTACTAAGCAACTGGCAACAGTGTGTTGGGGATTTGCCCTCTTTTTAACTTTGCCAATATTTTTTCTCATAGACACACAAAATGTCACCTATGAGGGCTCGGTTTATCGATTCTGTAATATCAAAGAAACCTGTACATATCCCAAAGCAGGGATGGTCTACCTTGTTTTTCGGGGAGCTTTGGGATTTGCAATTCCACTGGGTGTTATTATGGTGTTATACTTCAAAATTGTACAAACTGTATGGCAACGCGATAGACGCCATGGTGCGACAAACCGGCAACGAGCGAATGTCGTGAAATCGTTACTGACGGTTGTGGTAGCATTTTCGTTAAGTTGGGCGCCATTTTCTGTCTGCAACAAGTATTATCTCTTTGTCGAACCTGAAAATGGTTTAATTACGAGAGAAGAGATTATTTCGTTCTGGGTCGGTCTGTCAGCGTCTGTCTACAACCCAGTCATCTACGCTTTTTACAACAAGAAATTCAGAGATGCGTTTTTTCTAGTGATATTTAAAAGACGAGTCACTCAGGCGCCAAGAACTCGTCCAAGATCGAAGACTTTGCCTGCTTTATTCACTGTTGATGAAATACCAAAGCTAGAGGACGACATGAATGGAGGGAACTCAAACAATTTACAAATGCACTCTAAGACTCGACATTTATCACTTGGATTTCAACCTATTGTCGAAGGGACGAGAGCTCACGAAATAGACTTTGAAAACAAACAGGCTACTGAAATGATTTCAGACAATAATTTAATATTATGCTATGAAGGTGACTTATTCGGCTACCAAAGAAGCAAAGAAATCAAGAAGCAAATTCGGAGTAATTCACAATTACCGGTTGACAGTCCAAAAACAAATGGATCGTTAATGAGCCCTCAACACGCATGCACAGATTCATCAAGTAATTATGACATGTTTGAACAACCCACACTCGTTAGCGAGACAACAAAAGATAAATCAAAGCGAAAGATCGGATTAGCTAATCTTACACACGAAATACAAACAGTTACACAATGTCCATACTCGTCAGTCTTACAAAGATCGCAAACATTTCAATGTCCACAGAGGAACTACGTCACTGATATACGACATCTAGATGTGAAGTCGCATGATTCTTCTCGAAGTATTTCTTTCTCACGGTACGGTACTGGAGACGAAAGACTACGTCTGTCACGGTCCAAGACTTTTAATAATGGCCATAAATCATTCACTTTTGGCAGGAATACTGCTGTAACACCTATAAAACACTTGTCACGCTTGTAACATGAAAGTCACTCCCTGAGTTACTTTTGAAAATAATCAGTGGTAGATATATATTCTCAGTGTTAATTATGTGGGAGTAAAAATCACCATATTGCATGGTAGCTTTGGTAAAATAACGCCGTGATGCAAATGACTAATAATATTTGCTGAAAAGACAGTTGCAGCCAATATTCCCAGTTCCGGTTCAATTGAAGCATTTTACTTCTCGGGAGAAAGAAGAAATATTGAAATTGAACAAACATTTTTTGGTGAAATTTGAAGAACTGTAATGCTCTGATTAGAACTAGGCTAGCAGACAAACGGCAAGACATACGATGATTGGATAAGATATTTTAGTGCAGTACAGTTTCAAACACTGGGTTCAAAATGGAGTTTTGGCAACTTCTATTTTCAAAAACGTCATCCATAGGTCGATGTATTTTTAGTCTGAAAATCCAAGACATTTTAATACAGGTCCGTAGCGCCCACAGGGGCTGGGGGGACACAAGAAAAAACTAATCGTTATGCATCACGTGATGCATAGTGACCTTGTGCGCCCCCCTCCCCCCACAGTTTTTCAAGACTTACTACAGCCCTGGGGAAAACGCAGAGCAATAGAGCTGCCTAGTTCATACGAGCACTATTACTTTTAAGTAAAATAACTGTTTGGTGGTGATATAAACATTGATAGTGGCAAGCGCCATTATCTATTCACGGGGGATTGGCCATTTACGCGACGGTTCGACGGACCACATAGGGACACAACACGTTCCATTTCGAGGGCGGGTAAACTTCGAGTATACATATGTACATAATGCCACTATTATGTATTTATGTATATATAATTTTTTTTTTAGACATTAGCTTTTTACATTGTATATATATATTTTTTAGCACGGCACGTCTGAAAAACAGTCCCACTGATGGCGTTTACCGTGGGTAAATAAAGTTAATTGATTGATTGATTGATTGATTGAGTTACGCGCTTCGAGTTACGCGCTTCGAGTTACGCGCTTTTCGAGTTACGCGCTGTGCCACACCCATTTTTGCCTGTGCCACACCCAGCGCGTAACTCGATGTCTTTAGGAAAGGTTAGTGACTTCGAGTTACACGATGAGCGCACAACTCGAACTAAACCATATCGTCTTGAAGTGTCGAGTTACGTAAATAAGACGTTTATATTGAATTATCAGGTTTACAGGAAACTAATTAGACTAAAGTAATTTTGAAATTTAAGAATATCAACATATGTTATGTATTCACAACCATCGTGTAACGAAAAACTACTCAAACATAGCTTTAACATCAAGATAAGAGATTCTTTTGTACCCAAGAAAAGCAAATGTAATCAAATCTCCTGCCAGAGATAGCTTAACAGCAAAATATTTTGTTCTTCTCCGTTCAAGGGCAATGCCTGGCTTCTGCTAGTACTAAGGGAGGTCAGTGGCGTTTCAAAAACTGTTCTATTTACTTTTTTTCAGTCATTTTTTGGACATATTTGTATGTTGGTTCTAACGTTAAAAATAACATTATTATTACTACTGTTCTATGAAGATTTTGTTAAAAATAAGAAAACGATTAAATCAGAATGTATTCAGTTTTAAAATGTTGATTCTAGACTAATAATAATTCAACATAAACGTCTTATTTATTTACGTAACTCGACACTTTAAGACGATATGGTTTAGTTCGAGTTGTGCGCTCATCGCGTAACTCGAAGTCACTAACCTTTCCTAAAGACATCGAGTTACGCGCTGGGTGTGGCACAGGCAAAAATGGGTGTGGCACAGCGCGTAACTCGAAAAGCGCGTAACTCGAAGCGCGTAACTCGAACATTACCCGATCCCTCCATTTCTGGTGGCCAATAGCCTATTAGCTCAAATGACCCGTACAGCCTTCAGAAAAAGTAGACCACTTATCTATGTAGCGTTAAACACCCCATGGGACGGTGAACTGATAGAGCTAATGGAGTCAACACCTCTCAAGATTATTTTCCGATGAAAGGGAAGAATTAATCATAGATCTTAACAAAACAAAGAATAGAACGTTTATTGGTACTTTTTCTTGTTTTAGTCCTTTACCACGTTATTGTGATTTCCATTTATCTATACATTAATCATCGTCGTCCTTTGCAAGTCCACCAAACACCTACAAAACATGGAAAATGAGAAATAACACATGATAAACATGATTGTTTAATGTATCATCTTGCAGGGAACGGCAGGAAGTAAATATTGCTGTGGAAACGTTTTGCTAGCGAAGCGATGCAAAGCATGAATATTTCTCCATGTCTGAAATGGTAAAGTTACGTGCACGTGTTTAGTGTCGTCACGCTGCACAAGAGTCTAAAAGTAAACAACAACAAACAAAACAAGCAAAACTCGTGTTTATTGTCAAACTTTTAAGACCACTATGCAACATTTCTTCCGAGAAAAAGATAATAACCAACCAGGAATGTTGCCAAAAGAGCTGCAACAATTCTCCGAAAAACTAGGTGTGAAAAAAAGCTAGGTCAGTTTTGTGTAAATTTTGATTAAAAACTTTAACTGTAGGCAGCAACGTTTTTCTTTTTATTTTGTTCTTTGACAGTTGGTATATAACAAAACACTTATTGACTGGGACCTCGGGAAAGCAGTATGTCAGTACTCACCTCACTAGGTATAGATTGTTTCTCGATGCGAATTTCTAGAAAATAAACATTGTCAAGTCATTAGTTTTATCTGCTGTGACAGCGTTACAACATACGATGCAATATTTCCTGTAACACGTCAGGGGTGGATACGTAGTGTGTTGCGTGCGATGTTAAACATGTTGCATCGTGTGTCCAGGCGTTCAAGTTGCACATCATCCCAAAACTGACATTATGGTTGCCGCCCAATCCAATGAAGCGAACTTTGCCAATATTCTACTCGATAGCAGGCATTAGGGAATAAAAGAGAAGATAGGCATTCCGGGGGGAGGAGGTTACTCCTTACAGTTTTGGGTAGGGATGTGCCGCTGAGCCCCTCAAACCCTGACCCAGTTCCAGAGCAAAATTTCCAAAATCAATGCCTTGTTCCAGAGTGAATACTCTAAAACAATACTTTGTTCCAAAAAGACGTACCAACGTTTTTACGACTTTTTTTAATTACACAAGGGATATTAACACCAAGTCATGACTCATTTTATTCCTTAAAAGTTGAAGAGTAGTTACGAACTTTGTAAAATAGGGTTAGGGTTACAGAGAGTGATTACGATTTGATAGACCCTGTTCCAGAAAAATGCTCCAAACCATACCCCGTTTGGCGACACGTACCGGTATAGCGAATACAGAGGAGACCTAAAACCAACTTCAAACAACCTAAACTTCCTGTAAAAATAACTTTAGCTTTTGTACGACACTTATTTTTCGACTGGAGGTTTTTGTTGCACTATGCTTGAATATGAAAAAAACTCCTGTCAATATTTATACCTCGTCTGCGACTTTCTTGATCATTATCTTCATCATCGTCGTCATCGTCGTCGTCAATGTCGATTTCTTCTGGATTTAATGTTTTTGTTGTTTCAATCGTGTCATCTGTTGCTTCTCCTCTGAAATAAAAATAGAATAGTTGTCCACAGGCTATCTAGAACAACCAGAGACAGACAGGCAGACAGACAGGCAGACAGACAGACAGACAGACAGACAGACAGGCAGGCAGGCAGGCAGGCAGGCAGACAGACAACAGACAGACAGACAGACAGTTTACCTAACAAAGAGAACTTTTTCTTTAGGTTGCAAGGCTTCTTTCTTTGCTTGTTCTGTAGCTGCTAAAACTTGCTGTTCTAGTTTCTTCATTTCGTCTGTCGTTTCCATTGCTTCTCCTGAGGGGATTCAAAAACAGATCAAAGTTGATTCTGCAACCCACTTGGCTACTAGGTCCAATGCCCTTGACAATGTCTTTGTCCCTAACTAGCATGGTTCAACTTTATGTACCCCTTGGGTGCAAGAGGTTCATTTCCCCTCCTCTCTCGCAATGAAAGAAAACCTCTGGCACCCATACGAAGTAATTTAAACACTGCACAGTACATGAATACCGTACCAACCACGTGTACCCTCGCAAGATCTTGGCCACCTAAAGAGGCAACGTGTTGTTTTTGTGCCGATAGCCAAGCAATAGTACAGGGACACTAGGCATACTGATTTTCCCCTGACAGACCCCACTGAGAATAATAACTTGTCTCACCTCCACTTTTACCAGCCGCTGCGGCTAACATCTGTGCAGACATGAAGTTGACCTGTGGAAAAAAAAGAAAAAATCCCATTCAAATCCGTGCTCCATTCAGTAATACAGCACGCAGGAAGTGACGAAAGCACGAAAGAAGTGTAAAAAGAGCACGAGCCGTAGGCTCGAGTGTTCTCCACACTTCTTGAGTGCTTTCGGCACTTCCGGCTAAGTGCTGTATTACTGAACGGAGCACGGAAAAAGATGTTCTATTTGTTTTATTATATATTTTTAAGTAAATATTCAAGGGAAAAAGTTCGATTTTCCCCTTATAAAAATTCAAAAGGTGCGCGCGTGGTCGAGCTCGCGCTGCTGACATCAGAACTGTGCTCCGTTCTCTGATAAATCACAGCCTTTAGCCAATCAGAGCGCGCGTATCGACAAGGGTATATAATAAAAATGTATATGTGTATGCATATTTCGCAAACGAGAATGGTTACCCCAGTTTTTATTTCGTGCTGTATTACTGAATGGAGCACGGAAAAAGCTGTTCTATTTGTTAAATACACTCCAGTAATCTGAATGAAAATGCCCATAACAAAGTCGTAATTCTGTGCTATGAGTGTGAAACGGACCACGCTCCTCATCTGGTAGTCCAGCAACGTTTGACTTTCGTTTTGCCTGAGTTCTTTCTGTTGTTTATTTAATTACTTGATTATTTTTCTGCTCATCTCGATCTCCTCGCTCAGGAAAAACTATTTAAAAACTTCGCAAATCTTAATTTTCGTTGCTCTAATTTTCGTTATTCTTGTAAGTGTTTAAAAACTCCAAATTGCTTTGGATTTTGATTTATTTGTTCTAAATAAGTGGAGTAAGTTTTGATAATTTTAAAGCCCGAGAAAAATGAGATTAGGATGAATCAAAAGCTTTTTCCTCGCTGACGAAAATTCCTTGCAACAAGACGAACGCAAGCTGTATCATTCTTTGATCAACAGAAAAGATGTATTTTTTTCTGGATATTTTTGACAAAATCTTAATTAAACCGCCATACAAAACGAAACGCGATTTTGAGACGGCAATAACAATCCTCGCGCGATTAGCTCACACAGCAAACCCGCTGCGGCTTTGATGTATCTCGTATAAAACCCGTAATTGCATGTTGCTCAGATTGTGAGACTTGGATAGTCATGAGACATCTCTCAAATTTACTTGATTGCCAAGATTGTGGAAATACTAAATAGCTTGTTGATCCGTTTTAGAGGGATTTCAAATAATACCTGTGTATTAAACTGTGCCTGTACACTTCTCTTGATTCTCAGCATTTCACGGAAAGTGTCTTCGTTACCGTGACGAACTTCAAAGTCGTTCCATGTCTTCCAGAAGTCGGGAGTTCTCTAAAGAGTAAGAGAAATAAATCAAACAACTCGGTCTTTATGTATACAGTGGAAAATGGCGAAGATGGAGTCTGTTTTCATGAGAAGAAGCAAACGAAACGTACACTACAAGGACTGTACTCACCCTTGGATCTGACATCTGTGATGCATGCATGTATACTGCACGTGCACGATCAATTTCACCGAGTTTTCGCTCAAGTTCAGCAAAACGAACACACATTTGCCTTTAGAAAGTTCAAAGCAAATCGTTATTTGACAATTTGTGGATGATAAGTTTTCTTATAACTTTTAAAGTCCCTATAACGTCTACGAGATTAGTATATATTTTGAATATCTTTTATGTTGAAAATTACTCTTCAAATAAATTTCGTCAATCGGCCGTATATTTTCTGAGATATGAAGGATTGAAATGTCAAAATGCAAATGAGATGACGTCATTTAAAGGCAATTTATTATACAAAAACATTACAGTGCAAACTTCTTAAATTTTGACATTTGCAACTCATTTCCATGAATAAAACATATGGTTTAGTAAAGGTTTTGGTTATTTAGTCTAAGAGCACTTGCTGGAAACGTAACAAGTATTTAGGTCAAATCCTTAAATGATGTCATCTCATAATTTTCATTTTGAAATTTCAAACCTTCATATCTCAGAAAATATACGGCCGATAGACGAAAATTTATTTGAAGGGTTATTTTCAACACACAAAGATTCAAAATATATACTAATCTCGTAGACGTTATAGGGACTTTAACACGCGCACCTAACCTCTAACTCCAGTTTGGAAGTTCACAACGAACTTGGTTGGCGAACTTCGAAAATTCGTTAGAATCGAGGCCGGTTTGCACTTGTTTGCACTGGGAATACATGAGATTTATCACAAATCAAGGCCTTCCTCTTTCTCAGTAAAGAAATTCGAATTTGATCATCAAAATGGAATCTTCCACGGCTATACCTTGAATCAAGAAACCCAATTCAAACGATTTTCTGAATTTGCGCGAGAAGTTCGCGAACAAAGTTCGTTGTGAACTTCTGAAGTACGACTTGAACTGTGGAACTTCCGCACGAAATTCGGAACCCACTCCTCATCAAAAGTAATGTGAAACGCACTGATGCAGATGACAATCGTATAATTTACTGATTACGATGCATTGATCAATGATGACGATGATGACGATGTCTCAAATATTACATGCAGACATTATATTTCTGTGTTACGAGTCACACACTGAACTTTACCTGGCCTGATCGTCCTGTAGCACTTCAATGGCCTGTTCAAAGATCTCTCTTGTATGTGTTACACCGAAGATCTCTGCTGCTCTCTTGATGTACAAATTAAACATCTACAAAGAGACAAAATATGTCAGACTTAATCACACACTTCTAGTCCATCCCTTCCTAGCTGGACCCCCTGACGTACACACCGTCGATTCACACCATTTCATTTGCCTAAAACAATTTCATGATCTCTTTGCCTAAAAAATAAACCTGTTGTTCAAAATAGAACATACATGGAAAGGAATCGAAATATCACTAGTCCATTATCCACGTGTAATGGTGCAGTACCTCAAACTGTTCTTCTGGTGTTACAGCTTTGGTTGAACGGTCATATATAGCCATAGCATGACGGGCTAAACCATGGTCTTCTTCGAGCTTAGCATACATTAGATAAAAGGCTGAAAAATAACAATGGATTAGTAGTAGTAGTAGTAGTAGTACAAACGAAGGAGAGAAGCACACACTAAGAACTAGAAAAAATAAACAAACAAGTGAATCGGTTTGAATGAACAAAATAACAAAAGAACTGTTTAAAAAAAGAACTATTTATTTAAGTGTCCAAGTCTTCTAACGCTTGTGCACTAATTGGGGGCACTATCCACTCACACACACTACCACTACATTGACTTGTTTAAGCATACAACTCTCAGCTCACATGTTGATTTTTGCTGAGGGAGGAAAAACCGGAGAACTGAACCCGGAGAAAAAACCCTCGTGGCATGGTAGAGAACAACACATCAAACAAATTCAATTCACATATGATCCAGGCTCTCAGTCGAGCTAGGACTCGAACCCGGACCATAGTAGTAGCTACTCAGGGGAGAAAGCGTTGCGTGACGACACTGGTAGCGGCTGCGAGGGAGACTAGGGCCATAGCGGTCAAAGGCCAGCGCTCTAACCACTCGGCTAACCATGCCACCCAATGTATTGTTAATCATGAAAAATAAAATTAAAATAAATTACAAAAAAGAAAAGAAATTCAAAAACAACTTGGTTACTTTTGGAGAACTTTGCTGGGCATCCATCCAGTACTTGTTCAAATAGGTCTCTTGCACGTTCAATCTTACTTCCTCCCTATAAAAGAGAGAAGGAAAAAAAATAAATACGGGATGAACTTTGTCAGTACTTCAATCCTATCACTGGTAGATGAATGTAGCAATGAGTACTTACATATCTTCTAATAAATTTACTAAGATAGGTATTCCATATGTCAAACACATTAGGCCACTTGAACATAGCAACGCCTCGCTCAAATACCTGTTAAAAATAAATAGTTTAGATTCTAAGCCTTACTCTTGTAGCAGAATTTTATCAAATCTCCAAAATAAGGCAAAAAAGGCTAATATTTTACTTCGAAATCGCGGGGAGTGGTTGCCCAGATCTCCCGAGCCAGAGGTTCGTGCATCGAGCGTTCGTTTGGATATACAACTATTTACATGTATGCCTATTTGAACAAATAGTGACCCTTTCAAAATCATCGAACCTAGATCGAAGCTGAAATCGAAATGGTGGCTGGGTGCACTAATAATACATCGATTTTGATATGTTTTATCTATGAATTCGCTACATTATCGTGTCTGGAATATCCAAAATTCGTCTTGGTCGCATTTTGAAACGTCCAACGGGTCCAAGTGCACTTCTATGAACTTATCAAACCTGGCAAATTTCCCAGTGTTCATTTCGGTCTCAGCTTCTATGTTTTGAAAGTGTCAATGTTTGTGCAATTAGCTATATACACTTTGAATGTTTCATCGACCATGTAAGATGTATCACGTATGACTTTCTAGTCAGGTATTTACGCGCCTGAGTGAGTGTTGTCTGTAAATAAGGAGAGAAATAGCACTCGATAATTCAGTTGATTTGTGTGCACATTGTAACTACAAGAGAGAGTAAATACAGTCATTGTTATTATGTACCCACCTTCCCACACAAAAGATGGAGAGGCTGAGCCTATCATCGACCGATAGTCTGATAGTGAATGACTTGAGGTGCGTGAAGTTAGTAAGTCAAACTAACCTTAAAGCTCTCTTCAAAGTAGCGATGTTCTTCAAGGAATAAAGCATAGTTGATAATGATCTGTGGATTAGCGATTCTTAGGTCAAGAATACGACTGTACACAGCTTTAGTTGACTGGAAGGTACCAAGACTTTCTTCTAAGTCGGCATACATAGACCACAGCTTGAGAGACTTGTGAACACGTTTTTGAACTGTTTCTCCCTGTCAAAAGTAACGAAGCAAAGCAACATCAATAAATCAGTCATTTACCAAAACGTACCAACAGCGCTAGCGTTCTAACTTAGGCCTAGTTCAAACGTCGCATCTCTCATGTGCCGAATTCAATTCCTAAGATTGTTATCTTGATCACAAACCCAGTTCCGTTAGAGCAGCATGAAGCATGTATACTAAACATTACCTAGAACCCTTTAAGCTCTTTAATGTCCAAGGATCTACAACGTACAGCTTGGGAATGTGGTGCGTCCACCGTGAATGTAAGGCCTAGTTCAAACGTCGCATCTCACATGCGCCGAATTCAATTCAAGAATTACATGCATGTGAAATACGACATTTGAATCAATTAAATTCGACAGTTTCAAATTAAATACGACTTCCGTCGAATCTGCGATACGACGCAGATACGACTTTGGTTCGACAGTTAATTTAGACGTCGCATTTCACATGTGCTAAATGTAATGCAGAAAGGTATTAGACCAGTATTAGTCTTCAATTATTACCCAGAATTCACCGGGTTTTCCTAATTGTCATGCGCATTACCACTGCTTAGTAGAATTGCTGGATTTAGCAAACTTTTGGACAGTGTGTTTACTGGAGACTCAAATTGTATCTTTCTTTTGGCGGTTATAAAAGATCTCAGCTAGAAGAATCCAAAATGACCGGAGATTCAAGCCAAATACATATACATGACATATATACGATACATGTTGTATGTAGTCCTCTATGCCTTTATACTGGAATAATGAAATAGGAAAAAAAATCACCTTTAGTTAAATTTTTGGATTTATGACCAATTTTTCTCATAAAGCTACATATCGTCTGATATCTCGAATTATTTGATCTAATTCGCAGAAAAATCATTGTCGGTACAAATTTCAAGGCTTGTAGACAAATGGCTGCAAATTTCTCAGAAATCAGACAAGGTTTTGATGTAAAAAGACGCGATTAAAATTTATGTCTGACAAACAAATCAATAGGTACGGGCCACCTTAAGTGTGGACGACAGTCCTAACTGTCAACACAAAGATTTCAAATTTATCAGGATTAGTCTGGACCGCCTACTTTACGGTACTCTACTATGGATTCCATATTTCGTTTTTGCAAACAGCCTGCTATTTTCCGAAGCCAGCCTCCCAATTCAAAAAGTACTGAAACCCCTCACGTTTCACGGTTCACGTAACCACTGATTTGTTAGTGTTACCTCAGTGTTGTATAAGAAAACATTGAAACAGCCTGAAACAGCCTGCTATTTTCCGAAGCCAGCCTCCCAATTCAAAAAGTACTGAAACCCCTCACGTTTCACGGTTCACGTAACCGCTGATTTGTTAGTGTTACCTCAGTGTTGTATAAGAAAACAAGTTAGTTGGTACCTGGTCATAGTAGTCAGTCTTTGTAGAAGGTACAGCAGTTGCTTTTCTCATCAGTTCCAATGCACGCTGGTAGTTTCTTTTAATAATAAACATAATAAAAACCACAACTATAACATAGCAACATCAGAAGTGACTGGTAATTGACTCTTTTGAGTCTATAATAAAGTTAGTTTGATCGGGGCCCCGTTGCTCTGTGTGCCTTCCCTGCCAAAGTGGCGAACGGCTTGGAAATAAATGAATAAAAAATAAATCTATTTGCAATTTAAAGATTCTTGCTAGTAGTGAGGTTAGTACACTTTAGAAGTTTAAAATGTTTCGGTAACACTTGCACGTGAGACTTTGACAGCTTGCAAGACAAAAAAACAAGTTGTTTCTTGCTTCGTTCGTTTGTTACAATAATTCGAGACTCCAAGACACCTTTTTGCATAAAGAAACAACATTTCAAGACAATTACAAATAGAATTGAACTAAAAGTTTCTGATTTATGGGTGCATCATTGACCCCTCCCCACAGCGAATAGAGTACTTACTCATGTCTAATCTCCATCTCTGCATATTCACACCAAACACTAGCCAAGTCATCAACATGTCTGTAGCTCACTTTAGTTGCTTTGTCAAATATAACACGTGCTTCTGCTATCTGATTGTGCTTCTCGTAAAACTTTGCAAACTCAACCCACAGTGTGTGTAGTTTTCCTGTTGCTAACTTGGGATCTACAGTCTGTACGGCCTCAGTGAAAGTATTAATGATGTCTGTAGGCTTGCCTTCGTACAGTCTGACACGCTTGTGCCACTCGTGAACATTATGGGGATTTTGACGAAGTAGGACACTAAAGCCAGAATAAGTGGAATAATCATTTTATATCATTTATATATAGTAACAAAATCAGTTAATGTATCCAGTGATTTTACTCATATCCCACATGATAGCTAAATGTCAACGACCATGACCATGATTACTGTGACAGTAATCTCATCTTTATTCAATTCAGTTTTATATCGCGATTCTTCTAATATTTGATCTACAGAGAGACGGCGTTATTTTCAGATATTGTCGTCTCACGCGTTCGTGATTGGTCCAAACACATCGAAGTGGCTTTCTTCAAAATTTTAACAGCAACTTTTTAAATAATATCCGCGAGTAAAAACCAAAACGATGACATATTTTGCTGAAAAAAGCAGGAAGGAGGGAGCGTCTCCAAGGAAAATCGTGAGACAGTCATGATCTCTGCACATAGCGGCACTTGGAGGAGAATGTAATTTACATGTTTCCTTGCTGTTTTTAAACCCAAAACGTTAAAATATTCGTCTGAAAACCTTTTGAAAACTTGGCGATTTCGTGAACATTTATATCTACCAACCTCGACGTTTATAAGTGAAGAGATCGTGCGTTTGAATTCTTTTTTCAAATTATTAAAAGTTTAACCCACAATCTTTATGTCATCTTTTTATAGTACTTTTACAAAAAATGGAAAATGTTTGTAGCTGTTTACCACGGGAGACCCAATGTATTTGATTGAGATTTGTCGAAGACAAAACAGAAAAATGATTTTTAACTGCCATCATTCACTGATAGAGAGTGAAAAAAAGTTCGAACTGAGCAATTAATTTTGGTGCTTCTAGGTCTCTATATATATGTTTTGGATTTACCAAACTGAATCGTTTAAGAACAACAAAAGAGAAATCTGACTCAATATGTTAGGAGACGAAAAGGGATTGTTTATAAGCAAAACTATCGAAATTCGAAGCACAGTTCAGGCAAAAAGCCTATTACTTACGAGTATGTGGAACTTTTTCCAGGATTAAAATGCTTTAAAACCCCGAAAAAAACTTATCGCGCGTCCTTCTCCTCGAAGAGCGAAAAATGGCGAGAACTGAACAAGACAGCATTTCTTTCCTTTGTTTCGAGTCGTTTTCATCGTCAGGTTGGTGGCAAAGACAAGATTGACAAAGACTGAAGGTATTAAAGCAAAATCAATATCGCAAAAGTGAAGGTACATGTCTCACGGAATCTCTAAAAAGTACATTTTTCAACTACATTTTGGAATTTATTTTTCGGAGCATTTTGAGAACTCAATTTTGGTTGCTATCTATGTACGCCATCCGTGACGTCAAACCGCAGAGACCACTGTCCCTGCGCGCGCCTGATATAAACCATTGGAGTCAACTCCTGGAAAAAAGCGAGAAAAGTTAGTGAATGAAGTAGCGATTGCGAGATATTGGGCGCGTTTTACTGAAAAACAAGTTTACAGGTACAGAGAATCTCAATTTCCATCAATCAAAAATGATATTTTTTGTCCTTTTTTCTTCTCAACAACAACAACAAAAACAAAAACAGAATCACGATACAAAACTGAGAGGCATTATCGGTTTATGACAGTGTTGGGAGAAAATATTTTAAGGAAAAAGCCCAAAGTGTGATGACGTCCCCCCACCCCACCCCCCCAATACCAGAATCCTTTTCAAGAACCTTTCATTTTCAAATTTTAAATTTTTTCGAGAGTAGAAACACCATCTAGTTTTAATTAGTGAACAAAAGCTACTAGAAAAGGATATTCTGGCATAGAGAGGGGGTCAAAACGTCATCACACAAGTTTGGGGTTTAATGACTCCGTCGCCGTGCGACTCTGCCAATATCAATTTTTTCTCCTCACGCCGTCATTATAAACCGATAATGCCGTCTCAAAATCGCGTTTAGTTTAAAGTAAAAACCCTGTTGAAGTGCTGTAATACACACCTACTGAGAAGTAAAGGACGTCTATCCATCAAGTTTTCAAATCTTGCCAGTCTTAACTCCAAATCAATATCCTCTGTGCAAAAAGTATAATATGTGCATGATTTTATTATTCATAATTAATTATGTGACAATCCCAAAGTGTCTGTATAGAAGACTACATTTTCAATCATGTACCCAACTTGCTGTTCTCAAACTTACATTGTACATTTTTTTTGCATTATTGCTAAAAAAGAAGCCTGAACGAACACTAATAGAATGTTTCTTTTATTTACTTCCCTCCCTGAAAAACAACAACAACAACAACTCCAAAAGAATATGCTTTACCTTCTTCAGTAGCCCCCATCTCTGCTGTGGTTTCCATTTTAGCACTAATCATACTCTCTTCAAACTGTGCATAGGCATCAAATACCTTAAATAACGAGAGAGAAAAACATTTTTATTCACCAATCATGGTACAGTACTAGTCCACAATGTTCCAGATAAGAAATAAAATCTTGGGTCAATGACCCTGGAATTAAAATGGAAAATTTTACTTAAAGTATCCAAGCACTTTTATGACCCCTTGTATAAACAACATGACCCCTTGTTTAAGCAATAACTGTAACAACCATTAGATGTCTCCAACTATCACATTCATACAAGCTTGATGCAAGCCTTTCCAGGGAAATAACCAAATGCGGTCATGAAAACTGACCTGTCCAAAATCCCTGACTGTCATGACTGTCTGTATGGCCTCTTCATACACGTCCCTGGCCTGAAAATACAATGAAGAATTTTCAAGTCAAACATTTTAAACAGACAAAGGGTTATCTCAAACAAATGAGCTATATGGCTATGGGATACCTGTGGAATGCACTGATAATAATTGGACATGTACATTGTACAAAATGGTGTCAAGTCAAACTGTACATATAAAGGTAATAGACAAACAATATCTGTATTTACTGTAGTTATATCAGTATGAGGTTAAAGGTTTTCTAGAAGCACAAAACAGTTCGAGAGTTCTCCTTATAAAAGAACTAGTGTCTAGTGATACAAAGAACTTGTTTGTTTTGCATTACAAGATGGATCATTTAGTTTTATAGTAAAGTACATACTTTTTCAAAATGTCCACTACGGATGTAGAAATCAGCCAACAAACACCACAGTTGACCCAAGCTATCAGTAAACTTATGAAGACCGCCTCTTATGATGTCTGCTACCTTCAGACTTTTTATTTTAGTGGGATTTTTGGAGATCATTTCACACAGATCATGCCATAACTGTACACAGAGAAACAGACTAGTAAGTTCATTTCTTTGCACTAACTACTTAACACAGTCATGTTGTGTACTGTTTTAGGGTACAGGAATTTGTCAGACTGCAAGAGAAATGTTAGAAGAACAACACTTCATGATTGCTACTCTACTCTAAAACTGCACTTTATTATTATAAAAAAGTTCACACATACATGTACATCCTTGCAGCTTTATGACATGGCTGACAGTCAGGCAACAGATGGCTGACAGTTTATCAACAGTTAATAAGATGCAGGCAGTGGCCCAAATAGCAAAACTGTTGGGTGCTTAAGGTACAAAAGGACAAGAGGCAGTCACCTGACAGGGCCATACCTGTTGCCCGACAGCTTTAAACCTGTTATTCTACACTTTTATCCTGTACAATGTATGTCAATAATGACTACAAAGTTACCTGGTGATTGGACTTGCCTTCCTTTGACAGAAAGTCCTCCTGGAAATGACAAACCAAACATTGTTTTGTAAATGTTTTTTTCAAGCAACACATTCAGCTATACTGTCTTATTTGCAAGTTGCTCTCACCTTCACAATGTTAGTCAACTGACCTTATTAACTATTGTTGCTAGTCTAGTAGCTGCTTCATCTGTCCAGCCAATGGACACTAAGTATTTCACATATTGCTCAGTATTTTCTGGTTCAAGCTAAACAAAAGAATTGGATAAATAAATCACACTTACCAGACACACACACACTACCTATAAATAAGGAGATGGTGACTCAGTTTAGTAATAAGCTACATGTATGAATATTTTAAAAAAGTTCTATTTTTTTTTTCATTTTCAATTCTCAAAATATATATATATATATATTTAACAATTAGACTACAAGTTCGAGTTTTCTATCAGCTGACATGATAGTCAACTATCAAAGCCAAGAAAACAAGAACAAGTAGTCTAATTGTTTTGGTAAAAATCTACTAGTATTCTAATACAAAATTTAGAAAAAGAAATTAGTGATATTTTTTAACCTAAATTAAAATTTTAGCCAATTTTTTCACTTTTAAAAGTAGTAGAGGTAGAGGTACGTGATTCAACTCTGTAGCTGTTTTCTTATCAAAATCGCAAAAATTTCTCAGCTTATGTATTAACATTTGTACGTGTTATTTTGTATAAATATCACTCATTGTATTTATGGCAAATATAATTACAAGCCATGTTTTATGTATAGAAATTTGCTGAAAATTTGCAAATTTATCACGAATCCCTATTTTCTCTACTCACCTTCTATCATTATTAGAAGGTGAGTACAGCAGCCAATCAGAATGCGAGATTTGCATTAGAATATGTTTGGGCACCATCCCATAATTTCAACAAAAGTTAATATATATGTTATATATATTTTAAAGTTGCAGAGTTTTTTGGTTAGGTGTATATAGATTATATATAGTCAATTGAAAAAACTTGGGTCTAAAAACCTAGAACATAGAAGCAGAGACCGAAATGGTGCATGGGATGTGAATAATTATATTCTGATTCATTCATTTATGCTTTGCCTTCGATGCAAAATGCTGAAAGCGTATGCAGGACCTGCGTTGGCGGGCTGTTTGGCTTTGCATTTTTATGGTTGTAGCATAAATGAATAAATCAGAATAAAATTATTCACTGATCCCATGCACCTTTTGCATTTGAGCCAATAAAATGGAATACTTCCAATAGCTGACTAGAGCATGACAAGCCTGACTGAAAACCATACTGTGCTGGATGAAGGATACTAGTAGAAATATAAGGAACCAAAACTTGGCTACGCACTTTTCTTGGACAAGTTTTAGACAGGATGGGCAGTAATGAAATCGGTCACACTGTAATTGACCAGGTCAGCTCAAGGACCTTTCTTATGCACTGGGGTATATGTTTGCAATTTTCCAATCAGATATATACAGGCCAGTTCTCAGGGAGGTGACATTTATAAACACTATTATTATAGAAGGAGAGAGAGATTGTGCGGACTCTCTCAGACCACAGCTTGTAGGTTGTCTGGGTGACTTGCTTGGGTGGTGTTGAGGCTACTGAAAATTGACAGGACCTGTTCATTGGAGGCCTAGATGACTTCAAGTAGGGTGGGATTGCCAGTAGACGAATTGCTTGTGTCGGGTGGTATACAGCAGGGTGATCCTTGTAGATGGACTTGAAATAGTTGTTTAACGCTTCAGCACAAGTGAAGTTGTCGGTATTTGTAGCACCTCAGTCTATAGTTGACCGTATTTTTGTTCTTGAAAGGATAGTAGGACCAGAAGTGTTTAGAGTTGATGGAGGCTTCATCAGCTATTTTAACTACAAGTACTTTGAATATAAAAAGCAACATTTACTCACCTTTAAATACCTCCTATAAACTCTGACAGCTGTTTCGTGAATGGGATACTTTCGTACAAATTTCAGGTACAAAGGCCATATCCTACAATGTTGGGTGATGGGTAAAGCTCGCAATGCTCTGTCAAATACTCTTCTGGTTCTTGTAATTTTACATTGGTCAACAAGAAACTGGCAGTAGTCTAGCCAGATCCTGGGCATCTAGTGTGAATTAAATGAAAAATAGCATTATATATAAACCAGCCATTTCTAACAAAAAGTAAAATGCTGCAAGCTGTTTAAGTACTGTTACTGTTACTATTAGTTATAATAAAATGTTTTCTAGGTTGACTATTAATAGTGCTTGATACAACAAATTAGTTAAGATACCAGTACATTAATTTTATTAAAATTTATATTCTTTTTCAAACAATCACAAACAGTCTTTAATGGCATTGATTATTAATATCAAAAACTAACACTGTCATTAAAATCTGTTTAGAAAAAAATGTGAATCACACCATGTAGTGGCTACATTGTGATGTATTACAGATAATGTGACAAAGAATTGTTGTTTTGGTTCATGGGCATGAAAATCATTCTGTTGATTGAACTGAACTAGAGTAGTCTACAGGTGTATAGAGCAAAATTTTGATTCACCACAAATTTTAGCAATATCATGTGGCTGTCTGTGAGATTTTACCTCTTTGAATGAACGTCCCAATACAACTTGAAATTCAACCTCTGGTACACGAGCTTCACTCGATATAGCACACAATAGTGGTGAAAAACTTGATAAAAGAACATTGCCTTCCCGATAAATATTATTATTAATATTATTTGAAGTACATACTTTGAGAAACATAAATTTGATTATAGTTAAGAACAATGATGGATTTCCCTCGAAAAAACAGCTGCCGAATTTAGCCAAACTAAGCTCATGTCACTAGATATAGTCTATTTACAGGCATCCCATCACGTGTGACGTAAAGGATGGTGATGTAATGGATCATCACCATATGGATTGGATCATCTCCACAACACAAAAAACTGAGTTTTGCCACGGCATGTAGCAGTACACAGGAAGCCCATCAAGATTAGGGTTGCTGCTTGCCTGGCAGCTTGCAGCAATTAGCATTATGTTGTGATACCTAACATAGACTGCAAGCAGTCCCTCCTTTTCCCTTCAGAATCAGTAAAAGTGAGCGCCAAGAACACCTGGATGAGCGAAAAATGGGGGCAAGTAGGGGGAGGGGAGAAGGAAGAGGAAAAGGAGGACTGCAGACAACACACAAAGACTTGAATTACCGCCCTTTTTTCACACTTTTCAAAAATGTGTCATCGAGTTGTCATTATCAACTACATGCAATCAGATCTAATTAAAACTATCCACTATTTAACTATGGAGATCTGGTGTCTCCATGTTTGGAAAAATATACTCTTCATCTAGATTTTGGACTACTTCCAACTGCTTTTTAGCTTGGAGTTAAAAAATTATAGAACTCGTTCATTGATGAGAATGGAAAATACCAGAAGGATGACCCAAAGGTCATACAAGCTTTACTACCGGCATGGCTGTAAATTCAAATTGTAATTTGTTGTCATGATCCCCAATTTTAGATCTCGTACCTGAAGCAACAAACAAAATGTTTCTATGTGATGTAGCACTCGAACATGAATGTGTTTTCGAGGTAACTTCTACTAGGTAAACAAGTCTTACATCAATCACTGAAGTGACTGACAGGCCGATGAGTGATTATCAATTCTGACCAATGGGAATTTTGTGTTGTGTGGGCAACAAGTAATTCAAGTCTTGGTGTGTTGTCTGCAGTTTCTCCTTTTCCTCTCCCTTGTCAACTCCCCTACTCACCCCCATTCTTCGCTCATCTAGGTATTCTTGGCGCTCGCTTTTACTGATTCTGGAGGGCAAGGAGGGATTGCTCGCAGTCTATAACTAACACTGTACCTACCTTATGCATAAATACCAGAGACCTCTCAAAAGCATTATTGACATCTTCATAAACAGGGTCTGTTATAGGTCTACACAAAACAATTCAATGCAGCAATTATTTTGATTAAATCATAAATTCATTATAGGTATGAATTCAACCCAGGTTGAGCATCTTGTCAAGACCTTGTAAGAGATCTTGACAATCCAGTATCTTGCCAAGATCATAGCAAGATGTTGTCAAAAATGTGCCAAGATCTGTCCAAGATTATCTTGCCAATATCATGGCAAGATCTTGGAATTTCTTGCCATGATCTTGGCAAGATCTTGGCACGTAATCTTGGTAAGATCTTATCATGATCTTGCCATGATCTTGTAAGATTTTGCCATGATCTTGCAAGATCTTGCCATGATCTTATAAGGCCTGAGTATGAGTCATTGATATTTCCAAGATCCTAAAAGATCTTTCAAGATCTTGGTGCAAGATCTTAACAAGATCTTGGCAAGTTCTTGGCATTATTTTGGCAAGATTCACAACCTGGGAAGTCATAAATTCTAAGAAAGATTGGCTAACTTACTTGCCCTTTACTTGTTTTCTCCTGAGCTTCAAGTAGTTATACCACAATTTATAACTGGAACAAAAAACAAAATAATAAATGTAATTATTGTCATTGCACTGGCTTGTAAAAGACTACATGTAGGATTTTTAAGTTACATGTATATATGTAGACAGTCAGAAAAGTAAAAATTGTGGAAGTCTCAGAAGCACTGTCAGTCAGTGTTTCCACTGACCGCTGATGTCTCTACCACTGGTCACTTTTGTCATCTTGTAATGAGGCTTCATTCCTTTCAGCCTGCAGGCCTTCATGTGGTACTATTTCCTGTTATGGTCAACAAAAATGTGGACATTGTCATTGAATTGTCCCACAAAATTAATGTACAAACTTTTCTATTAATAGTTTATTGATTTGATGTAACTTGATTTACAGTTTTCTATTATAATTTTAAATTTGTGTCAAAACTAGTCTTCATCTTTATTTAAAATAGTCTTCTTACCAATTAATTGGATAACTAGACAACCAAATCAATGATAAACTACAAAAAAGTTTGTACGATCTGTATGACAATTTATTGACAATGTCCTAATGTTTTGTCCTAGCGGCTAATCAGTGAATTGACAAGAGCCAGCATCACTGCTGACTTAAAAAGCTCAGCAGTACACTGAAATCTGAAATGTTAAGCTATTTATTCAATCATGTGTACTGTCAAAGTAATTACCTTCCAGGTAGTTCCTTTAGAGCTCTTTCATAAATCATATTAATTGATGACTTGGAACCAGCCTTGGTTGTCTTATGTTCAACATATCTTATCCAACATTTGACTGAATAAGGATTTCTGAGAATCTCCTCCTCATATGGAAGATCATCTTCCTCCTACACACAATAACAATGTAGAATGTTTACAATGTGATTTTGAACAAGATTTGCAGTGATGGATGGCCATGTTTAGCAGGTTAATTGACAATGTCTGTTATCTACGACCTACATCATTTGTATGTGTTCAATTTTGTCTACTGACATAAATTTGTCTGAAGGTTGTTTTATAGTTAGGTTAAGTGTTTTATGGTGGTTTAGTTATTGAGTTTAAAGGAGTAAACTATAAGGGTAATATGGATTAAGAAAGTTATAAAACAATGCCCTAAAAATAAATCAGTACAAAATTTCAAACCACAACTCATAATATGTAAACACATAGTCCAAGCTAATTATTAGTTTACAACTTGCTGATCAATAGTGTATAAATTTCTGTTTCTTATTGACGTCTGACTCTGAGTGACGATGCAATGCACACATTGCACATTTGTACAAATAATCATGCCTAACACTTTTTTGAACTCAAAAAATAGATGCCATTTTTCTGTGGGTCTGTACTCTAATAGATGCACAGATGACATCAAAATGTGATGAGAACAAAAAAGTATGTGACAAGACAAAGTTGAGTGAGGTTTGACGGTTTCCAAAGGAAAGGAAATTTATCTGACAATGCACTGGTGTTTTCAAAATTTCACTGGAGTCTGTTTTGAGAGATATATGATTATTTATTTATTACAATTCAATGGCAGTGTAACAGAAAATTGAGAATACCAAGTGACCTAGGTGATACTTGACCACTAAACTTCTGTCCTTTACTTCTTCTTATATTTACATGGAAAACAACAAAGGGCTTAAAGTCAACCAAATCAGCTAAAATCGCTGGTTGAGGATGAATAATAATAATAATAAATAAATAATATATAAATGCTTGTAGAGCGCCTATACAAGTCAGTTCTAGGCGCTGTATAAAAATTAAAAAGAAAATTATAAATTGTAGGCCAAACAAACAACATTTCAGCAGAGGCCGCCGATTATTTTTTTTAATTTTTTTTTATTTATTTATTTATTTTTTATGTATGGAGGGTACGTGCAGAATGTTTTCGCCATATTCTTGAAAGCCATAATGCCTTGCTTCAGGCGTGGGAGTTGTGTCTTGAAGAGAACCTACAAACAGAGGTACGTGGAAGGATAGTTCGTTGCCAGTCACAGATGGAGAAGTTTGACTTCTATTTTGGTCTTTGTTTAGGAGAGAGACTTTTTTGCCATACTGACAAACTATCTAAAACACTGCAAAAAACTAAGATGATAGCAGTCAGTGGCCAAAGGCTAGCGAAGTTCATGGCAGAAGTTCTTCAAAATATAAGAACTGACGATGGGTTCAAATCGTTCTATGCAACTACAATTGAGAAAGCAAATTAAAGCTCTACCTATCTCAGAACCTACTCTCCCAAGAAAGTGTCATGTCCCAGCCAGATTTGAGGTAGGTAGTGGGGCACCAGCCTATCCTACTTCCCATGAAGATTATTACAGACAAATATACTTTGAAGCACTTGATTTGATAGTTAATGCTATCAGAGAATGTTTCAACCAACCAGGTTTTAGACATAAATGAATATGGAGACTCTCTTACTTAAAGCTGTAAATATAAAGAGGACTTTTTTTTGGTTTTGGAAGAAAGCCACAAAGAATGATGTAGATGTTGGATTTCTAAGAGGTCAGTTAGAAGTACTGCATGCATGCAAGCTATATATTGAAGGAGAGTGACCAACACGTTTACGCTTTTACGATGGGAAAATGTCAAAGATAACTTGACACACGTGCAATCAACATTAACATATAAACATTCACTTTATACTTACAATCATCAATGTTTTTCCTTTAGTGGACAACTCTGGCATCTTGTAAACACCTTACTCCAACAAATATACTAAAATACGAGGCGATCACCCAGAAACTTAGAAAATCATCAAGAAAAATACAACCACAAAACTTTGAAACGAAATTATCACGTATTGGTCAGCTGACTGAGTTACAGAGCATGCTCATACGAATATTTCGTCTAGTTCCACTCTCTCTGTTCCTTCATTTGTACAGTGAGGAACGCCTGGAAGAAATCTGTACCGAAGCGAAACTCGAATCAGTCGGAGTCAAAAATTTAATAGAAAAATGAGTGATTTACCGGCTGGCTGGGAAGTAAGGACTTCTAGATCTACAGGAAAAGATTATTATTTTAATGTTTACACTAAAGAAAGCACATGGGAACGGCCAAGTTCTGACCAAGTACGCGCCTCTCACTTGTTAGTGAAACACTGCGAGTCTAGACGCCCAGCGTCATGGAAATCAGACAAAATTACTCGTTCTAAAGAAGAGGCTTTAGAGATCCTTAAAGGTAGGATAATTTTGCTTGATAATTTCATGAAAACAGATTCCAACTCATACCCCTTATAATGTACATCGAAAACCGCCACTTCGTTTAGGTTTGACTATGTCGACAGGCATAATTTTGTGTTACTAATAAGCTTAAGCTTACTTATATTTTCCTTTAATTATGAAAGGTTATGAACAGAAGATCAGATCAGGACAAGCTACTCTAACAGAACTTGCTGAAACAGAAAGTGACTGCAGTAGTGCTAGGAAGGGTGGAGACCTTGGGTTCTTTGGACGAGGACAAATGCAAAGTAAATTAATCATTGATGCACAATTATTTTACAGTTTAATTTGCACTCGATATTTTCTTTGGAATTTTGGTATAACAGCAAGTGAAAAGACAAAAATGCACATGAATCAGAGAGATGTGAATGAACAAAGCAAATGCTTTTGATAATTCCACAGGTTTTTGCTATGGATACAATTGTGAATATTTTACAGTCATGCAGTCAAGCTATTACTGCAAACCTCAGGGTATTATGTCAGGCTCGTACAACATGGTATATGGGATCAGGGATCAAGCCCCAAATTATGGCAAGGATCAGAGGCCAGGGCTCAGGGATCAAATGGGTGGGATCGAGGATCAGGTCAGGTTAGGTCAGGATCAGGGATCAGCTCAGTTGTTTGCACCAAGGATCAAGGATCAAACTTTTTTTTAAAATATGGGCTCAGGGATCAAAATTTCCATAAAAACCCAGGATCAGTGAAATGAAAATATACCATGTTACGAGCCTGATTATGTTGATAACAAGTCAGTATATACAGTTTGAGTGCCCTTCGAGTTGAACTCTATTTTAGAGTTTTAAAGTCCACATTGTATGTGCTTTTCTGATTTGTTGCCACACACCAGTTATCAAGCATTCTTGAAGAAGTTTACTCTTTGGAACTTTGTTTTTGTGTGAGTTTTCAAAAGAAGCAATTTTTGGCATTACGCAATTTATTGAATTAATTTTTGCCATTGGAAAAGACCAGTGTTACTTGCTAGGATTACTGCAGTTTTCTGTATTCTGCGAACACTGACTTTCAAATGCCAACCGCTAATTTGCAATTTTGCTTCTGTCAATCAAAAGTAAAAATCACTAATACAAAGAACTATTAATACCAAATTAAATGATAGTATAGCTAATATATATCGTCTAAAGATCTTACATAGTCATTTGGTAGGATTTTAAGAAATTTTAGTATTAATTTCTTGATGTTTTGTTGAGGGTGGGTGGAAGTGAATAACCAAATTCCAATGGACTGTTTGAAAGGTCAGAGTTGACAAAATATCCAAAATATGGCATTAATCTCTGTGGTTGCATGTTAGCTTGAACTATCAAGAATGGTTAGCAAAAAATGTGTAATTTAATATTATACTGATGATCTTCTCAATGAAGTACTTTTAAGGGCTTTCTGTCTAATCAAATCATATTATAATTTCAACAGTAGAATAAATTTCTCTGGGAGCTTTTTCTGCAGATCATAATAAAAATCACAAAATTTAGAACCACAAAAATTTAGAGCCACCCAATATTTTCATTTATTCACCATTTTGCTAAATAATGTTTCCATTTTGTGTTTATAGAGCCATTTGAGGATGCAACGTAAGTCTGTTATTTTTAAAACTCTCCTATGTCATTATATGTACAGTCAATTGAAAAAGATTGTCTTTGGTTTGTATCATTTCCAGGACTAAAAAGCTTTATAGATTCTGTGTTTGAAGGCTGGTACATTAAAATAGCACAAAAACAGGGCTGTTCAATAGAATCTCATTATACTTCTAACTATTTGTAAATTCTACTGTGTAATGAGAAGTGAAAAATAGTTTTAAAAATATTTTATAATATATTGTGTAGTTCCAGTAAATATCCATACATATTGTTTTTTGATGTTTTTAGTGTAGCTACATGCCTGTATGTCTCTGTCCACTGATATGAACATGATAGCTAGCCAATAAGTGCAATAATATTGTGTTTTATCACAAATATTTTATTAATATTAACTAAAGACGCTTGCAGGTGTTTACATTACTTTAGCAAGTGGTTTTATAAGTGCATATCAAATAAAGACCTCTTATTATATATTTTCTTGTGTATTACGGGCTGATTTTTTACAAGTCATGTCTGTGTTTTGCTGAGGTCAAACATGGGGCTTCCCTGGGTCTAACCAGGGAATCCCTGGGAATCTGTTCTATTTTTACAAGTTTGGGTATTACAGATTTTCCAAGTAAAATAGAACAGATTCCCTGTTTAGACCCAGGGAAACCCAAAGTTGGGAATTGACACTTTTTTCCTGTGTATGACAAACCAGTTTTCAACTATGTAATACTGCATGTAATTCAGCCCAATAATATTATTTGCTTAGTTCTCTCATCTTTATTTGGTAAAATTACGTCATAGTCATATAATAATATAAAATAGAGAACAAAAAAACAAGCAAATATCAACTGGAGCATCCTCATATATTCTACTATCTTTGTATATTTTCAGATATGCTCTTGAGGTCAATGAGATGAGTGGTCCCGTTTACACTGATTCTGGGATCCATTTGATACTGCGTACTGGATAAAGCACTGCCTTTAATTATTACTCTTGCATGTAGTTCTAATAAAGTAGTAATCATAATAAATATATTTTAAATCAACTGTAATCTTTAAGCTTTGAACAGATGATAGTGCTTTAGTGGGTCATCAGCAAGCTGTTTATTAGTAGTTACACTCTTTTCCCCTGAGACCAAAGTTTCATTAGGGGAAGGGAAGGTGAGAAGCATTTGTAAACAAGTTACGAAATATCTACAGTTTGAATGTCTGTAAAACCAGCTATTTATAGTAAAGTCTAGGGTATAATTCTCTGTACTGTATAATACAAAGTAATAAAATTGTCAATGCTCCCATGTATTGGGGTTCCATGTCCATATCTATATATCTCGTTGGTATTCTAATAATACTCTATCTCAATCCCTTATTTTTTGTCTCTAGGTTCCTGATTCTTCTATTACGTCCTTCCTTGTTGCTCTTTTCCCCTTTCTTCTAACCCCTAACCACGTTTCAACAGTTCTCGCCATGGCATAGACGGCATCAGTGATTTTATTGATGTTATCGACACCGTCAAGATATCTTGATAGTACAATATTTGCATTTTTTAAATATACATCTTTTTTTTTCTTTATCTTCGTTAACCTTGTTCTACATTCTATTTCATCATTTATGGTTATTTTTAGTTTCTGCATCTCCTAGCCTCTTTGAACATCTGATTCAATGTTATTTATTATCATCGATCCTTACTGGTGTTAACACTCTTCTTGCCGATGTCTGTGACATTCTCACCTTCATTTGATCCATACTCTACGTCAGTGGCGTAGAAAGGGGGGGGGGGGGGGGGGCGGTCCCCCCCTAAAATTTTGGGCTTGAGCCTTCATCTGAAGGGTGATGTCAATGATGTCCAGCGCTTACAAAGTTTTACTTTTCATTTAATTCAATTCACAATATTTAAATGTTATATCTCAAGTATAATCCGCACTTGGGCGAAGCAGGGCCGTATCTACCATGAGGCAAGTGAGGCCTAGGCAGCTGTTGTCTCGGTAAAATTTCAGATTTTATTTTAGTTTTTAGTTTTCTTGATGTCTCAAACTAGTTTGTGTCGACAAACGACCAACACACAGACAAAAAATCTTGAATTGGCAAAGAAGGACTTTTAGTAAGGAATTAAACATTAATTAATTTTTTAAATCCGAAAGTTTAAACTATTTTGACAGCCACGCACACTTCAATTGAATGTACTATATTTCTTTATTTTACCTGAACTACTATTTTACTTATATATCTGAACATTTACATACTAATTAACTTCTCTAATTTTTGTGTGAGTGAATTAATAAACAAAAAGTCAAAGGCGAAACAACTCGTGGATTGAAAACCCGTTTCCAACAGCAACAGCATCCGACTAGCCCCCACCCCTCCAAAGGTATGCCGACGGTAGCAGGACCCAGCCGCGGAAAAAAATCAAAAGCCGTCAAAAGTCCGAGACCCGGAAGTGAAGGGAACCGGAAGGTGTAAAGCCCATAGCTAGAACCCCCGATATAACCGTTGTACCCAAACCGCCACAATGCCACGCAATGCAATATTGTACATAAAGACGGTGTTACACGAGACGATTTTGAACAACGATTGCATGTCTTCGCCACGGCGTTGCGATAAAATTGTGTTGGTGTAACATGGCAGTTGAAACGATGCCCGTACAATTTACACTTCGGCAACGCGTGGCAAGTTTCTGAATCCAAGTCAAAAACGCGCACCGCAAAAAATTGGAAGTTGTTGCAGCTTCGCGCGGAAAATCGACGTCAAAAATCGTCTCGTGTAACACCGACTTTAAGATCGAAACGCCTGTAAGGTAGTAACCCAAAAAGACCCCCTGTATGGAAACTTCAATTCTTCAAGAACTTAAATCGACTTAGCATTCGCAGCAAAGTTCGACAATGTTTCGCGCAAAGTAGCTTGTATTATCTCACTCCGAGCAGAAAATTATAGAAGTTCACCAAACAGAAACTATGTGGCATGACTTTGTAGCGTGACGGCGTATGATAAACTGTTAAATACTAAACGCTTTTTGGAGCGAAATTGGTTTCCTGTATTGCGTGATGTTGCATTAGTCTCATTGTACGTTGCATCACGGTCAAAGATGCCGCATTGTCTACTGTATTCGACGTTTTAGGTCAAACGAATGATAAATACAATTCCATCACATACAATGTATATAATCTCTCATTTATGAGCATTTGAAATATTTGTTACAATATGCGTCTCAAAGTATACAGTCAATCAATAAAGCTAGATTTTACAAAAAGTCAATTAGCTAGATCCACTGAGTTATTTTGGCCAAGTTACACAAGTTTTGCCTACAGCTACAATTAGCTGACTCGTCAAAGGTCACGGTGAATAAAATGAAACATGTTTGCATTTTGATCAAATATTAATAATATGAAGAAAAATCGAGTTAGTCAAATCAGTTTCGTTTCCTGCTTATTTCAACATTCTAGCTCTCTTCTGATAGAGTACAAACAGTAGCGGCTCGACTCACGGCATGCAGTTTCAGGTTGTTTCAGGCGGCAGTTCGTACTCAAAATGTCGCGTTTGCTGACTACACAACAGGAATCCCATTAGTAGCATTACTGCGTATGGCATTACATCACTATCGCACCGTGATATAAATGTAGCTGTTCAACTTTTATACGAGAAATGATAAGTCCATTTATCCGTGTGGGATATGAGACAACATTCTTTACCAATATTTCTCACCGAGTTTGCACAAACGAATCGCGATATGGACTTATCATTTCTCGTATAAAAGTTGAACAGCTACATTATATTCAGAGTTTCTCGAGTACTATCCTGTAGGAACAAATCGCCGAAAATTTTGTAACGGAAGTTAGTACCGTATCGATTATCGGGAATAGGAAGTAAAGTTTGACAGACCGGACGTTTACAGGAAAGTGAGTGAGTGACTCATTTGCATAATCGTCCCCACACAATAACTCGTGGATTTCCAATCAACGAGAAGAAAACGACTCCTTGAGAGGCAAATTGACTGAGATAAAATGTAAATCGGATGGATCATCGAAATACACTAATTAACTACAGTAAGTAGAATTGATTTCAAGAGGTTAAACATACGCCCATATACATACTTTATTGCGCTCCTTAAAAATGCTTTTCAGCTGGGTGGTGTAGCAGCTATCGCAAGATCTCATCCTATTGGATTTCTATTCAAAGTCCATTTGAATTGGTAATATGGTCCCTGGGGATTGCATATAAAGGAGAACAATTCTTGTAATTAATGCAGTTCATTCGAGTTGCGACGAAGAACGGTTGGCGACCATCCCACCCGCCCACCCACCCACTTTAGCGAGTAAGTCGGGTTCAAAGTTGCCAAATAATCTTTAATTTGTTGGCACTTCGCCTGGCTTTGGTTGGTTCCAGGCCAGAGCGATTCCCCATACCTCATTATCATACTCATGAATAACAATACACAGGGAAGAATATTACACTGCTACAATAGCATTATCAACGGCCTTGAGAGACTTATTATGAAAAACAGATTTCCAGAGAAGTGCGAGCAGTGGAGGAAACGTGACATGGCAGATGACAAAATGGCTGACATATACGATGGAAGGCTCTTGAGAGAATTTTCAAATGTAAACGAAAAAGACTTCCTAGAAACGCTACACGCAACTACGCTTTCATGCTAAATTTCGATTTTTTTCAACCAATGAAGCATAGAATAGATTACTCAGTCGGTGTGTTTTATCTTGTAATCCTAAACTTACATCGAAAAGAACGTTTTAAATGGGAAAATGTACTTGTAATTGGAATTGTGCCGTCCATGGACAAAGAACCAAAAGATTTGAGTCCATTTCTTAAGCCAGCCGTCAAAGAGCTACAGTGTATATGGAAAGGCATCAGGTTAAAATCGTCGTTAAGCAGATTCAGCCTCACATTCAGAGCAGCAATTATTCAGTCTGTTTTTTGTGACGTTCCAGCGGCGCAAAAGCCAAAAGCTGGGAGGCTTTAAGGTGACTTAAAGTAGTTTTCTTCAGACCGCACCGCACATAAAGTGCTTTTAGTTGATGATTCATAATGAGTCAACAGTTCTGATTCTCAAAATATCTGTAACTGACCAGATGACCATTATAAATGATCTTCACAATATCATCACAATAGGAGGATCTTTGCTGATGTCAATGCGGTTTACATTTTGTTTCATTAGCATACAGTTAAAAAGCCATAAAATTACAAACTGAGTCCAAAACTGTTAAGAGCTTTTTAATATAAGCTAATATAAGTAATCTACCAAACTTTTAGCTCTTTGCATGCAATATTACGCGCGTTATCAGCTTCCAATTTAATTTCAAACTTCTGGTACGTGGCAAAAGCGCTAATGAGTCCATATTCTCTGTAAAATTTAGAGTTTTTAAAACCGCATCAAGCAAAAACTATTGCTTGTGTCAAGCTCTAAGGAAAGCTAGTTTTGCCACGCCTTTAAATATATTCAGAGGTGACTTGGTGTTTATTTGGTTGAAAAGAGAAATGCCTATGCTAATGAGCAAAAATTGTAAACAAAGATCCACTTATTCCTAAGTAGAATGGGTAAAAGAGCTTTGCTTCGCCAATTTAATTAGATTAAGGGCTTAAATAAGCCGAGGAGTTTACAAAAATAACAAATTGTGAGTGAGTGAATAACGATGGGTGGCAAGGATAATGTAGTGGTTCACCGCCGCTTATCTTGTCTTTCACGTTCGATCTCCAGTTTTGTCCATACCGTGAACACTGAGTTGATGTGTCGTTCCTTGCAAGCAAATGAAAGAAATGCAGAATGTGTGGAAAAGCTGATGAAACCGTGAATCATCTTTTAAGTGAGTGCAGTAAAATGGCTCAGCGAGAATATAAGAGACGTCATGATTGGCTTGGAAAACGAGTACATTGGTAAATTTGCCATAGACTTGAATTCCAGACAAAAGAACAGTGGTATGAACATGTTCCAGAGACAGTACTTGAAGATAATGAATTTAAACATTTATGGGATTTTAATATCCAAACTGATCATGTGATTGAGGCAAGACGTCCTGTTTGGTTATTGTTAATAAAAAAGAGAGGTTTTGCCAGATAATTGATTTCGCTGTCCCTTTCACTGTGCAAAAAGGCAAATATTCGGAAAGAATATGCTTGAATATAGACATGCATACTTCAAGTATTCAGGGAAATCCATTGGTATTCAAGACCGAGTGATGCAACGTCATGCTAGAATCACTCGGAACGAATCCGGACAGAATTTCCATTTTCGTCCCGTATACTCTTGACTGACTTCACGTATAAATATTCGCGGCGTATATTTATACGTGAAGTCAGTCAAGAGTATACGGGACGAAAATGGAAATTCTGTCCGGATTCGTTCCGAGTGATTCTAGTATGACGTTGCATCACTCGGACTTGAATACTAATCGAATTTCCCTGAATACTTGAAGTAACAAGTATGATACTCTTGTATACTATTGTATTCGTTTAGTTGATGCTTCGAATATTCTTGAATATTAGACATTGTCAAATTCTTCCTACCGAAATACCCTACGAATATCAGTCGTATGTTACGAATATTCCTGAATACTAGACATCCCTGACGTTTTCTTAGCGAACAACCCTCCGAATTTCAGTCGTATGTTACGAATATTCCTGAATACTAGACACCCCTGACGTCTTCTAGTCGAACTACCCTCTGAATATCATTGGTATAATACGGATATTCTTGAATTCTCAACGTATTCTTCACAACATCCCATCGAAATACGGGAGATTTTCAAGCATTTTACCCATTCAAAGGCCTATAACTACATCAAAATACATAGAAAAACAAAATATACAAGTATAAACAAACAAATTCATAGCATTGAAATGTGTTTTATTCAAATACGGTATAGGATTTATCAATTGACATGGCGGTAACATTTGAACAGTAATAGATAATAGACTACTAACTTGAATCATTTAACTACTTGATATCTTAATAAACGTGTCTCATATTGTCCTTTATATATACACTCAACTGTTCGCAATCAATGTAGCCAGAGGACAAGTCGACGTACGCTATGAAGTACCTCAAAGAAACGGACATCGATCACTGGTTCCCAGCTTGGAGCATTTTTGGCCGCTTCGCTGAAGTCGCAATCCAAGATTCTCCAGTTTAACTAAAAAGATATAAAAGTATCTTAAAATCTTTTCATCTAAAAGCATAATCACAAGTCAATGTACGTACAAGCTTATTACCCGAGCTGATTTACTCGAAAGAGACTCCTTTTAGGATGTCTAAAAGGAGTCTCTTTTATGACCTTCTTCTTCCCTATAAGAAGGTTTAAAATTGACTTCTCGTACGATAAACTCGGTCAATACTAATAATTGCTTATCAAATATTCAACTTACCGCCAGAGACTTCGGCGTCCTTCCATTGTCGCCCTTGTAGAATACCTATTTCTACTCTGATGAAGCTTGTTCTTCTTTCAAACAATGTATTAAAGCTTTCTCTATATTTCCTCCTCGATTTGAGAATAATGTAGGCCATATTTTAGGCTCAAAATATAGGATTTTGTAGAACATATTCGCTATCTCCTCGATCGTACTTCAACCGTTCACTGAATGAGCGCCTACTATTCAAAACACGCACGTGATCAAATACCGTGTTTTCATTGGTTTATTGTGAGAAATGCACGGGATTCCTGTGCATCGACCGCTGACTCAACATTTCGCTGGCCAATTATTAATTCATCGAAAAGACAAAGGTGTTTGTAAAGTTGTCTATGCATTTTGGACCTCTTTCTTTTGATTTTTGACCTAAAAACAGCTCAAAGGACACAAGTCAACAAGATAAAACAAAGGTACGTAAGATAAATATACTTTTCGTGAGGTATTCCTCGATTAAGACCTTTTAAATCGACTTTGAAGGGAACGTAAATTTTGGCGCCAATTTTGCACAGTAGTAGGTCAACATGGTCCAAACTGACTGGATTTGGAAGCTGTTCCTTTTATTATCCAAAGGGACACAATTAATTGTGCTTCTTATTAATTAAATTATTAATATTTTTGTTGCTTTTACTATGTTTGCTAAACAAAGTACTGTAAACTGCTTTGGATTCTATGTTGTTGATCAAGCATAAATAAGCTTAATTAATTTTGTTGTTGTACTAGACACTGATTATCCACATCAAACAATGAGTCTTGTATTTTACAACCTGCGTTGTTTTATTCGTTAAAACATGTCCAAATTCATAACCAATTATATAACTAACTCTTTGCATTCAAATTTTCAAACATTTGCTTGGTTTTTAGGATTACAAAGCAACCATTATTCCAGAATGTGCAAATATATCATGTGAAGCATAGCTAAGAAAAAGAAGAAGAAGAAGAAGAAGAGGAAAAAAGAATTAATAATAAAAAGGTCTCTTCATGGCATTAAAAGAAACATGCTCTTGCAATATAAAAATTCAAAAGGATTTCCATGCATTGACTACATAAGGAAATGCTGCACTAGTGTAAGAGGAGAGAAAAAATCTATGCCAGGAAGATATAAAGGAGATGAACTGAAACTACCACAGCTACATGAAGAATTACCAACTGCAACAGCAATGCTGGTAATTATATATTTTCATATTTTAAAACTGCAAATGTGATTTATGTTGGTTAACATGTTTTGCATAATATTGTAGTATTGTAGTGTCATTTCACAGTGTTTTGAAAGTTACAGAGGGGAGTACAAAAAAATCCAACTATGCAGTGTACTTGTAGCTTTTTATTATGAAATATATTACTATTGTTTTGTTGGCATCATGATATTGGTATCCAGACATACTGGATCTAAAAGAATCCAAACACTGATGCTTTGATGAGAATAAAAAATGTTCAACATTACAGAGGGGAACAGAAAAAGTGACATTTTTTAATCTTAAAATAAAACTCAAGAACTCTGCCAAGTTTTGATATATCAAGCACACTCTTTTACATAATAATGTTCCATATTTACCTGACTTTATAAAGTCACAGAAGACAAGGTTGGTTTATTCATCTAAAGTTGTGATTTGTGGCCTAATCATTTTAAAGCACTTGTCATATATTAGGAAGTTACTAAAGGGAAATTCTGTCCATGACCTATTACACCATCAAATACCATGCAAAACTTGAAAATAAGACTCTTTCATGATAAATAAGCCAATTTAAATTACTTTCGTTGAAATGATAGATAAGCTTATCTAAATTATTTTGTTTGAAACCTTGTTTCCTGATGAAACAATTTTCCCCGAACATTTCTATGATGTCACTGTTAGAGGGAATGAGTGCTTCATGTCCACCAGCATAGGCAACATTTTTGTAATATCTACATGTACATTAAAAAAATAGAAAAACAATCAGGACTTTATCATTTGATTATTCAGCTTCTTTGAAAAGTAATTTGATATTGTGTGTGAACATTAACTTTTTTTGTCCGCAAATACTATGAAATGACCCTATCATGAAATCTTGACAAAATTTAATGTTTGACACAGAAGAGTGACTATAGATTGTATTATCTCTCAACAGGTGTAAATGAAACTGCTTATTGGAAGTGGAATGACCAAGAGTTGTTATTTATATGATTAAATCCATGGTTTTTGTAAATAATTCACCCAGAAATGACTTGATTACTTAAAATTAACAGCAGAGTAAATTTTCACTTGAATGGTACATGTGACCATTTTTAAAAACTGACAATTTCAAAAATTTTGTCACAATTTGTCAAGTGACAATATTTATTCATGTGTGAGTATTACATAAATTTAGTCTGAAATTATTAGAATATCTGGCCATCAACAAAATTGTTTTTATTTTGTTGTAATTCAATTTTGTGACTTGCACTTTGAGATTTATATATATATTTTTTGTCAATTTTATTCATGTAATGTCTTTGTGTATAAATGTTTGCCCGAGCTTTATGATTTTGCACTACCCGGTGAGTGCCACTTAGTGAGATCTTCAGGCTGGTTTCAGTGCATAATTGAGTGGCTGGCAGGATTTATCCATGTGTGTGCATTATTGGATAAAATTGAACCTGAATGTATTGGAATATCTGTTTGTTCATAAAAAAATCACAGGAACTTGCAATTGAAAAAGCCTCACATTTGTACTATTTGTTCATTTCGATTAATTGAAATCAACATTTTTGGTAAGACAGAACAATGAAAAAGCGAATTTTGTTTATCAGAAAATCGCAATCAACAGATATCAGATTAAACGGCCAGTAACCTTGAAACGACTCGTGACCAAATGCTTTCAGCAAACCATCTCACAACAATAAAAAGAGTACAAACACCAAAAGTTTACAATAAATTGATAACACCCACTTGAATGATTTCTTGAACATGTTAAAGAAAATCGACTTATCATTATGCCAGTAGTATTTATGCATGATGATGTTCACATTTTTGATCACTCAGAAATAAATGAATACTATTTGAAGATTCCAGTAATATTCACACTTCAGATATGAAAATCCTCATACGGTAGAAATATCTTTTACGAAAAGTATGCGTAAATATTCAGACCGCAGAAAGTATTATTCAAAGTCACAAAGAAATATTATTTTTGGGATTATCTGAAGTATTCTAGTTGAAAATCCCTGTGCATTCATACTTCACATACTCGAGTCCGAATACTCTAGAGATAAATGTTATGCAAAGTATGCATAAGAATTCAGCATGTGTGCACTCTACTTATTGAAAAATGTTTATTGTATCAAAATATTGGTGTTTAGACATCTATTTTAGAATGTAAACTGCATGATGTATCACACTTTTCATCACTCAGAAATAAATGAATATTAATTGAAGATTCCAGTAATATTCATACTTCAGATATGAAAATCTTCATACCGTAGAAATATCTTGTACGAAAAATATGCGTGAATATTCAAACCGCAGAAAGTATTTTTCGAAGTCACGAAGAAATATTATTTTTGGGATATCTGAAGTATTCTAGTTGAAAATGCCTGTGCATTCATACTTTACATATTCGAGTCCGAATACTTTAGAGATAAATGTTATGCAAAGTATGCGTAAGAATTCAGGTTGTATACTACTAGAATACGTCACGTATATCATCCGTCTCGAATATCCTAGAATACTCCAAGTCAAGAAGCGATATTCTTTTTCTGAATACTCTTGAATATTTGCGTTTTGGCACAGTGTTTTGATTCTAAAGTTAATTTCAAAGAAACTGAAAAAATCGAAAAATATCAAGATCTTGCATGCAAGAGAACTTCAGAAAATATGGAACATGAGAGTAAAAGTAATATACCTATTGTTATTGGGGCATTGGGAACAATACCAAAAAAGCTGGACAAAAGATTAAATGACTTGCCTGGGTGTGAAATGTCCTGTGAAAGATTTGCAGAAAACAGTCATCCTAAATTCTGCAAGGATTCTAAGAAAGGTGATTGAAATTTGAGGAGTCTTGTTGACACCAAATATCAAGTGTAAAATCCACTGATTATCAGTGTGCGACCTTACAACAACAATATTAATAATAATAATAATGATGATGATGATGATGATGATGATAAACATTTATATAGCGCCTATCCAGAATCTGCTCTAGGCGCTTTACAAAAGCATATAACATGCATGGTAGACTGTGAGCATAGGATGGCGCCTTGGGCTGCCGCTACACAGTCCGTACAATGAAAATTAATTTTAAAATACACTACAAATTACTGTACAACAAATTACTGTTTAAAATTACAATTAACACACACTAGAATAAATAAAAGTTCACTGATGCATGATGGCCGTTGGCTCAGTCAAGCTCATCCGCCCTTTGACAGGTCTTGTTTTTATTCCTGCTGGGTGTCATGCCACCCTCCTCACCAGAAAGAACCTGGTGGGGGAGCCGGTTTAGACGCCGACGACCCGTCCATGTGGCAGGTAGTACTGGGTTACATGTTACCTCCAGTAGCAGTTAATATAATATTATTTTATTTGTTCATTTATTTATGTTTAATTGATGCCCCCTTGAAATAATAAAATAGATAATTACTTTTAATCAGGGGAAATTACTAAAATCTTGCACAAATCCCTTGAGACAATTCAACATTTTGCTCACAAACTTATAATTAAGCTCGAATTCGAAAACAATGCTCCTCACCCTCCCGTCCCCCCTCATCTCAATGTTGTTGTCAACATAAAATCAGGCCTGCTGTATGGGCAACCCTCTGAAACGACATTGCTAAGGGTTGAAGGGGGTTGACAATGTTTTTGATCTGTGTGGTGACGACAACCAGATAAGATTATGATCTCTGCAAAATCTGCTCTGTCTCAACCAGTTACTTTTCCCCTGCTTTTAATAGGGGATTTCACGTTGACATCTTTGTGGGCAAGAATAGCATAACGTTACTTTCATTGCTCTATTATTTGTACCATAAAGGTGGCTGCCATATAGGAATTCGTGCTTCTCGCCCCACCCCACCCACATCGCTCTGAAGTCAACCGGCCCGAGTACGTGAACAAACAATTAGTTGCTATCACTCACAAATAATAATAGCAAACCAGCCGAGAAAGTAACCCAATCAATTCTTTGTTGGCAGTAGGTCCCTATACCCCTTTGCAAAATTCATTCACATAAAAATATATCGATCCTTTTCACCAGTCACGCTGAGTTCACGCGCACTTCGATTATATAAAAACTTTTCTCACGTTTCACGATAAAATAAATAGCCCCCTGATCACGAGGATTCACGAAATATGTACAGGGTTTCCTATATATTTATGCCACAATATTTAGGTAGAGAGCAAGCCAACTTAGGAGGCAAAGCACAGGAAGGAGTTTAGGAACGAAAAGTCAGTGTATTATTTTTGGCAATGAAATTTAGGGTTTTAAACCTTAATCAGATAACTTTTGTTGTAACTACAGTAAGTCTGTGTGTACTACCCATTACAATCTATATAGATAAACAAAACTTACTTAATTACTTTATCAGCTTGAAGTTAACAATAGTTAACAATAATATTACTGGATAGACAAGGATATTTACTAGATACACCTTGTCATTGCATGGTTATTGGATGTCGTCCTCTAATATTACTGGGACTACAAAATGAAAATGAAAAACCCCGGGGGGATGGGGGGGGGGGGGACTCCGATCGTAAATGGACGGGGATGCTCGTCGTACCTTTTAGGGGTCAAAATCTGCAATCTGGTACCTTTTAGGGTGTCTCAGACTTAAGTGGACTACCAGAGACATAGCTGGTACCTTTTAGGGACTGTTTTGGGGTAAATAAACTACCTAAAATAAGCATGAAAGGGACGATTTCGATGATCTGAATTGAATCTTCAAAGCACATCGATAACAAAGTGTTTCATTACTTTAATTCTTTATTATTGTTTTTGAATTGGTACCTTTTAGGGGTAGAAATGAATTGTTGCCACTCCCACTCAGGTACCTTTTAGAGGTCATTTTCAAAATTTCCGACGAGCATCCCCGTCATCTTATATATAGGAGTCCTCCCCCCCCCCCCCCCCCCCCCCCCCCGGGTTAAAAACCACGTGTAAGCCTTTTCAGTCATTGATTGGCTGACTAATTTTTATCATCGGTCAAGTTAATGAGAGAGAAAAAGGTTTCCGGCATACTGTAAGACAGATTTCTCTTCTATTTTCTATACAGCACATTTCTAAAATAGTTTCTATAGCTTTCTCTTGATAAGTTGTGCAGTAATAGCCGGTAAAAAATAACTCTCTTATTCAGCTGTAAAGCTATAAAACAATAGAATTTAGCCTGTTCAAAACTAATATTTCAGTGCTGGTTTTAACTTATTCCATTAATTACAAGAAAGAATTGGAAGTGTGATTGAAAAATAAATTATTATTATTGTTGGTCTTAGGTCAATTGTTTCTGGCTAGTGTTTGAGTCAGTCTTTTTATGACTCTTGAAAATCGCAAAATTCACTTGTTGATGAATAGACGACGAACGTATTGTTTAAGTGACACTTTGAAACCAATTGTCCCTACTTTTCGCTATATTTCGCGTTAAAATTTGATGAGGAATAATTTATTCTTCGGTTTGACTGTTGAAAACAGTCGTTAAAAATTCACAATTTACACTTCAGCAGACTAGGCTTCCCCTGTTAGAATCAAAACAGATCAACACCATTTTACAGCTAACATTAATCGCTGTTACAAGAGGAGTTTCACTGATCAGCAAAGTTTGCCGTGAACTACTCACAAAAAGCTATTGAATCAACGCACATACAAGCGAAGAGAACTAATTGTTTAAGGTAGCCTTGTAAGGTTTTGTATAAAATCAATTTATATATGTAGTAACTGACTGTAAACTGCAAGATTTACAATTTAAGTCTACTAACATTTTCTTGAAATAGAGTTAGGGTCAGAGTTATTCCGGCATAAAATCCTCCTAAAAGTCCTTAGTAATAAGTAGAATCTTCACATCTCGAACCATTGTCATTTTTTTTAATCCAGTAACATAGAAACGATGGTCCGAATTACCAATGATTAATTTCTGAACTACTCGTTTGAACTCCAATTTCTCTTGAATGGTTTCATCTCTGCAGTGTAGAGTTTCATAGACAATGATTTCAGCCCAGTTGTTTTGCGAAAGCGATAAAATCAACCTTAAGTTCCACCGTTATTCCTAGTGATTTAGAGATTAATGTAAAACAAATGCAAAAATGTTGTTTGCGGTTTTATTCTTTTCAGAACAATTGCTTTGTTTTAAAATCGGTAATTTTTACTGCAATTTGACCACTTTTAAAGTCCCCCGACGTATATTACAAAATTCAGTTAGCAAAAAAACTATTTCAACATTTGGTAAAAATAGTCGACTGGCCCTGCCATCTTTTTCTCACACTGGCAAACGGCCATCAATTAATTTTTGCCGTTTCCCGACAGCATTAAGTACAAGGCACACGAACTTCAAAATGTTGGTAAATTTGAACTTGTTGAACTCCACTCTCGCGACGGCAATGCCATTACTACCGCGAGAAACTGAAATAGCCATGTGTAGACAGCGAGTATGTAGTGATAACCATTAGTCAGTAAAAAGGCGCAGAATTCTTGAAAGTTGGCTGGGTTTTAATTGCTTTCAATACTGAAAACTGCATTTTTCTGTTTTGTAATAAAGTTCCCATATTGTATCACTGTGCCATCACAAACGGCTTAGGAAGTAAACATTTGGGGGATTTTTTCGAATTTTGAGAGTATTGGCATGTGACATGAGAAATTTGAAAATGGTTCATAGTTTATAGAATTTCAAAGTTTTGACATGAAAATTAAACAAATTACTAGAATATGTCTGGCGAATAGGTAAACGACTACCGATGTCGTTGAAAGCCACTGAAGCCTACTGGACTAACAACTGCCAAGGCAAGGACAATTCTCGGCAAGTGATTTTACTTTTTGATAATATTTAGGATAAAATTGTCGATGTAAACAGCAATGTTCTGACTTGAATTGGCTATATATAAAGCCATGCAATACAGTTCAGAACAGTGCGTTTAAATCGAAAATGTTATCCTCGATTTTCGACAAAAATAGAATCATCCTTGCCGGAAATTATCCTTGCCCTGCATGGCAGCTTTTTGTTCCAATATAAATGCCACTTGAAAGCTAAGACGAAGAACTAGCTGAAGAACGAAGAAACGTACGTAACTGGCCGCAGCTTAAATACGTAGCCTGCTGCAATATTGGAGCGAACATAATTCATGTAGGATTTTCTCATTCATTTCGGTATTTTACCCAGACAACAAAAAAGGATAAAAATCCCGTTTTATCTTACATTGACAGATCAATGTCTCCGTTAATTTTTCGGTTCACATATTGGAAAAACAAACTTATTATGTCGTATATCAATAGCCGGGATGTCATAATCAAACACTCGCTGTTAGCATGTGTTAGCAAATGTTGTCGGCCCATAACTGACGTTGAAAATTATTTTTAGTGGAAGATATCAGTTAAGTTATATTAGCTAACTACTGATAGTTTTTAGGCCAAATGTCAGTTATGTTATTTTAAACACTATGAATTAAACCTCATTGATCGAATGTGTTTTGACTTGGACGATAGCTTTCAAAGGGACGCGGCGATACAAGTATATTTTTAACAGCTTCAGAAAAGTACTGGAAAATATTGATTTAGCGGTTGTTACTTTTTAAGAAAATATTATTATATATTGAAGTGATAATATCTTGCACGGTATCTATTATGATGTCATGAAAGTCGTCGGTTGTAAACGAGCGATTCCGTTTTCCGAGTCCAATCCGAGTCCGAGTCTAACGGCCGAGTCAGGATAAAAAATACCAAAAACTGAATTGTTCTTAGTAGCCTTACAGTGCTTATTTGTATCTCTCCAGCTAAATACAGCAATTGTGAAAGTCGCATGCATGACAATTAGTTGATCTACTGTGGATAGCGGCTGAAATGTTCACAATAAAGTTTAACCTTCTCGTACTTTGCTTTCCAATCCAGTTCAGTGTATGCCCCAGGCCCGGTTCACACGACGACATAAGCATAAGGGTTTTTTTACCGGTTCACACGCGCAACATAAAGTCATAAGCGTAAGCATAAGAAAACTAAACTTTTCCATTTTCTTAAGAAGCATATATTTGATTTGATACTGATCTATTCTAAATGATTTAGACGTTAGCCACTCACAACTCCTGCCTTGTGTGCTACGACTCTCGGCTACACTTCATAATGCTGTTGACACTTCCTAAGTGCTGTATTACTGAACGGAGCAAGCTAGCTGTTCTATTTGTTAATTAAACAAATAGCTTAACTAGGATAGCCACGGATTATACTGATGATACCGAAGATTTTCGCAGCTTTCAGTGAATTTGAAGGTATATATCAGTTTAACACTGCATTTATGATATACAAAATGAATACTGGAATACATGTATATTTTAGAAAATAAGTCATTTCTCCATTCTTTCTCGAGATCTTAAAATTGCAGATAAACATGTGACGAGGAATACTATAGCACTGTAAGGCTATTAAGGACAGTTTTCAAGTATTTTTATCTTGACTCGGCCATGTGACGCGGACTCGGATTTGATTCGAAAATCCGTTAAACTCGGTTGTAAACAGACGTTCTTGTCTAGACAAAAAGAAAACGTTGCGCTGATATAGATATTTAGTTAAGAATGAAAAGTTGGTGGTCAAAAAGAATTCCCAAGGAACCGACAAAAAATAAGAGAATAATTCAATTGTTTTTAGTACATACCATTATACACATATTTAACAAGACGTACCATTAGAAACACTTTACCGTCGACTATATGCCATGTTCATAATTTATATTAATAAACGTCTGAAAGGTTCGACCACTTGCTTTCAACGGCGATAACTATAATCGTTGGGATATAAAAGCTGTTTGCTCTTGTAAAGGAGGCACGTTTTACTAAAAAATTAAAGCCCCCTTTGGCGTCGGAGTTACAAAAGGAGGGTAAAGATCTTTCCTATAGTTACCTTTATTGTCGGAGGGCATTAGCGCCCAATGAATTATAGATAATAAGCTGAAGGTTAAAGGTTTTCTTAATGGTCTCAAAGAAATTTAGCACGTACAATAGGAAAAATACCCTATCCAAGAGTGTCCGATCTAGTTAGTCAGTTGGGCAGGCATATTCTGATTCACAAATCAAATTCTCAATTGGTTTAAAATTTGAAAATTTTACGTCGGACAACTGTCCTTTAAAAATCACAACTTCTCGACCGCCTGGTTTGACTGACGAAGTGATAAATGAACTAATCAAAGTTTTAAGATGATCACAATAACTACAGTTCCAGTTGTCAGTGATATTGACATATGAATCTCATATAAATTAAGGATGTTAGATGGCGTTTTACAGTAACTGGAAGTAGTGCATATCAGCGATCATCAGTGAGCAAAAAATTAAACATGTTACTTTCTCTCAGTAATTGTTAGTGGGTCTAAGATGACCGTGGTCCATTTTTGGAGGGCAAAGGGAGGGGTATTTTATTAACGGTTTCACTGAGTTGAAAATTTCATGTACATCTATATAGTCAAAAACCTTTGCCAGTGAAAAGGCCCAAAGCCTACGCGACTCACCCATGCATGAGGGAGCCTATGAGTAGAAATTACCAAAAGTTATAAAATAAAATCAATATCGACACGACTAAATGTCACATCGAGTTTGCCTCGAGATTCTACGTCCATCTTCCCATACTTCTTTTCGATCAAGTTGCGTGGGCTTGAAACCTCTCGTTCGACAACATTTTTTGAGGAATGTATATGAAAATACTCAAATCCGTAAATACTTTTTTTAAATGGAAGTTTGTTATGCCGACAGTTAGTTCATACTGAGTTGGACTAAAAACGAGGCTAAAAGCTGAATCATTGTAGCAAGCGCAAAAATCCCTTGGACTACACCTGACAAACACTGATTGCTTTGTAAGTTCGAGGGATAAAGAAAATATTTACTCGCAAATAGGAGCAGGTAATTTATACTGGCCATGTCTTTTGCACTAAAAGTGTTTTCGAATTTTTCGGGATAGCAAAGAACGGGTCCTTTTTACTTTGACTGTTGTTTCTGAAGAAGCTTAGGTCCTCAGTGATATAAGACGATTATAGATCTTAGGCAATAGTAAGGAAATCATAGAAGATCTAAGGAAAGAAAAAATGGGACATAAGCATAGGCGACATAGGGCAACATAAAGAATTATTAGATGATCTTAGACCATAATAGGCGACATCTAAGGATGTCTAAATAAATAAAATCAAGCCGCTAATGGCGTAGGTAACTCGTGGATTGAGTAATATTGAGTAAACTAAAAAAATTATAAATTAGAATATCGATTGGAAAGTGTGTGAATCTAATCTTTTGAAAAACAATTGTTAGTTCCTGTAATTCCTTTAGCTCGCTAGGCAAGAGTTTCTTTGAAGGAAAGGGAGGGAAAGGGGTTGGGAAAGGGAGACATTTAGGTTTCCCTACCAAAACACCCTCCTCCTCCCCCCTAGTCCCCGCTTTTTAGCACACAGGAAACCCACTTCCCTCCTTTCACCTCAAAGAAATGTTTACTACGCAAGTCTATAATTTCTTTAGCTAAAAGAACCCTATAAGTGAGTGAGACAAGAATGGTAATAGCACAAAAGAAAAAGGAGGAAAGGAAAAGAAAAAGAAAAAATAGGTTGGACCTAGGGATCAAACTTGAAATCATCAAGTTCGGAATTGCGCCCAGTAGGAAAGGTTGCAAAAGCGCCAAAATTGTTTCTCACCATGCTCCATTAAAATATAATGGCTACGTGATAAAGACCATTATTAAGCGTTTTCATTAGTCAGTTGTTGCACAAGTGGTGACATGGAATTTTAGGCCAAACACTGAATCACGCAACGGTTCATTTAAGTAGTAAAAAGATAATTTATTTAAGACGTTTTAGCAAAGAAAAACCTTTAATATTGTTATTTTTAATTATTTTGGATAAAATAATTCGCTGGAAATCTTACTGACTTAAATTAAAACCAACCAGAGGTCAAAAGAAACCGCTGGAATGCAGGCTATGGAATTCGTTGAAAGGCCCTGTTACACTCTGCAATTTGTCTCGCAACACCGATACGAAACAAGGACAATTGCATAGTGCAGTAACAGGCCTTGTCTCGCAATGTTTTTGTTGCGCGCAACGTTGTACAAAGTAGAACTCGGTTCTACTTTTCGCAACAGATTGCAGCAACGTGCAACATCATTCCACTGTCTAACCACCCCTACAGCAACTTGTCTTGTAATTTTTACGCGTTTTTCCTGAAGAGCGCATGCGCATGTCTCGCACCAGTTTCTCGCTCAAGTGATACCAGTCCTCCCCGGCCTTCCTCGGTAAAAACAGACATTGTAAGTTGTTGCAATGTGCTGCACAGTGTAAAGGCGCTGTTACACGCTGAAACTTTCCTCTGAAACTTGCCTCAATCACCGTTGCGAGACACGTTTCACAACGCATTGCACCGTGTAACATGGTCATTTAGCTGAAACTTTCCCCGGGTCGGTTTCACGAGACGGTTTCACAAAATTAAACGTAGATTGCTTTCTACTCCTGTAACAGAAACCTGTGTCGCAAACAAGTTTCAGGACGAAATTTCAGCGTGTACTGAACACCCCTTATGAAAATCGTTTCGCATCGGCGATCGAGACAAGTTTCAGATATAAGTTTCAGCGTGTAACAGCGCCTTAACATTTCCATGGCACTCCACAACGATACAGTTTCTAGATTGCGAGACAACGAGTTGCTGAGAAAAGTGCACAGTGCCACGCAGCCTTGAACCTTTTGATTCCCGCATGCAACAAAGTGTTTCATGAATACAATCAGATTCATCACAGTTTGAAGGAATCTCATAAATTAACGTTTGCAAAAGCAAACAGGAATATTATTTTACCATTTTATGTATAGAATTTACTATGGCGAATGTTATAAAGAATCTCATAAACTTTAAACACTTTCTTGACATTCTTAGTGCAGTAAAGTAGCAGCATTTGTTTGAAAGCATCATTTAGAGATATTAATTTGACCGGGATTTGAGCTAGGTGTTTAACATATATCGCTCAATTAATTAAAATCAAAACTTTTTGACCAAATTTCTAAACCAGTGTTCTTTAAGGTGGCTCGACTGGGTTTTGTTTGAGGCGCACCTCCGCTATTTGATCGCAAAATGCGTCGCCGCCAAAAACCTAATTTCAAAAAAATTTTCATAGCAAGTCAAAGGATCTAGGATAGTTTCAAGTTTCTTTTGACGATTAAATCATTATGATCGGAGCTACCAATAATTTATAATGACCGGCGCACTACTAATTTTCACAACCATGAAATTTCTGGACAAAATAAAGTTTTGTACGAAAGTGCGTTTATTGGTAGAATCCAGATCAAGTTCTCCGCTGTTACTATGTTTAAAAGATTTCTAAGGAAAATAAAACGCGCTTGAACTTTAATTTTACGCACCAAAAAAGTAAACAATTCCAAGCATTAGTTCACTTGGCCAAAAATCTTACTTAAAGGACTCAAAAGCAGCTTCTTTTGATTAGAAAGCTGTTGTACGCGGGAATAATCATTGTAATTGAAATTTTTCTTCCACGTAAATTTATTATTATATTATGCCGAGCTTTCACACTACTAGTGCATCTTCAGGGCAAACTGCAGCACGAATACAATTGATTCAAACGGCTAGACTGAAAACTATGCCCGTACATAACCTATCAACCAATGTAAATGTGTAGGCCGCTTACTTCGGGTTGACGTTGTTTTGGTCGTCAAGCATCTCCATTGTCCAGTTCTTTTCTGAAATTGTGAATTCCGATATGCCACTCTTGATTGCCTTTTGTGAACCTTCCAACTAGCTTCAAGTATATGATAATTTGAGGGGGTGTTTACATGGCACTAGGATCATCCTAGCAGGCGAGTCATCCTACCTGCTATACATTTACTGCATTCTGTTTACATGGAAATTGGTGTCTTCGCTTCGGGTACTAGGATCATCCTACTAAACAGAATACATTTAGGAGGATGTTTACATGCATGACACTAGGATCATCCTAGCACTAGGATCATCCTAGCAGGCGAATCATCCTACCTGCTATACATTTACTGCATTCAGTTTACATGGAAATTTGTGTCTTCACTTCGGGTACTAGCATTATCCTACTACTAAACCTACTCATAAGGGATTGAAACGTATAACAACAGTACATTTCTTTGGTCTCATGCTCCGGAATGTTCAAATGAGCAAAACAAGCGTTTTATGACCACATTTGGTAATGGTATGACCTTCAAAAATGGCGGAACAATTTCAAACAAAAAACAAAAAAAACAGTCTTTATTTATAGACGGAAGCCGGCCAATTTAGCTTTTCGCTAATCTTCCATTTCATCTCACACTCACTACCTCTACACTTGAATATTTTTCATACAATGCTTAACTCACATGTTGATTTTTGCTGAGGGAGGAAAAACCGGAGAACCCGGAGAAAAAACCCTCGTGGCAAGGGAGAGAACAACACATCAAACAAACTCAACTCACATATGATTCAGTGCCCGAGCTGGGACTCGAACCCGGACCACAGCGGTGAGAGGCGAGTGGCTTAACCACTACGCCACCCATGCCACCCTAATTTCCCCATCTACATGTTGCTCACTTTCCAGAGCTAGCAGCTTATAGTGATCAAATCATGTTCCAAACGAAACAGAATTTTATTTCAAGGTAACTGACTAAATTACAAATAAAAGCTACAAAATATATTTTTGGCCAAGTTTTCATTTTCCAAATATGGTCAAAAAGCGCCTTGATTTGCATAATTTGCATAATGGGACCCGTGCTACACGTTTCAACTCCCTTATGAGTTTCTGGTTAGGATCAACAGCCTGATCAAGTTTGATTCGCGGAGAGCAGGTTGGTAGCCAAAGTCAAATATTTATCACGCTGACTATCGTCATGCATATGACTGTGACGATTTCTCACGATCTTGCATTGTTTGAAGGAATGAGAACATGAAGGACAGCGTTCGAATGTGAATATTTGGCACTGAATCAATTTGATCAATTTCAATTTCTTTTATTCACACATAAAATATAAGTACAATTATATAACAAAGAAGAAAACTATTATATGACATTGAGTAGTTAATATGATTACTGGAGAAGATGTAAAATGTCAATTATTGAAAATTGTGTGCAGTGGTCAAAGGAGCATATGCTTTGGAGTGGACGGTCTCACAAGATAAATTCGTCCTCAATATTATGGACGAGATAATCTTGAAAATATTCAATATCAAAACATAAGGTGAATTAAGGAAGATTTTGACGAGCTTTACAAGTTATTTTAGTTAATCTTTCTAAACAATACTGAGCGACTCCTTGGACATGCAATTCTATGATGAAAAACGTTTTTGCAATTTAGGCCAAGTTCAGACGTCGAACTTTTGCCGTGTCGAATCTAATAGTTGCAATTTGTAGATGAGAAGTGCGGCGTCTTAACCTATTGTATTTGACAGATTTGAGTAAGTATTAAATTGAGCAATTCAGTTTGAATCAAATTTGTCAAATTCATTTGGTTCAGAGGCTGCACTTCTCATCTACAAAATGCAACTATTAGATTCGACGCGGCAAAAGTTCGACGTCTGACTGGGCCTAAGGCCCAGACATACAGAATTTGCTTGATTCGAAGATATATGACTTGCCTAATTTCGTATACATATATATAAATGCAAAATGCTATTGGATTTTGTGGATCTCATCAAAAGCGCCCAGTACTTAAGTTTCAGTGATTTCAATGTTTCTAGTCTATCGTTGCTATGGCAACTTGTACGCCAATAAAACGTACAATGACAATGGCAATGATGTTAATTTATTTACACCTTTCTTAACATATATATTAGTACATCGTAGTAGTACATCATTTAGTACATCATACTAAACTTCAGACAAAGAGTGACCGTTGGTGAGAGCCTCACTTCGATCGAGCAAGAGAAAGTTACTGTAAAAACCGTTAAAAAATCTTGTTGTGGCAGTCAAAAACATTAGGCTAACACCTTAAAAGACAACTTGCACAATTTTTTGCCGGTATTTCGGTACGTAAGAGAATTCCTTAATACTGATAGATAATTAAGTTTTCGTATGAGTGGGAAGAGAACCGCGCCGAACTGTGACCGTGTCAGTGCCGTGATATCTATGAAAACATTAGAAATTCCTGCCGTAACCGTGGCGTGCAGTGACCGTGCCCGTTTTCCCAGTCAACGAAATCTGCTCTATAAATGTGCACCGTGGATCCCACATGAAATAGAATGATTAAGAACTATTTCATCCATAATTATACATTGAAGAAATCCGAAAGCTGTTCAGGTGCTGTAATTGCAAAAATACTTTAGCTATGGTGCTTGCTTTACAAATAAGTGTTTTTGGGGTGAAAATTTCTAAACTTCAGTCTCTAGGGAAAGATTTAAATTAGCGGCTACTTTAGCGATTTTCGGAGGAAAATGACGATTTTCATTATCGTTGACCAAGAATACTAATTTAAGTGAGTACAAAATTTAGTGATTTTGAAGAACTCACTAAAATTCGCTAAAATACGTTGTTGAAAAAAATAGTAATTTATAACATACCAAAATATCCAAAGAACTCTCAAAATATCTCACAATGAGAACAGTACTGTACTAAATTTCATTTAAACTCTGACAGACTTACACCTATTTGAATACAATTCCAAAAGATTGATGGCTTTTTGAAGCTGATTTGAAGATTTTTTTCACGCAGTCTTTTTAAAATCTTAACTACATTTCTTTAGCTTTTGTTGTTTTAATACAAAGATGTTCAAGTTCCAAGATTGATTTTATGATATATTCAAGTAATTTCCACTTCGAATTTGGTTCTGGAGGATTTCTTAGAGATGTATTGTCTCGATTCAAAGTGATTATAAATCATTGATGCAACGTGAACGCGCAATATTAAATGAAGCCACAGTTCGGGCTCAAGGTGTTAGCTGTATAATTAAAGACACCCTCTAGGAATATTAGAAAGGCTTAGCGGACATGACTAATTGCAAAACTAATTCATATACAAAATAGAAATTAAAACCCAATGCTCAAAAATATTCATTTTTACACTAGATTATTTATATCAACTTAAGCCAAAGTGGACAAGGATAAAGGCAGTGTCCAGAAGCCAAAATGGGTAAATGAAGTAAGTATTTTCATCATATCTTATAAGGCTATATATATGTACTATGTAATCATTATATTTTGAACACTATATCCTAACTATATCTATTTCGAGAATAATGCGAAAAACGGGAACGTCATTTTGTAGGTGGACTTTGAAAAGATTTATTTCAGTGATGCCTCTGCGACGAGATGTTGGTTACAACAATTTGATCTCTTTTCATAATAAAAGTTTAAATACAAAGCAATTAGCATCAAGAGTTGCTATATTTCATCTTCTACACCCATGTATACACCCAGGCCACTATCAAAAACTTCAGTACACAAAAGAGGGTCATGCACTCCCAGAGAATGACCTCCCCAAACACAGAAAGCATCGGTATCTTTGCAAAACCAGCCATAAAAAGATGTATAAATTATGCAATTTATTACACTTTATTCATCTCATTAGAATTTCTAATGCGTTTTCTCTTACGTCTGCTGCACAGGTTTCCAGACCATTACCAAAATGGCAGCTACATCTTGGCAAATCTATTTGAATCCTAACAAGTTATTAAAGTATGTTTTGTGCTTTTTGTCTCTGTGTGAGATCAGTAATTCACAATGCTCTTACAACTGTCACAGGTACGTATCTATATAATAGTTATAGCCTGAAATCGTTTAATTATATAAAACTATAAAACTGCTGGGTATTTGCAGGTACACACAACTGAGTTGTCGTATATTGTTTGCCTGGATTATCATAATATGTTGGAATATAATTGATGCCAGTTTTGAGTTAGAATTGTCTTTCGTATTTCATGAAACACAAAAGTTAAAAGTCATGTTTCGTCTCAGATTCTGATCTACAAACATTATCTGGACACTTATTTCAAAAACTCCGCCTGACGGACAGAGATGTGAATCTGACTATCTAAAACCGAGTAACCGTAGCTGCAAATTTTGACATCAGTTTTGACAAATTTTGACAAATGTTGACATACCAAGCCTATAACGATGTAGTTTGTTGTAATATTGGAAAATGCTAAGTTATGAGTTTTGAGTTCCATTTTTTTCCTATTATTTTAGTCAGGAAACACCGAGAAGCAAAAAGTCATGTTCCGTCTCGAGATTAACCAACGTCAACAATTTTTGAAATAGATGTATATATGTTGAAAGCTAAGATAGCCAGGGGAAATCACCCTGAAAGTGATTGATGTATATATCATTCTATGTATCTGCAGCATTGGCGTTTATTGACCTCAGCAAAAACGTATACGTTTCCTTGCTTCTTGTCAAGGCAGCTCAATAAAGAATCCATCATTTAAAATTGCAGTGAATCTTTTTTGATCAAACAAGTTTCTATGACTCAGGAGAAGTATTAATAGTTTTTTTAAGGCGTAACGGATAAGAGGAGGAGGCAAAACTGACCGCGGACGACCGCTCATTATTTACATTTTTCACTCTCTCAATATACACTTGGCAAGCACACGTAATCTGATAAACGATAAGAACATAATTGGTTTTCTTGACCACATTACACAAAATCTGATCTAGTATGTATCAATCAATTAGAAACCAGTATGAATTTATCCTTGAACATTAGAAGCATAAACCCATTGTCGAAATATAGCCAGTAAGTGTTCAAGAAATAATCAGTCAGGAATTGATAGTTCCACAACCCTTAGTTACCGTCTCATTACTATCACAGTTTATGAAAACTCAGATGGAACCGGAAAAAGGTTTATTGTAGACTATTTTATGATACATCGAAGCCTGTAAAATGTTGAAAACTTACATGTTAGCGACGTACTAAAGATCTTGCATGTCTGTCGAACATCAATTCTATGCTGAGAAATCCGACTTGAATTCTTATCTACATTTGTTTTAAGTGAATTCTTGAATTCTCCACTAGTCTTTACTGTGATTTGCGTACGCAAACGACCACAGGATAAAAACTTAAAATATATTTCATTTGTTTTCTCCTGTACTTGTAGTTCCAAACCAAATCTTACAATATCTGACACATTAGATGAACTGTTCCAAAAACCTCGGTATGATGCACGGATACGTCCAAATATACAGGGTACGTTACCTTGATACTTTTAATAAAGAATTGAGTCTTAAGCACACAAGGGGAGCAAGGGTGACCGAGTGGTTAGACCCCGGGGGGGGGGGGGGGGGACTCCCATATATCGAAGAGGCGGGGATGATCGTCGTATCTTTTAGGGGTAAAAATCATGGTTCTGGTATCTTTTAGGGTGTTACGAAGGTTTTGTCCCCACCTACCGTTAATCTGGTATCTTTTAGGGTATCTTTTTAAGAGAATAACATATTACATGATAATAACGGCAACGACAGCTTTTAAATTGGTATCTTTTAGGGTTAAAAATCTTATGCTGCCACGCCCATCTTCGTAAGACTCCGGTATCTTTTAATTAGGGGTATTTTTGAAAATTTCCGACGATCATCCCCGCCCATTTTCGATGGGAGTCCCCCCCCCCGGGGGTTAGACCGCTTGTCTCTTACCGCTGTAGTCCCTGGTTCGATTCCCGGACGGGGCACTTCATGTGAGTTGAGTTTGTTAGTTAGTTCTCTCCCTTGCTTCGAGGGTTTTTCTCCGGGTCCTCCGGTTTTCGGTTTTCCTCCCTCCATCAAAAACGAACTGGTGAGTCGAGTGATTATTTGCAAAATATTCAAGGTAGAGGTAGTGAGTGTGAGAGTATAGTGTCCCCCAATGATCCCAATTAATGCGCGAGTGCTATAAGACTAGGACACTTAAATAAACAGTTATTTATTTAATTTTATTTTTTAAAAGATCGGTAATTTTATGTATCAATGAGTACAGTCTATAATCTATTCTCAGCGATCCAACTATGCTTACGTACATAAAAATGTGAGGGCCTGCAATTGTGGCTTCTCTATATATGGAAGATGCAACAGTTCAGATTTCCAATCACACTCAAAACCCCGACCTCAATAGTGTGAAACTCCAACCTCCAAACGACCTGGTCTAGCAGGAGAAATCCCCAATACCTAGACCAGCTAGCTTCTGTTTATCATAAGAGCTGTGATGACAAGTAGCAGACATATCAGATTTCGATTTTGCATTCATGGAAGGCAGTTAAGGGACCGTTCATTTTTTATCCGGAGGGGGGGGGGTGGGGGGGGGGTGGGTGGCTGGTGGTTTTTGAGGGGGGGCCGCCTGAAAAAAATGGCCATAAAATGGGGGGCCAAGCAAAAATTTTTTGGCTATTTGAGGAGGGGTTACGCAAAAAAATAGTTTATGCAGCACCTTTTTGTTATCAAATCAACCAAATCGGAGCCACCACGAAGTACTTTTCTTGCAAAATTTCTGTTGAGCGGCTCGCGCTTCGCGCTCGCAAAAGCCAGTTACATTCTAAATTGTTGCACTGCAGCCATGCTACAAAATACCAAACACTACAAGCTAGTGTAGAGTGAGTTACACTGCATTGCATCAAGATCATTTCAAATCTCTTTACGAAACAGTCTTTACGAACAATAGATTTAGCTCAAATTTCTGCAAAGCACTCGCATTTGTAGTTAGTGACTTGCACATTCCACTATAATGGTACATGTTTCAAATCCTTTTACTAAGGAAGAAGTCTTTGTAAACTTATGTACTTAAATTCAGTTATTAATAGTAGATGTCTTTGCACGTTGAGAAAATCCTTTTGGTAATTAGTCTCTGTTAACATATACACCCCAAATTTCTGCCGACCGACTCACGCTTGCATTTGAAATAAGTGACTTGCACATTTCATAAGATGATTTAAAATCCTTTTTGGAACTGATAGCCTCTCACCTAGCTGTGAACATATATACTTCAAATTTCTGCCGAGCGTCTCGCTCTTCGCGCTCGCATTTGTAAATAAATGTAGTATTTCGCACATTGCACCATAAGAACATTTAAAATTATTTTAGAAAATAGCCTCTGGAAACATCTTTACTTGAAATTTCAGGTGAGCGGCTCGCGCTTCGCGCTCACATATATAATCATGTGATATTACTCTCTAATATTGTTCACAATAATGGGCTTATATTTTCCTTTGCTACACATATGAGGATAACAGCAATGATGACTAATAATTCAATGTTATCCTAGTACGTTTGCGATAATGAAAAGGCAAAAATACATATTCCGATCTCTTAATAACATTGCATAATTTTCAGTGGTGGTGGTGGTGGTAGTGTGGGGGGGAGGGGTCATGTAAATGAAACATGAACTAAGCGGGGGGGGGGGCATATAAAAATGTATGACAAAGAGGGGGGGCCGGACACTTTTTGGGGCAAAAATTCCAAAAACCACCAGCCCCCAGCCCCCCCCCCCCCCCCCCCCCCCCCCCCTCCCGATAAAAAATGAACGGTCCCTAAACAAACTTAAAGACACTTTCGTGATGTCTTTAAAAACCAGTTCACTTGTTTGGTAGGTTCTCCAGTCACAATTAAAATTGGATTCTGGGTGTTGTCAATCGACTCAGTTAGCGTTACGGATATGGTAAGAACATTCATGTACACTCTTCACTATTGATGACGATCACAGTTATTACAGTTGAACCTATTCTTGACTTTCACATGACGTCATCAAAAAACTTACATGCTTCATATAGATCACTTAAAGTTGGGTCTATAGTATATTCTTTATATCAACAACAGAAATTGTTCCTGAATATTTGAACTATTTCCGTTGTTTGGTTTTCGAGTTATCAGAGGTATAAATCTTGTCACGTAATATTGTCACGCGTACACAACAGACGCAAAAACAGACAAATTTGCTACAAATTACGCACATTTGGCTTGGTCTTTGAATGAAACTTTTGTTTATAAGATATCTGTATCAACTTAAACGATTTAACTGTTATTATTATATGATTTTGCCAATTCGTATTTTGTCCGCCATATTGGTGTCGCTCAGAGCGACACCAACATGGCGACGACATACATTTCTTACATAAGAATGAGTTTGGGAAATTGTTAATATCTTTGCAAAAAAATTCTCTTTCGGACTGAAAATTTCTTGGACATATGGAGCTTTACTTGCTCTTTACAAAGATATACATTGAATTTACTCAGGGATGTGAAATTCGCTGATATTTTGGTGACCCGTAGAGTGACACCAATCACAAAGTGCCATACATTTCTTACTAAAGAATGAGCAGTTAAAATGGCAATATCTTCGCAACAAAAACTTCTTTCAATTCAAAATTTTGCAGAGTTACATAGTTTTATGTGCTCTTTTGAGTGAATTACATTTGATTTCACTCAGGATCCTGGAAATTTTTCGATGACGTAAGTGAAAGTCAAGAATACACTAACACATCTCACTTGATGCACCTTGCCAAAGAGTGATCATTTGAAAATGTTTAGAACGTTCAAAATGTTAAATATATTAAAATAATTAGCCACAGGTAACCCAGGCTATTTACTTGTAAAGAGAAAGAATGTAATAAACATAATTCCTCCATTAGTGGAGAGATAATTGTAAATTAAGATTTTATAAATAAAGCATTTGCAATTATCTCTCCACTTATAGAGGAATTATGTTTATTACATTCTTTCTCTTTACAAGTAAATAGCCTGGGTCACCTGCGAATTAACATGCATACAGTAGGTTCAACTTTAGCCGCGAAGAGTAATGCCTTGAAGGCCTCACAAACAAGTAGCTTACGAACGATAATGTGTCCACTTCTTCTTCTTCTTCTTCTTCTTCTTCTTCTTCTTCTTCTTCTTCTTCTTCTTCTTCTTCTTCTTCTTCTTCTTCTTCTTCTTCTTCTTCTTCTTCTTCTTCTTCTTCTTCTTCTTCTTCTTCTTCTTCTTCTTCTTCTTCTTCTTCTTCTTCTTCTTCTTCTTCTTCTTCTTCTTCTTCTTCTTCTTCTTCTTCTTCTTCTTTCTTCTTCTTCTTCTTCTTCTTCTTCTTCTTCTTTCTTCTTCTGTCACCATAATGATCTTCACTGCCAAAGTTATCTTGTTTCAGGCGTTTGGGTTGGATATCTTCCTAAGACAAGACTGGGTCGACGAAAGACTTGATCATGGCTTGAACCAAACGCTTTCCTTAAGTCATACCATCATGTCCAACGTTTGGCTTCCTGATACGTACTTTAAAAACGCCAAAAAAACTACGTTCCATGATGTAACAGCCAAAAATATCATGATAAGAATAGGACCAAAGGGAAAGGTTCATTACAACACAAGGTGTATATATATAGCTATTTCAACAAAGGTTGACGGGGCGAACGGCGATCGGCGATTGGTGATTGCATGACCGAAAGGAACTGTGGTCATGCTATTAGACCACTATCCGGCGCGGAGATATGAATCGCCTATCGACCACTTTGTCCAGTAAGGTCTTTACTGCATGGTACCGGCATTGCTTGGGTATTTAATCAATGAAAATGAAGCAATTCTTGTTCCCCCAAATTTTCCTTCGGTCGTGCAATCACCAATCGCCGATTGCCATTCGCCCCGTCAACCTTTTTTGAAATAGCTATATTATATTGGTTGGAATTCTTGTTGAAGTCTTCACATAGGTTCGCTGTATCATCTCGCAAATATATCTAGGAGGTCTCAATGGGGCTAACCGTCAAGCGGCCTAAATCTTAACTGTCAACCGTCAACAGTCAAATGAAGGACATTTTAACCGTCAAGCGTCAAAAAATTAACCATCATATGCATATACACTCTGGAACAATTTTTCTAAGTTATTTTTTCCAAATGCGTGTTTTTTTACGATTCAAGACTTAATAACAATTTCACTATTTCAATGCCGTTAAAAGTCATAGTGAACTTCATATTTTCCAAAAGTGCTGGCTCGTCGCAAGCACATTGATAGGGGAGGTTCGATTTCCATCATTTTCGGCTGGGATTAGGGAATGCTTCAGAATGACCTGTATAAGTATCAGAGGTCCCGCTCGGGTTTTTGGAAAGTGGAATAGAATGAATTTTTTAAAGATAATATTTAATTGGCTTATTTTGACCGTTAAAGAGTAGGATTAACCATCAACCGTCAAAACACCGACTTTCTTACCGTCAACCATCAAAAAGACAAAATCTTAACCGTCAACCGTCAAAGCTATACCCCCATTGAGACCTTCATATAGATGCTCGCATTTATCAGAATTTACGGTTCTATTTTTTTCGTTAGTCAACTAAATCCTGTATATTTATCTAGAATAACTTTGAAAGCTGCTTGTATCATGGACCTCAGGCTCTATCCATTTGACGATCAAAAGTGTTCGGTGATTATGGAGAGTTGTAAGTATTATAACCTATTGTAGGCTCATTTGATCAACAACAAGCTTTCATTTTTTATTCCATGCAACATAAAGTAGTTTTGCGGGTATTATAGTAGTCTCCCTCGCAATCCTTGCGTGACGACACTAGGAGCGGCTGCGAGGGAGACTAATATTATAGACGACGCAAAATCAACCCCCTGAAAGATCTGCTGCGAAGAATGTAGGCTCCCTCCCCAGAAGTGAGTTTCGTGTGCCCGCGATCTTCCGTCACAGTCGTGAAGGGGTGGATGCCAAATAGATTTATTCGTTGATGAATTTCCTTGAGCAGCATCAATATAATCAATATTACTTGAACCCTTTAGATGGTTATAGCGTTGATCATATTCTATACCAATGGGAAGCAGGCCAAGGGAATGGCATGATGTTTGTACCAAGTGACGCTAAAGTCTTACCACAGTTTAAACTGACAGGTCTCCAGCTAACTACTGATTTTACCAAATATATCGTAGGTATGATTTAATCTTCGTGGAAAATATATGTTTGTGATTCAGAGAACCCCCTCTTTTTCCATGGAGTTCATGAGAAGTACTTGCTTTGTGACAAGTGGAAACATGTCTTTGAAACTCAAAAGTGTTGTGTTGTATTTAAAATTACTTGCAAAGTGTTTTCAAAGAAATATTTGGATATAAAAAGAGCTCTAAACTATGGAATAGAACAGCGCATGTTCCGTGAATACGTAGATGATGAGATACAATCCTGAAACAAGTCATGATGCGGCGACAGACGTAACGCACTTGACAATGATCCAAGAGGTTTAGGCCCCGTTCAAACGAGAATGCCGAAGTCGATGCGGACTTGCCTCTTCGTTTTAACACCAACTTGCATTGACTTGCATGCATCTACTCGTATCATCTTGCGAGGACTTGCAAGAAGTTTGAGCGTGCTCAAATTTGATCGCAAGTTGATGCAAGTTTTGACTCGTTTGGACAGTCAACGCACTAAGCTTCGCAAGTTGTTTTTGTTCTTTATTAGTCCGAATTTCTCCACATTTTTTCTCTTTCAAGTAATTCAAGCAACAACAAACCGGATTTTCTCCCTGTCCTTCAGCTAGCTGATTTTTGTTGAGAATTTTTGAACAAACTTGCGCTGACTTGTGTGGAGAGGTGTTCAAACGAGAACTTGCACCGACTACTTGCGTTCTCGTTTGAACAGGGCCTTAAGCCAAGGAATAATGCTTTAATAAATTCATTACTTTACAGGAAACTGGTCTGAAGTCATAGCAACATTTACTTTTGAGCGCACCTACAGTTTTTATTTAATTCACATCTACGGACCGAGTGCATTAATTGTGTTAATATCTTGGATTTCGTTCCTACTACCTCACGAACAAGCACCAGCACGCATCACGCTAGGTGTCACGTCACTTCTAACTGAAGTCACAATACTCACCATGTCAAACCAAGCTATACCAAGGGTAAGTGCGTCACGCTAGGTGTCACTAACTCTACGGCTTCCCCTCCGCTCACGCCATCTTTCTACATTATTATGGCATTATTTCTACCGCACGGTAGGAACAATAAATGCCATCAACAGAATGACTTACATGTTGAAATGTACTGTAGGTCAACTACGTTAAAGCCATCGATAAGTACCTGATAACCTGCTTTTTATTTGTCTTTGCGACGCTGGTGGAATACGCACTTCTCTTGACAATAGCCAAGAATCAAAAAAATCATATGAAAGCAAAACAATCCTCAAGTATGGTAAGTATATTCTTTTTCTTATTCATCTTTCTAAACTATTTGAGATACAACACGTACGTTGATTGGCGTTTATTATATCAGAGGCAGAATCGCTCACGCAAAAAGGCTGAACTATATATAAAAGGAATGTAGAACATCACACACTGGACACTCGAAAGCACACTCGGCTACGCCTCATTTTAATCAGGGCTTTTCTTGTGTTCTTCAACTTCCAGTGTCTATAACAAACGCGTTTTATATTGCTTAAATACTGCATGCATGCTCTTTGACTCGGGTTATTGGGCATAAAATAAAACAATTCTATGTCACTGTGTAAAAAGATAGAGCAAGAGGGGAAAATGCATGCATGCTCTTTTGGCGGGAATCGGTCCCGCATTTTCGATATACTATACAGGGTTATGAGAGTTCTTAATCTTTCTTGATGTTATCTTATGTCAGTGTGCGCTACGCAAAATAAATATATAATAAAAACTTTCTTTTTCCTTAATTCTTATTGCGTGATCAAAAAAAACAATGCTACTTTGTCTTTCAGAAAGAAGACAGTTCTACTTCTAGAAGTGAAAATGACATAAAACTACGCGTTCTTTCAGAGAACGGTACATTTCACCGTAGAGTTGATAAAACAAATTCACAAGAATCCGTATCTCGATCAGTAAGCGACAGTCATCCATCGTCAAGAACCAAGATCAGTTCTTTGGGACACAAAATGTCGCGATGTCTTTATAGAACCGATTTTATTCTATTAATCGACGACTATTCAAGACGGATATTTCCCGTTTCGTTTTTACTGTTTAACCTTTACTACTGGATCTGTATATTTTATTATCCCAATTTGATTATTTCCAAAACCGTGCTGTAAATCAAGAACTGACTCCACATATTATCCAAATCTACAATGATAGAAAGACATGCTTCGTGACGAAAGAAGTCCATCCTGCATTTATATATGAATGTGGGCGCAGGGAACTATTGCCTCCCCTCCCCTTCTTGTCAATATTGTTGCCTGGTAACTCTCATGGCAACACCTTGAACAAGTAACGTTGTAGTGGAGGGGGAGAAGAAAGGTTAATAACACTTCAATGTGTACTATTAGATGTCTTGTATTGAAAACTCCTCTTGAATTTTCTATTTGTAATAATACGAAATGGTTGTCTTGTTTCAAACAAGTCTATCTATAAAGACAAGCGATGCAATTTTTTCTTGCAAAATTGCGTGAAACAGTAAAACTGCACTGTCACTCATTCTGTTGTGAGCAACGTTAATTGCAAGAAGAAAGTAAAGATAAAGCAACCTTGGCTTATTTAGTTAGCTTTCAGTCTTTTCTGTGCTGTCAACATCTTCATCCACTGGTAATACTTTGGTCAATTACTCTATATAGTATACGTGATTCATTAATACTCTACTTTATCCCACACCAGAAAAAATACAACCAATCAGAAAGCAGGAAAGCCGTTGTATATTCGGCGGTATTCCACTGATCCTTCCCATGATACATTGCGCCAATTTGCTGTATTTTTTTCAGGCGTGGGATAAAATAGTTATACAATAGTTTCTCGTGGCATACTGTGGACAATAAATGCCATCAACAGAATTACTTACATGTTGAAATGTATTGTAGGTAAACTACGTTAAAGCCATCGATAAATACCTGATAACATCGCATTAGATCATATATACATGTATTTTGCTCTTTAAAAATATTAAATTATTATTAAATCATATCCCACTCGTCACTTGTATTTTCTTTGTATACACACTCGCCTAAAGGCTCGTGCGTATACTAGAAAATGCAAGTGACTCGTGGGATATTCCACGGTATTCCACTCGAAACCATTGCATAACTACTATATATACGTGTTTCATTAATACTCTACTATATACGTGGTTCATTACTCCACTATATACGTGCTTCATTAGGTCCAAATTTGTCTGGTTTTTACTGGTTCATAATGTCTAGGTTCCTCCTTGTAATACAAGTAACGGGTCAATAAAGGAGTAAATATAAAATATCCCGTACAACTACCAAGAATAATAGCCACAAATAGCCACACATTGTATGTCATTGCAATGAGCATTAAACAGTACGTTACAACCAACTCTGTTGTGGATAACACTGTATTGATACCATGGAAACAGAATCTAAGCACGAGAAAAATTGAAAATTAAAAGAGAGCTGTAAGCATACAGGTGTAAGGGAACGGCAAGTTGCATACAATTGTCTACACGATTGCGCGCGTGCAGTGGATACTGAGAACGGGTTCCACGACACCCTAGCAATGTTTCCGCTCTGAAAGCCCTTGAATCTACGAGCCTGAAAACAGTTGGGCAGATTTTATGTCTACCAGCAACGTTGTGTAAGGAATCCAGCAACAAAGGTATATACTAAAGTGAATAATATGCAAAAACAATTGAATTTTGTACCACAACACCCCTAATTTTACATTGTACCAACAAATAATAGCAAGGTTGCACTTTTACAATAGATTTTAACAGAAGAGTATACTTTAGCCGGGCTAAGACTTCGTGCACGCCCTAATAAGTACGTTAAGAACGAATTTTTCTTAATATCGAGAATTCAGTGGCCTGTATTGAAACAATCGATTTCTCTGTTTGTCCATTTGTTCGAAAGCTTTTGGTGAGGGAAGGTTTTGGTGCAATCTTGGTGCTCTACGATAACTTTGTTTTGAAGAATAATGCAAAGTAACATGTTTGGCCTCACAGGTTCGGCTAACCCAAAGTGACTCTGTATCCATCTTACCTGCTTGTCAAATGTACAGTTTTTCGTTCTGTCTGTGAAGGGGTATACGTTCTATAAATGATGTAAAACCTCAGACACTCGTTAAGAAGAGCAAAGGCATACACGGCTACAAAAGAACCAGCAAGTCCTGTATAGAAAGAGTAGAAATGAACTTGAGGAGCAAAAATATATACCACTTTCATAACTCAGGTTTTTTGTTTGTTTTTTTGTTTGTTTGTTTGTTTTTACGTTTATATGTTGCTTGTTGTTTTTTGTTTGTTTGTTTGTTTGTGTTTGTTTGTTGTCAGTTGTTGATACCCTCCTATCTTATCATATCATGGAATTGTATTGTATTGTTTCTCGATGGCGCATGCGCGCCCGTCGAGGTAAAAAAAGGGCTTTCGTCGAGCATGTATACAATTTGTCTGCGCATGTCTGTGTTTTTGGTTTGAAATTCATTTGCATATCGATGCAAGAAAAGTTATGTTGACATGAAACATTTCGTTGGCGATCTCGTTCTTCAAAATTATCTTCAACTAACAAAATAGTGAGACATAAGCAGTCTACCTAGCGCTAGCTAGTGCGCTGTGGATAATTATTTAGATCGAAGGCACCCCAGATGGGAAAATATCACGCATCAAAGTCAGTATAAAGTTGAAACAAGGACCAGAACCCCGCATTTTCGAGTTGTAATGTGGGTGCAAACTATATTTATAAGGTACATTCAGCAGTGGAAGTCATTACCAACACGTTACTGTGTGAATTTGATCTGATTAGGGGATTTTAGACTTCAATGATCGTTGAATAATTAGCCATGTTTACCGCAATGTCGTACTTTTTCGCGCAAAATTCTTGCAATTCGAATTCATTTTCAAAATTGTACATCGTAGACAGCGCCCCCAGCAAAATTATTTAATAATTGACTTTATTTTTCATGTTCCTTTCTTGCAAAACTGAGCTTTTTTGGTCAAAACTCGTGGTCTCTTGATATGATTTCAAGCAGTGTTTACAACATGGTTCAGACCTTGTTCCCATTGTGATAAAATTGACTAAACTCAATCACCTATATTTTATCATCTGCAACATTTATGAGTAGAAAATAATGACCTATTTTGATATGCGGGGAGACATATGGTTTATTACGTAAATGCCCTTCCTTCATCACCTTTCATGAGCGAGTGCGAACTCTTCGTAGTGAACGCAAGCCAAGAAATTTAGGAATGCAAGATGGCCGACAACAAAGAGCGTAAGAAACGCTTATCTTACGCTCTTAACCAATCAGGAATTGCAACACGTGACCGTACAAGAATGGCCTTTTCTCGAGACGAAACACAAAAAACACATGTGCAGTTTATAACTCGTTCCCGGCCTACAGGCGCTGTTACACTGTGCAATTTTCTCAGCAACTTGTCTCGCAACGGCGTTGCGAAACAAGTTGGTGGAGGATTGCACAGTGTAACAGGGGTTGTCTCGCAATTTTTGTTGCGCTTAGCGTTGCATGAAGTAGAACTCAGGTCTACTTTTAGCAACGCATTGCAGCAACTTGCAATGCCATTGCTCAGTGTATCACCCCTCCAGCAACTTTCCTCGCAAATTTTGAGGCACGTTTTCTACGAGCGCATGCGCAATTTCTCATTTCGCTCTGAAGAGCTATCTTGAATCTTGCTCCCAGCTTGCCTCGGCCAAAAATATTGGAAGTTCCTGGGGAAAATTGCACAGTGTAACAGCGCCATAATTTTCTCTGCAACTTGTTTCGCAACGCCATTGCGAGACAAGTTGCTGAGAAAATTGCACAGTGTAACAGCGCCTTACGGCCTGTGTGTCATGCGCGGGTGTTTATAGACCAGCTCTGAACTCGACTTTTTGGTAGATTGAACGATGATTCGTGACGTCATCGAAATATGAATTAGGACCAATTAGGATTCAGCTGTATTTTTCGTCGAAGTAAACTATTATCAAGTTCAATGGTGTGTTTGTACGTAGGATTCATTATCAGGAATAAATAAGTTCAACTACGTTAATTCTGTTGTTTTGCAACACATACAAATATCTCGCGCAAGTAACATCATTCCATCATTGCCCTGAAGATGGACAATATTTCCGAAAGCTTGGCACAAAATTAAACTAGGAAAACGTAGTTGAACTTATTTATTCCTGATATTATCAAGTTGTTTATGTTACTAGAAATATGCATCAAGGTCACAAAATGCTAAGTGATATTCATGATCAGGCTGCAAGACGATAAGTTGTATTCCAATGAACGTTCTTCAAAGAGGTAAAATTTCACAGACAGCCACATCATATCGCTAAAATTCCTGGTGACAGAATCGACACTTTGCTTTATTTACACAGACTACTCTCACTAGTTCAGCTAAATCGACAGATATTTATGCACATCAACCAAAACAACATTTACATGGTGATTCTTTGTCAGGTTTTCTGTAATACAAAAGTATTCTTTATCCGCCACAGGGTGCAATTCCTATTTTTATGAACTAACTTTAATTGAAAAATATTTGAATAAAAATTATTTCAATACATTTCTTAAAACTTGTGTTGTTGTATCAAGCACTAGTCAACCTGTTTGAAAACATTTTGAATAATACAGTATATACTCGGAGTACTTAAACTGCTCGCAGCACTTCACTTTCTGTCCTTGCGTTCGCATTTGAATTTTTAGCTAGATTAATTCACAAGCTAGCTAAATACAGTAACTCCAATGTGAACGTGTTTTTTAAGCTAGCTAAACCCAGTTGCCCCTGCTTTGCTTTCAAGCGCCGTTCACATTGGTGATTTTGACCGGAAACGTGGAAATTTCAAACCATATGGTTTTTGCTTGCAAACGAGTTTGACTAATGGTCGTGCGTCGTGCGTCGTGGGTCCCAAGTCGTGGGTCGTGGGTAAGGTCGTGGGTACCCAAAATGTTCCAAAAAATGATATAGAAGTAATATGATCACTCAGCGGGTAAATTAGTTAAAACCCCGAAATAAACCATCAAATAATTAATTTACTTGCCGGAGTACCCTGATTCAACGATGAAGTATGTTTTTTATACATACTTTTGTAGGAATATCAGTTGTACCACTAGGTGACATATGAGGTTGGTTTACATTTCTTCTGTGAATACATAGACCATTTGTCAACAAACCGATGTTCCGTAGCACTGACCTTTCAGTACTGTCACTGAATGTAACGCAATCAAGGCTCACAGAAGGTTGATTTACACGTCAGCATTTGTTGCGCTTTGTTCGGAAACCAGCTATAAAGTTTCTTGTATGTCGGGCCGATTTTTGACGAAATCAAATGAATTGGAGCGCGAAAACAATGGATTTCAAATCGGGCCGACAAATTAGTAGCGTCAGTAAAATGGTCTTAACAGGGAATCCACGAGACTTACGACGTCTACACAAAAGCTATTTCACTCGAAGATAAACTTCATATCTTCGCGCCAGCCTGTAATACCCTCTATATATTTCTGTCTTTTTCGGCAAAATTTAACGGTATTCAACATGTGTTACGGACTGGACAGGTTGTCTAGAATATGGGTGTACTGAGTTACGACTACCGTTGTTGTAATGGCATTTTAAACAGATTACGTGATCGTTTTATTTGCATTACAGACATCAAGCCCGGCTCCCTGTGGAACTACCGAAAGGGCGGCGTTGATAAAAGGGAAGCATGCAAGTTGACATGACAGTTTTATCACTGTTGTAAAAGAGCAGATACCAACGTGACATCTGATCAGACCTTGCGTTATTTTTCTGATTGTGAAACTGCTTGCAGCCCTACATATTCTAAGGCGGTTATCACTGGCGAACTCCGGTGTCTGCGGCATCGGGAACGGGACATGTACGTACAACTGATATTACTATAACTAACTAATTTACCCGCTGAGTGATCATATTTCTTCTATATCATTTTTGGAACATTTTTGGTACCCACGACCTTACCCACGACCTTACCCACGACGCACGACTTGGGACCCACGACGCACGACGCACGACCGTTAGTCAAACTCCTTGCAAACTAGCTAAAGGTGTTAAATACTTTGACAGATTTTCGTTTCTTGCTGTCATTCTCGTACCGTTTCTGTGTGCTGGTGGAGTCACATTTCATCTCCGTTCAAATGTGTTCAAATAGAAACAGTTGTTTCAGATCTTCTTTTATCAACAATATAGTAAATTCTGAAGTAAATAAGATGGACTATTGAAACAGAAAAGCCTTTATCTGTGCATTTATGTTGGCCATTACACATCCCGCCAAAATTTCAAATAAGAGAAAAATAAATTGAAAAATATCAGTGTGAACGACACTCAAATGTTAGCTAGCTTAATTCACTAGCATGATGACAGAAATTCAAGCGGCGCGTCAAAATGAGAGTTTCACAAATGAGTCGCTGTACTAAATTAGTAGCAGGTTTATAGCTGGCTAGTACAATAATATTACAAACGAGTAAAGAACTAATAAATTAAGCTAAAAGTTAATTAGAATCAAGGCAAAGATTACATTTAAAATGAAGTCTATTTATAAAACTATTTTTAAAACGCTCGTGCATATCTTAGGTATTACAAGTAGTGTTTACATGATCATGAGCAGCTGTGTTGTATCAGAATTTACAACACGAGCCGAAGGCGAGTGACTGTCAATTCTGATAGAACACAGACGCGAATGTTGTAGACTACTTATCAGACTCCTAGATAAATAGTTTATTTTTGGAACTAAAAATTTAAAGATTGAGCTATTTTTTGCCAACGAAACCCAATTTCACGTTTGTGCAAATGAACAGAGTTTTGTATCAACACTCTTCACGGTCATGATTGTCTTCTCCCTAATGAATATTGATGAGTTTGATAAATAAGTAATGTTCAAATGAGCAGCTGAAATGTACTGACCACAGAATCAATTTCTATAACTGGAACGAAATTGAATAATATACCAAACAATGCAATAAAATGATAAATACTACTTCAAAAACGGAAACAAAAATACGTGGCTAATAACAAGTTAAGGCCCAGTTCACATGTGCCGAATTCAATGCAAATTAATCAAATATTATGTTTCTACTCACTGTCATCTCATTTACATTTAATTCGGCACATGTGAGACGCGGTGTTTGAACGGAGCCTTTAATAGTTCGATTTGAAATACGAAAGTGTTTAAAGGCGCTGTTACACTGTGCACTTTTCTCAGCAACTTGTCTCGTTGCAAAACAAGTTGCTGGAGGATTGCACAGTGTAACAGGGGTTGTCTCGCAATTTTTTTGTTTTGTTTTTTGTTTGTTGTTTTTGTTGTTGTTGTTTTTTGTTTTGTTGTTTTTGCTGCGCGTAGCGTTGCATGAAGTAGAACTCAGGTCTACTTGTCGCAACGCATTGCAGCAACTTGCAATGCCATTGCACAGTGTATCACCGCTCCAGCAACTTTCCTCGCAATTTTTGAGGCACGTTTTCTACGAGCGCATGCGCAATTTCTCATTTCGCTCTGAGGAGCCATCTTGAATCTCGCTCCCAGCTTGCCTCGGCCAAAAATATTGCAAGTTGCTGGGGAAAATTGCACAGTGCACGAACGTTTAATTCTTAAGATTGCCGATCAAATTAACGACTGCGAACAAAGTGTCAGCGGTGTATATTTTTACTTTGATAATCGGCTGGAAAACTGATCGTGGGCGCACTTCTGGAAACGAGAGAAGATTTGGTGTTTTTATCGAACGGTGTCTTTAAAGCTTAAAATAGTCAAGGAATTATTATCTGCAAGGAGAAATTCACCCATGTATTGCTTCATTGTGCATTTATGGATGCCAGGATGATAACTCTGTTTAAAATTAGTTCGAAAAAATTGGGCATTTTTGCCTTGAAGTACGAGCATCGAATGTCAGGCTTGAACAAAAGAGTGAACAAGGCTGCTTTCTCTCAGTTAAAGATTGCTCAAAATCGAGCCAGTTGCCACAGGATAAACTTGGACTGGAAGTGTTCTTAGAGAGACAAACAAGAGAAACAGAGCGGTAAATCTGGGATATCAGCCCATCTTCAGCATATGTTCGTCGGTTTTACATCTTCGCATCGGTTCTGCAACAGTGATTACGGGACTCCGTTGTTTACTTTTTTCTTCAGTAGCTCTGTAGTCTGGAAAACCGAATTATGGCACAAAGAAGGTTTCTCGGATATTCTTATATAATGCTCTTCACATTTCAGCTGTAACTATTCCCATCAGCAGCAAAAACTGCAGTTAGAACATTGCCTCATTCAAAAGGAAATCTACAACTGGAAAATGTCTAGCCACCCTCGAGCCCCCTCGACCGGTTTGGATGCAAATAGACGAAAATCTACCCAGTTGCCACAGGTTAGTGTCAAGTTATTTTGTTAAAATGAACATTTATTGATTCAAATAGTAATATTCGATCGAGTTTACAGCCCTTCTTCGTGGTGTATTTTACATTCTTGCGTCGAATATGTATGTCTGACTAAATGTGAGCGTGTATCGATGCTGCTTATAAGCAGTCTGTAGCAACTCTTTTATTTCTCTGGTAGTTATCCAAATTCTACTAAATAGCTATATAGTCATTAATGGTTTGGAAATGTTTCCAGGTGATTCCCCCCCCCCCCCCCCCCCCCACAAGCTTGTCTCTAAATTCAAACTACACAGTCATTAGCATGTGACATTTCACCTGAAAGATAAATATCAATATTCCTATATTCTGTACCATTAACCATTGATCACTATATAAATAACTATTATTGCAATCTACGATATGTTATTTACAATGCTATACAAATAATGTGATTATTCTTTCCAATAGAATTTTCAATAGAATACAAACACTAAAAGTGTGCAACATAAATAGGTACTAAATAGTGCTATTTTCTTTTTTTTTTTTTTTTGCTAATTCTATTGTTTTCTTTGTTTAATAAGCACTATTTAGTACAAATACTACAAAGTGTTGCATGCTTGTAGTGCTTGTATGCTAGTGGTTTGAAATAACATTCCCCTTCAGTAATATTAAGATTGAAAACATCAAGTCTATTGCTTTACAAGCTCTAGATGATCTCTACTGTCATTTAACTCTAACACTTATTGCAAAACTAGATTATCACTGACGTTAAATAATTCTTGCAAACTACTATGAAAACAGGTTTGGTTTCAAAGTCTGCAAGACAGTGTAGTTTTTATTGAGTCTAGAATTTGATCTTGAATTCTATTATTGTCAACTAATAATTTGGTTTGTTTAGATAAACTGATGTGACCATGGTTAAAGTAAATAATCCATACATGCTATCAAGTATCAATTACATTATATTATATACTGTACCTTATTTTTTTCACTTAACCTAGACTCTTAGCCTAATAAATTTTGCTATGTATTTGAAATTAATTATATTTTCTGTTCACATATAATCTGAACTTCCACTATAGTGTACTCTGTTTTAGTAGTCTACTCAAGCATCAGTAATTAAAAGCAAACTGTGCTCTAAGCTAATTAATTGCATTTGTGATGGATGGTTAGTAAGAATGGATTACCATTTATGTCTATTATAGATTGACTACTTGCCTATTTTGCATTGAGAAAAGAGAAATTTGATGGAAACATCAATGCTAGTTGTTTTTGCAAACTACTGAAAGTCTCAGTATATTTGGCATTCACACTTAATAAAGAAATAATAAATAAATAAATAAAATAAATATATATATATATATAATAAATACATAAATAATAAATAAATAAATAATCTTTTCACAGCATCATATCCACATAGTGGTTCTTCATCTACTGTCACTCACACCCACTACCTCTACATTAAATATTTTTACATACAACTCTCAACTTACATGTTGATTTTTGCTTAGAGAAGAAATACCGAAGAACCTGGAGAAAAACCCTCATGGCGTGGTAGTGCACAAAGCTTCAAAATAAAGTCCATCCATGGGGGGTGGGAGTTCATGTTATCCATGTTCTTTACTTTGTCATTGCTAAGAATAGGGATAAATTAAGTCTTAAGGGCACCCCAGGTATTCTGCTGTGAACTTATTAGCTGTTATTATAGCTGCAGAAAATTGTTATTACTTGCTTCTGCTGAATTCTGTGAATCTGCTGACAATTTTTATCCCTGCTTCTTCTGCAGATTGAATGAACTCTTCCTTATTCCTCCTTATTGTTGAGGCTTGCTGAGCAGTCACGTCCTCACTGCTGACTTGACTGGGGAACTTATAGATGATGTCAACTTTTCAAGCAGCTGGCTTCTCTTTTTCAAAGTACTACAAAATGCTGATAAACTTCCTGTTTGTGCTTCTGGGATGGCCATCAACTTGATTGACTTTTCTTTGTCATTATCAGGCATTAATAAAGCCATTAACACTCTGACCTTGCTTTTTCTTAAAGATGTTAATAAATACCTAAAGCAAAAATATTATTGAAAAGGAAGAATATTTGATGAAGTTATGGTGTCAAGAGTTAATCTTCACATAATGCTGTAGTCTGCAAGCATAGTTTCCTTTTTTCTCCTCCTTGAATCAAAGCAGGAAGTGCTCGCAGAGTAATAATGGAGATATTTAAGGAAATCAGTAATCGATTGCTTTTCAAATCCAGATATATCAACAATATCTACATAATATTATAGTTGTGAAGTTTTGTCAACTCCTGTTTCAAAGTAGATATTTGGCTCATAACATTCAGGTCAGATGAATCTGTGAAGAGTTTTATATTACAAATAAAAAAGTCATAAATATAATTGTTTTCAATTGTTAAATCAAGGGGAATCGAAGGTTAAAACTGGGAAATTATTTACCTGGTCCTGAAGTTTTGTTACGGGCTTTGAGACATCCCTGTCCACGTTAGTCATTTCCAGTTTAGTTAAACGACTTTGTAGCTGTTTCATTGTAGTAAAAGTTCGTGTTCGGTATCTTGTGAATGTGTTGTGCTGGTAAGAGGTTCATGACTGCGAGTTTATATTGTAAACAGAGATGTGAAGTCGAGGAAACAGAATTATCAATGAGGTGCGAGAATTCGGGAAAATCCCTTCTCAGCATAAGTTTCCAAGTCATTTGGTCATTACAAAGGCGGTAGAAAATGTGAACTGGTTAAACTAGAGGAGATGTCCTTGATGTTTAGAAACTGATCTTATGACATACAAAAATATCTCGAAGCGCAGTGTATGAATTCATGCAGTTCCTTCGGTTACGGTAGCTAAAAGTGAGTCTTGTTGTGATCGTTTTGAAAGGACAGTCTTTGGAATACTTTGCGTGCCTCTTGAGTCCAGATTTTTATCGTATTTGAAGCTGTATTTGCTCTTTGATCTCGTAAGATTCCTTTGACAAGAGGTACACAAAACATCGTCTGTCTCCGTCATCGTAGCGCCAAAGTATTCAGTCTAACTCTCTTTTATTATTGTCTGTGACCGAAAACCAACGCGATGTAGACCGCCTTTGGCAAACTATACACTTTTTGGTGGCCATTAACAAACACGTCTTATATAAACAAGAATTTATTGCAACAAAAACAGTGCACGCAAATGCAAATGCAAATGCATTGAAAAATGCAAATGCAAATGTTGGGTTATAATTTTCCCGCTAGACGTTCGACCGCGGGGTTGCGCGAGGACTGGTAATTAAAATAATTGCGCGCGCAAGGATTATCAGTTCCAGCCGCTGTAAACTCCAAAAATGACCGTCGTCATTAAGTTGATCACCTCAAACGTTCGTGAGTGTAACAGCGCCTCAAGCCAGTTCAGAGTTTAAGAATCGTTTTAAATGCGCATGCGATTTTATCCCGAATGTCTCACCTTCTTTTGTTTGATCAAAAACAAAAGAAGGTTTAAACAAAAGAAGGTGAGAAGTTTGGGATAAAATCACATGTGCACTGAAAACAATTCTTAAACTCTGAACTGGCTGATACAACTCAAGGTAGCTCTATGAGATAAGGCAAAAATAAACCTTGAAAAACATACTGATATATAGGATGAAGGTTAGAAATATTGCCCGAGCCTCTTGGCACTTCCATTGTTTTAGACAAATAAAGACCTGCGTGTTTTACAATAATGACCCAGGGGCGACCCCCAGGGGCTTTTAGCTACTTGATTCTCCTTGGTCAAGTTGGGTGAACTTGTAAATGATACTCTGATGCCAGCAATGAATCGAACATTAAAAGCTGGTGCAAAGTAATTTATAATGACAAATGAAAATGCATCTTTAATTTTCCAACCTTTGGTTATAGATTGATAAGATCTGGACATTGCCACATACAAGTAGTCACGTGATGTCGTACAAGAAATATAATTTCCCAGAGTTTTTCTTTGAGAGGGAGGGAGGCGGTAAGGGTGAGTTATGTTTATTTGTAGAGCTGCGTGACATTTGTATTCGACGTCCGGTCTTCGGCCTCCGCGTGTATCCGGGTCCGGTCTGCGTTTTACAGAGACTCCAAAAAAGCCTAAACAACGCTTTAGAATTTCTTATTTGAGAGCAATTTGTATTTATTTCTTTTTTCTTAGAATTTAGAAAATTACAATTCACTAAAAAAAATGTAACGGTCACATAACTTGAATTTGCTTGTATTCAATGTGCCTGGCTTTCTATTTACCCACGTACTTCAAGTATTGCAGGGTATTGCCTCGTAGGCATTTGACTGGAACGAACCAAGAAAAATATTCTTAATTCGGTTGAATACATTAATCTTGGTTCGTTCCAGTTAAATGCCTACGAGGGGTCTATACTGAAACTTTCTTCTTTAATGGCCTAGCTCAATCTATCGATGTCAATTGACCTTATTCACTAAAAATATCCGACCGGGCATTCCTTGGGAGCTAAATCCGTGAGGTGCTTTTGGCAGTGAATGATATTAGTATTAGTAGATGAGATTTGAAATTATTACCTTTATCAGAAATGATCCTCCACGGGCGAAAGAGAACGTAGAGCTCATCAGTCGAAAACGTCATGATAGAAAACGCAGCAAATCGTTCAAAGGACTTTGAAAACCACTCTAACAGTCTCTGTTTGACAAAGCAGAACGATCCTTAAGTTTCTAAATAGTGATTTAGTCAGAAAGGGTGGTATTGTAATCCTAGTATCTCCTTTTAACACTCCACATAAAAACGTAATTATACTTCTAGACAAAGATAACCAGACTGAATAACTATCCAGGAGGTATTGTCAGTGTACTGGAACTGCGGTTGCCATGGCAACCAGGTTCTTTTGTCAGCTGATTCAACAGTGCGTAACGCAAAAAAAACTTCTCGCATCCCCTGAAAGTCAACAAAAACTGTAGTTCATTTATTTCGTTTATGGTAATATTTACTAACGGCCGTATACATAAAACGACTACCACAAACCCATGGGAATCCATTCCCATAAAACTGTAAAAAGAGTTTCAAGTCGATCGAGAGAGCACGCCACAGACTGTTGCTTGCTTTGTGCGGAAGTCGGTAACAAGATCTGCGCTTCGACGGAACTCCGAGAAGGGGGGACTAGAGCCGCCCTAGTTCTACAATGTTAGTTGTAACTCCCCCGAGTACAAAACACTGGGGTTTAGTTTGTCTAGCCTTGGTGTATCCGATTTGGCGCCCCCTTCTCGTCAGCGGTTATTAACATGGAATAAACAGCAAGCTTGTTCAAGTGTAAACATAGCAAAGCAAACTAACATACAGGGCCCAGTTATTTGATCAGGTGATTAGTGCTACTGGGAGAGAGAAATGACTATTTAGTTTGTAGTAGTTGATAAGAAACAAAAGAAAACAATGGCTTAAGAGTCTACTACCAACTATTAGTTTGACAAATCTTTCATGGTCAAATGAAAATCACTCTAGTGTGTAATAGTTTAATAGACACAACAGAAAACAATGAGAGAGAGAGAGAGAAGAAAAACTTGAAACATTTTTCAGGAACAAAAGAGCTTGGGCTTCCTGTGCAATATAAAAGACGGGAAGTTATCACGATAATTATGTCGTCGACAAGGAGTATGCTATAAAATTGATAGGAGTTTTTATAGGAGCTTTTAAATTAATGCTTGTACCCTATGAATGCAATCTAACAAATAAAAAACGTTTTCCGTGTTTACATAGCCTGGTGTAAACACGCGGGAAAGTTTGGGAACTCGAGAGCGTATAAAACCAACACGAAGGAAAAGAGTGAGAAAATCAATTTTGTTGGACATCAAGAAATTCTCCCTACGTTGTCAAAGAGAAAAACTGTCCAATCAGCGTTGTCATTTTACAGTCAAACCTCGAGCTCAAACATTCAGGAAAACTTTCGCTGAAGAGAAAGAAAAGCACCGCTTTCTAAGGACAAAATAACTCCCCATTATTTCTAAAAGTCCTGAGATAGACAAGGCGCAAAACTGAAAAAGTCGATCGTAAAAAGTGCAGAAGGCATTTTGGGGTAGAGGCTGGTAACAGAACTATTCTAAACTAATTTTTTATGCTAAATCCGAATATGACTGTTACCAAGACGCATTCTGTAATCTTATACGTGTAAATGAAGTATTTTGTGAATTGCTACAGTCATTTCATACTAACGGCTTAATTTTTCATGTAATTCCAAAAGTTTCCAAACTTAAAAACAATTACCATAGCTGGAAAGAGCAAAATTAGTAAAACTGTGAAGTTTGAAGGATCTATTATAAGTTGAAAAATCAAGGAGATACGAATTTTCAAAAATCGAAATTTGTTGGTATCTCTTGCATAACTACTGTAAGTGTTTTCAATGCTCAGTGTAACTTATTCTATTGTGTACCACTAACTCAGCGGGAAAATGTCAATTCCTCACTTGGATTTTACCTGGGAATTCTGTTCTATTTTACTTGGGAAATCTGTAAGTACCCAAACTCTTGTAAAAATAGAACAGATTCCCAGGGAGTTCCCTGGTTAGACCCAAGGAAGCCCCATGTTTAACCCTAGCTGGGAATTGACATTGTTTTCCTGTGTAATGTATCAGTGAACAGTATACAAATTATTTACACAAGACAACTACACAATATTCAGTGAGGGGCATCTTATTTATAAGCCGGGCCATGCATGATATCATGTCTTTAATGAAGATGTATAAAGGCCAACTTGGTGTATTATATCACTTGATGAGAAACCTTAAATGGGGTTACAGTTTGTTGTCATTGAATATTAGAATGTACGTAGTGGTAGTGTGTGAGAGAGGACAGTGTTTCCCAGTTAGTGTACAAGAACACAGTGGATCGGACTAACGGCTTTGATAGACGAACAAGCAACTTAAGGATTTTCCATTTCCATCGATAAACATCTCGGTCAGGAGCAGTTGTTTTCTTTTGGCCCAAATTGTACTAAGGCAAAAGTTTTGATGACACCTTGCAAACTCAAGTTGTTGCGTTCACTTGGCTATCAGCAAAGAGGCCCCTTTGCTGGTAGCCCAAGTGAACGCAATATTTTGCGTCTAGTTAAACCGTATTTAACAAACTTTGCCCTAACCAAAGATCCTGACGTCACCATCGCTCTTCAACCAATCAGAGCGCACGTAGTATCTTAGTTAGTGTCACGGTTGGGAGGGAAGGAGGAGAGTGTGTGCTGTGATTTATAGAGGCTTCTTGACGTTGTTAGGTGCAAAGTTAAGTGACCATGAAAGTTGTTTTTAGTAGTAAAAGCTTGTAAGCATGACGTCACAAAAAAACTTTTATTATACCCACAGGAAATTGGGTATCGAGAGCTTACTTTCATTTTCTACATGATTCAATTATTCGCTGATTATATATTTAATTATGAACCAAGAAAAAAACTGAACTGATAAGAAAATTGTAAAACATTCTAAATATTCTCTTTGATTCCCAAGAAACGACTTATATAAACTAGTTTTCAAACCCTTAAGGGATTTTGATTTCTTAACTTCAATATACTTAAATTATTCCAGAATTTAATTGCACGAACTTTGAAGGTCCTGCCTCCTTCCATTTGTCTTTGGAAAAGAGGACTGGGACCGAAAATAAAGGATTTTCATTATAATTACAATTTAAATAGTTTGTTTTTAGGAAATATGTATATATAACCAAAAATTTACGATGAATATTTTTCATCTTATCACTTTTTTCTTCTTTCCTAATTTTTTATATGTATTATTGTTGATTAATAGCCGACTTCAATTCCGAGATACACTTCACTTACCACATACAAAAGTATCAAGACGAGGCTATATATATATATAGAAATACAAAACTTGCACAATGTATGGTAGAGTGCTTACAATATGTATCCGTGAAAAACGTTGTAAGAAATTGCACTAATTTGCACTAATTAAACAATAGAAAACAAAGGATTTCGCGCTATTTCGTACAACTTAGTTCGCTAACTTTTTCACGGATATATTGTAAGCACTCTAATATAATTAACTTACACTGAGAATGGAGGCTAAATAAACGTTCGCTTTCTATAGTTCGTTAGCCCCCTGCCATTTTTTTGTTCTTTGTGTCATGATCCTTACACCTGCATTAGATATTTTCAAAGACAAAACGCGGACATACATAAACAAACATAAGCACAAGGACGATGAAAAGGTGATTATTATATCATATGAACAATTATAGCTATGATACATACATTATTATCGAAGTAACAATATCTGTCGAAGTAACAATATTTGTAATGTGATCATCCGGGTGGATGTAGTCCTGAGAAGGACTGTTTGGTGTGACTGACGTCTCGACAACCTGAGCGGAAGTCATCTTCAGAGTCGATGAAGCGACCTGAGTGTCGGTTCAAGTGTTTGTGAAACGCGTTAATGTGATCTAGGGTTATGGTGTCATCGATATAGTTCTTTTAGTTATATAGTTATTTGTTCTAACTATGTCAGATTATGATTGATTAATATGAATCGAGTAGGACTACAATTACAGACGTTGTTCAATTTGTTCGGTAGACTCCGGAAGGTCTTTCCATGTATCACTGATTGCCATAAAGGAGATAGCTTGTTTGCCTGTATTTATTCTAACTTTTGTTTTATAACGATTTAATTTGTTTACTCGCACATCTCGTATTGTAATTGTGGACATTGTTGGCATATTTGAACATACTGTCAAAGATGCTTGGTAGAATCCCACAATGCCACGAGTGCATAAAGTTTAAGAAAGTGCAAGCGATATACATTATAAACTGAAAGTATACTTAGTAGGTTCAATAAATTCTGGCACTTGCCGTTTCTTCTTTATAAGGCGTGGCAAAGAATATTAATCTAATAATATGATTTTGCTTTACCTGATTTTTTTGAAGGTGGCATTTGTATGTACTGCCCCACGCTATAATAGCGTACGATATGTACGGATATAAATTAAGTTATAGTACAGTTCTTTTAGTTGCTTTAGAGAAACATATTGTCTCAACTTAGATATGATCCCGGTGTTTCGTGAAATTTGGGTGCAAATATATGAAATATGCTATTTCCATGACATGGAATCATCTATCGTGACGCCTAGATATTTTATATTACTTTACTTTACTGAATTGTTTATTTCAGACACGCGCGTAGAACTAGTAGTTCTCATCATATCCTTCTGATACAACTCCAGTGAAGAGCAAACGACACGTCAGTAAGGTTTTTGACAGATTAGAAAATTCCTGTTCTTCGTGTGATGAATTCAGTAATTCATTCAAATCCTGTATTTACTACCGCGAACCACGATACGGCATACATATTATTTAGAGGACTGCACCACTTTAATTCACTAAAAAGTGAAAGCCTGTTCAGTTCTCTGTGATTTGACTTTAGATCAAATAACAATAATAACAGCTTTATTTATGCAGGGAATACCATCAGGTAACTGTTCTCCCTAGTGCCCCTAAGTGTCATCATATACGTCAGGAGCCAATATATGTCGAGAGCGACTATACGAAATCGACTGATTTTGTTCCCTCTAAAAGAACTGTTACTGTACGTAATGGGATCATAACTTCAGTAAAGTAGATCATTACCAACCTTAAATCTCTAATCTTTTTTCCTTTAGAGTGTCGTTTCCACAGCTTTCTCAGTCTCCACTTCAGTTAGTGCCTGTCTCAGTTCGTCTGCGATATTATTAGCGATAGTGTACTTACAGTTATATTTATCTATAGTATACTTCATCGTCGTTCAATATCACACGTCACGTTTTCTAAATTTGCAAGTTCGCTCGAGCATATCGTAGACTTCAGCAGTAATGAGCTGTTGGTCGGCAGCAAATAAGTTTACAAAGATAGAGTGCATCCAGTGTATCCGTGACTAAGTTAGCAGACTAATTATGACTACAACACATGCAGACACTAAATAAGCACATAACTCTTGACGCATGGGTGACTGTTTTCGTTGTCTCTATTTTGTGAATCTTGCTTGTAAAATTGAAGCAAGTTAAATTAGCGCGCGGGTGTCCCTGTACTTTGATATAAACAAGATTGGAGACGTAGAAAAGAAGAAAAGCAAGCTTGCCAACACGAGGCGTACGTCTTCGAGAGTGTTCATATCATAGTACAGAGACATAATCGAAACATTTCTAAGGCTAAATTAAGAATGCGTGTCATTCATTTTTAACTCGTGGATTGCAAATCCACGAGTTATTGTGAGGGGACAAAATATGCAAATGAGTCACTCACTCACTCGCAAATGTGTTAACTATGCTACTGCACATGCTCGACGTGATTGACCGCAGGCCGAAAGTAATGTGGGCTCTGGGTACGAGGTTAAAGGAAATATGATTTCGGGACTCCTATGTTATTCAAATATGCATCGATAGATCGATGACATTTGCTCGAATTCTTTAGCCGACTGTACGGCGAAACTTGCTTTAGAATTGAACGGTGTCTTCTGCAAACAAGTTCTGTATTTAATTATTATCGTGGAGTGTTGAAATTCTACTCGAGACTCCTCCATGAGTTTAAATCGTAAAGCCTTCAAGATGGTCCGAGATGATGGACACGACAACTTCGTGTTCACACTTCGCTAAGATTGGATGTGTCGGTTAGGGGAAATTGCTGATGGTTAATTTCTTATTCCTTGCCACATTTTGTATTGTACTACTCTGCTTGGAATAATTTCCACCGCATCTAGAGTGAAATCCTTTCTGGGTGGAATTGTACTAGCTAAATAATGTTAAATAGACTATTAAACAATGGAAAACAAACGATTTTTGGGTATCTATTTCTATTTAGATATTGTACTTTTTCACGGGATAGGTGCGATCACTCTATTTCTCAAAATTGCGCAAAGCAATTTTATTCTATTTCTCCAAATGAACAATAAATTAAAGAGTATGTCGACAAAATGAGCTCAAAAGCAGCTGTTTCAAAACGCCTCTTTTCACCACGAATGAACTTCATATTCACGGAGCATATAGCTAGATATTGCAGCTAAAAACTGCTGAAAGTACACTGCAAACTGTGCCATCTTAGCGCGGAAATCACCCAAGTGTCAAAGCTATTCGCACCGGGAAGGCTAAACAAAAATTGTCGCTGGGCAAATAGTCTTCCTTCCCACGTAAAGCCCCGAGGATCTCCCTTTCTCTACTTGAATTCGATACCATTTTGATGCTTGTCTGATTCTATCATTTCAGGGTTTAAAAATAAAGTAATTTACGGCAAATTTTGTCGTTGCAATCTCCAAGATTTGCAATCTTTGAGATTCAAAAAATTGTTTCACAGTGAGCGGTCCAGTTTTCGGGGTCAGGATGGGAAATCTCGGGGAGGGGGGACTCCTATATATAAGAGGACGGGGATGCTCGTCGGAAATTTTGAAAATGACTCCTAAACGATACCCGAGTGGGAGTGGCAACAATTCTTTTCTACCCCTAAAAGGTACCAATTCAAAAACAGTAATAAAGAATTAAAGTAATGAAACACTTTGTTATCAATGTGCTGTGAAGATTCAATTCAGATCATCGAAATCGTCCCTTTCATGCTTATTTTAGGTAGTTTATTTACCCCAAAACAGTCCCTAATAAAAGGTACCAGCTCTGTCTCTGGTAGTCCACTTAAGTCTGAGACACCCTAAAGCCTGGCATGGTTAGTACAAGCGCAAGCATAAGATTGCTTGTTTTCACTAGTAAAACACGAACGCAAGCACAAGCGCAAGCACAAGATATCAAAAAAAATTGATCCCTGTGCTTGCGCTTGTGCTTGCGTCATAGTGAAAACCGGGCTTAAAAGGTACCAGATTACAGATTTTGACCCTTAAAAGGTACGACGAGCATCTCCGGCCATATACGATCGGAGTCCGTACCGCTCCGCGAGCCAATCAGAATTTCTTTGGTGACCGGACTGGAAAAGAAATAATTTGCACTATTTAGTACTATAAAATAGCACTAATCAAAAATAGAAAACAATAGAATTAGCATAATTTAGCACTATTTAGTACTATTTATGTTGCAAGCTTTCAGTCAGTGTTTGGACTCTACACTCGTATATTTACTCTAATTTTAATAGCAAAAATTGCATTCACATTTCCAGACTTTACAGTGCAAACTTAACAAGCAAATAAAAGAAATGTGACCATGAACACAGAGATGTTGAAATTCCCTGACGATGGGCCAAAGGCTAGGAAGCTTGGATGGGAAAACCTACATAGCACTCAGTTGATGTAATGTATTCAAAAAATCTATTGTCTTCTATTGTTTCTCGTTCTATTGTATTATGTGTTTTGTATTATATTTTATGAATATATTACATCAACTGCGTGCTCTATTTTTAATTTAATTTATTGAAACCTCCATTCTTGGGTTGCATGTGACGTCACGGCAGCCATCTTGGATGAACTTCAATAAAAGATTTCTTATTAGCGTCTCTTGTTTGTTCATCCAACATGGCAACCGGTTCTTTGTCTTTTGATTCCCAAAGGATGAAACCCAGCAATACACCAGTTTTAAGTTGAACGTTATTTGAACGCGAATCACAAGACATTTATCATATATTAACTCACAGACAAAAGAATCTGCTAATGATGCAAAAACGATTCGTCTATTTCAAAAAAACGTTGTCATATAAACATCCAAAGCCATAGGTAGTACGGGCAGAAATGACTATAAAACAACATATCAACAAAAGACAATATGTCCTTGCCTGGACCTTATACGTCATTTTTGACGTTAAAAATCAAGAGCAAAGCAAAAACGTAAAGGAGGTTTTTACAACTAGCCTGTTTTGAAACAACCAACAATTCAACCTTAAGGATTAGGGGTAGAAAATAAAGACTTGCTCTCTAGTCTGGTTTTACAATAGAGACAACTCTTCCATATGGACTGTTAGAGCTACTATTTGCCCTAAAAACCAATTTAGCAACCAACAGTGTCACTTAAAGGTAGTTTTACAACACCGACACCTCCACCAAGTCTACGATAGTTCATTCCTCCGGACATTTTCCACTGATTGGATACCGAGTCAAAACTTTCAATAGTTTTTAAGTACGTAGTGCCATCAAATCCTCCTACAGCAAGAAGCTGGCTATTGACAACAGCTAGACCAACACCACTACGCCGTGAGTTCATTGCCACTACTGGTGTCCATTGGTTACTCTTTGGATCATAGGATTCTGCACTGCTCAGTTCTGTACAATCATCCCGTCCTCCAACTAAAAGATATTTGAAAACATGTATTAGTTTCATGCCTTGCACAAGGAGCAAGAATGGCACAGTTGGTTAGTACGCGGCCTTCAGTGGGAGAGGTACCAAGTTTGATTCCCAGTGATCTCACATCCTTGTTTCGACTTCTTTCCTTTCCGTCAGAAAGAGCACTGATAGAGATAGGGGGTAGAGGGTGCACCCTGGAAAGCTCAAACAAGAGCCCCTGGCTCAGACGAATTTGGCAACCACTCCCCCTCTTTGAAGTAAAATAAATGAACTTTACCTTGTTTATAAATGAATTGGAGGAAGGAATTGAATTAAGTTCCTTTATTTTATTATTTCAAATTTTCTCAAATGGTTGAAAATGATACAACAGTCACTTTGGCCATTTTCATGGTCAACCCTTTAATTCATCTTCACAACCATAACCTGAGAACAGGCTTTGTGAAAATAGGGAAGAGGAAAGGTGCTACTCATAAACTATAACACACACACACACACCAATTGGCTGGTGACCATGCTTATTTCTGAGAAATTCCATAAGAGCAATTTAAAATGATCTCTTATGTTTCTTTACTGTGAAACACTCTGGAAGATACAGAGCACTTGAAAAGCAAGAGAAACATTTGGTTACACCTGTTTCTATTAGCTTTGCTTTTCTTGTGCTTTACATCTCCAAGCATGTCTATATCACAGTACAGAGACATGCATGCACATTTTATAAATCAGAATCCTTTTCCAGTATTCCAACTCCAGTCCTGGTATACCCTATTTCTCTTTTTTGCAACTGATCAATACAGAAGAACCTCCACTTGCAACCACCTTTCCTGTGTGACTAGTTTTAAAAATACCAAAAGTTTCCCAGAAAGTTTACAAATCACTTTAATTGGTACCATAAACAACTGCTACCGCTTCTAGAGAGCCAATAGTTTGTCATTTTCTGTTGTTTGGTCCCTGTTGGTCGATTTACACAGGATTGACACAATGAATTTAAAGGTGGGGTTAATTTGCAGTACCTACCAACATAAAGTTTATCCTGAAATACAGCTGCACCCAAGTGTTTTCTCCTTGTCCCCATAGGGCACACTGCAGTCCATTTATTGCTACTAGGGTCATATCTTTCTACTGTGCTTAAAGGGGAAGTACCATCTGATCCTCCTATTGCATAGAGATGTGTGTCCAGAACAGCCACTCCAACTCCAAGGCGTCGAGTGCTCATTGGTGCAACTCTTGACCAGCGGTTTTCAGATGGATCATATTTCTCTACAATGTTGAGACAGGATACACCATCTTGACCACCAACAGCATACATGAACCTTACAATAATAAAAGCATAACTGTTATACTAAAAAGTTATTGGATTTAAATGTCTCTAATAGAACAAAAATTGTCTCAAAGTAAATAGCCTGTCAAAGACTACATGTAGCTCGCTCAACATATTGGAACTTTTAAATGATATGTAAGGTAATGCATACAATTTTAGTTTGGAAAAAAAGAAGAAAAAGAGACATTGCTTTATAGGGACATATTTTACATAAATGAGGGTGCTTCATTTCACAATCAAACTTAAATTTAAATGTGTAAACAGTGAAGCCCACATACGAAAAATCATATTTTCTAGATACTGAAATGCATTGGGTTTCCTGTGATGACATTAAGGAGTTGTGCTTGTTATTTGTCGTTAAATATTTCCCTATGATTCAGGAAAGAAAGCTATCTATCTATTGAACAAGTATATCAATCACAAAATGTTGTCAAAAACAAAAACTCTGAAGAAATGTGCACATAAGTAACATATTTGACATCATCATCATTGACCACCACAGGAAACCCAATGTATTTTGGTGGAAAATATAACTTTTTTTTGCTCATGTAGTATTTATTATTTATAACTTTTAATTTAAGTTAGATTTCAAAGTCATGTATTTCTATGTCAAATAAGTTTAGATATACTTGCCATCTGATAGTCACATGGACATTTAAATACAAATATGAAATTATATTTATTTATTTACTAGCCATTTCTAATAGAAAGTGAAGTGCTGCGGGCAGAAAACAGCTGGTGTATCCACGTTAGCAGAACTGTTCCCCTAAAACTCACGAAAGTACACCGCTTTCTCTGATATATAAAATGTTTCTTGTCTATCTCCTGTGCATTGTGTGACGAACACTGTTAGTTGACCTTCAATGTTGAACTACAAAACATAATTCTCCAGGATCAGTGTCGGACACACACAGTTCAAAATATTTAGCACTTTGAGTAAAGCAATTTTTCAAACAATCACAATTAAACAGGTAGCGTTGGCAATGATTATAAAACTAACTGATTTTAAAAAGCTAGTTGTACATTGCATCACGGTCAAAGATGCCGCATTGTCTACTGTATTTGACGCTTTAGATCAAACCAATGATAAATACAATTCCATCACATACAAAGTATAACATTTTCTTTCATAGGGTAACCAAATATACTGCAGAGATTCTCAGTGCGACCTCACTTCATACTTATTATCTTGGCTTGAATTGATTTGGCCCGTAGACGAGCTTCGATTCAAACAGTAACACGCAAAATAACCCGTAAAAGAACATTGCCCTCTCGAAAAAATATCACTTAGCATTTTGTGACTTTCATTTATACTTCGAGAAACATAAAACCTCTCGAATGGAATCGCACAGGAATCCCAATTCATCCATGTGACGTCAAGGTTCACCATGAACATGCCACCGTGCATAAAAATCGAGTTCGTGGATCAATATTAAGGTGACATCATAAATCACACAGGAATCCCACACCTAGATTAGTGTTGCTGCTCGCCTGGCTCCCAGCAATTATTCACACGATGCTTATTACTGTAAATTGTAAATCAATTAAGACATGGACCCCCTCCATGAGCATTATGCTCTTGGGGTTAATGTTGAGGCAAAATATGTTTAAATATAAAATACATATTAGATAAAAAGAAAAAAGTCACAAAGGGGAAATATTAAATGGGACAAGACTAATGTTTTTGTCCTGAGTGACACCAGTCCTTTTTGCCTATTTGTAATTGCATTTTTTATTTGTGTATGAAAGAATTTTTTTCTAATTGCTGTACTACTCTAATGGCTGAAATACAAATAATACTGGTATACATTTCAAAACTCTGATTTCATTTCAAAAACAAAATAATTTTGCAGCCAAGTACACAGATTAATTTCTCTTAAGATATTCTAACTCTAAGGGCCGGTTTACACTAGTGACATAAGCATAAGCACAAACAACATATGCAGACTCAGAAGCGCATTTATCACTCAGGTGTGAGAAAAAAACAAAAACTGTGCAGTACACTATTGAGTCTGCGTGTGCTTATGCAGTGTGTGAAACAGCTCTAAGCTTTTTCAATAAACTAAAACACAATTGAATTTGCTTGTAGAATGTGAACTTTTGAAGAGGAAAATAAATGTTTGTCCAACTTATCCACAAAACACAAGTGCAAACTAGTTCCAAAATATGTGGTAGAGTGCAAATAATATATCCGTGAAATATTTGTAATGCTAAATTGTGCAATTTTATGCAAAATCTATTGTTTTTAATGTTTAGTTAGCACTATTTTGTACTAATTAGTAATTTGCATTTCACGGATATATTGTTTGCACTCTAACATGTTTTAATGGCATCAATTTGTAGAAATTATCCATTAACCTTATCATGAAGGAGAATTGGAAAATTTTGGAGTGGAGGGTCAGATCACAGAAAGAACAAAATTACAGACATGAGCTAGTATGAAAGGAAATTGGAATTCCAGGGAGTAGTGGGTAGGTGGGGTAAGGATATTTTCTGGAAACATACATTGAGAATTAAAAACATTTGAGAGAAGGGAATCACATTATGCAGAGGGTTTCAACAGAAGCTGGCTACCAGACTTGTACTGTATAGTCATGCACCTTCACCTCATACAATCAGTTACTTAAGCTGTAAAACTAATACAAATTATTAGGCACAGCCAACTTTTAATACCTTGGGCAGCGCCCAGCCTACTTCAAATCTTTGATTATGCTTAATTGTGTTTACTTGATGATATGAAAACACCAACTGAATCGTTACAACACCAGAGCTAATTGTACTTCTGCAAGTGGAAATTCCATCCTAAATGTACTTACCCATCAAGTACAGCAACCCCAACACTAGTTCCTGCAGGTACTAGTAGGTGAAACATCACTACTCCACTGATTCGTTTTTGGATCGTATCTCTCAACACTATTCAGGTAACTACTACCATCGTGACCACCAACTGCATATAATAAGTTATCTAATACTGCAACACCCACACCACAACGTCGTTTGCTCATTGTTGCTACCATTTTCCAATCTCCTGATTGTGGATCATATCGTTCTACACTGCTTATTGCATCTCCACTACACCATCCTCCCACAGCAAATATAACCTCTGTACATTTAGTTGGTTTTCTTGGTCGAGTTCTAGGTCCCTGCATTAGGAGACGTTGCTCTGGTAACAACAAATAGTTTTTTGCCTCATCAACTAAATCTCGACAAGTTTCATCACTTTTTATGTGAATATCAGCTCCAACTACACCAACTAAAAACTTCGGTCCAAGAAGAGGGAGGCGGACATGTTGAAGGATCTGGGGTAAATATGCTCTCCTTTCACTGATATTGTGTTTCATCCATCCAATCACCGCGAAGTACACTTGTTCCTCCGACTTTACATTAAGTTCATCGCTAGAAAGTATGTCCACTAGTTGATCAACGGGTAGCATTAAGAATTCTTCGCTGTCTATTACCTCTTGAAAGTTATGTTGAGCGAAGAGGTCTGCAACTCGTAGCAAATCTCGGCAAGAATGAGTGTCTGCGAATGCTCGAATACCAAGGCAATTCGAAGGGTCGAGCTGTCGTTTTAAAAATTCGCAACAAATTTCCTGAATTTCTCCTAACTGAAGCAAACAAGCAGCCGGTAAAAGAGCTTGAACGTTATCTTCTCTGATAGTTATTGAAGCAGTATATGAGAAGTTGATGAGGATCTCCATGGCGTTCTCATCTACGTCTAAAATAGTGATTTCACTTTGTCGACTTTCAGCCATTTCTCTTGTAAACATAGCTCGGAAGTAAGGACTACAAGCAGCAAGCACCACTCTGTGTGCCGCTATTGTTTTAGATCCAACCTTTATCACAACATCACATAGGTCTTCACACTGTCTTAGGGATTCTAAGGCATCAAGAGTCTGTTTAGGATGGCGATCGGACATGTGTTTCATGATTGTTTTGTTGTTGATTGGATTTGATGTTTTACTCGTCGAATTCGTTCCATTCGATGAGAAAAATCCCAGTTCGAAGGCTGTTGAATTCGCTTCCACGGCCATTATAATTTACCCCTATTTCTAGAGGACAGTAATCTAATGTTTTGAGGACTAATGGTAACAGAAAAACATAAAATAAATACGAATTTTAGTTCTAACTCCCCGCTCCCTTGCTTTTCACCAATTTCCCCTTGACAAAATTGGAACGCACTGCACATGCGCTACTAATTTGGTCTCCGAAACGCGGGCTCATGCATTAGCTCGTTAGCTAACTCTTGGACACTACTCCTAGTACTGAAACCACACTGTAAAAAGGTTCAAAAGGAAAGTAGATAAATACTTTTTCAAAAATATAAAAGTGGTTATTTTGAAAGAATAACAAAGAATAACGTAGAACTTTAATAAAAAAGCTAAAGCAATTAAGGTGGCTCGATATATATTTTTTATTGACAATGCTTCCGTTTTCAGTTTCACTTCACGAATTCAGTTGAGCTGAACTATCTCTTGACCAACCAAAACGGTTTTTACACCAGTTATTGGACTTCAATCAACGAATGATTTTAATTTTCCCCTGTTTTTGTCTATTTCACTTCTATTTGTGTTGCCATAGCGACGGTAAACAAAGATGTCTGAAATCAATTTTTCTAAAATATCTCTCGAACTCGTGCAGCAGTCCGCAGTAGACAAGGGACTACATGGGCAATAAACTACACGCTAAGGCAAAGAAATTAAGGTACAAGAATTCCAGGCACCCAAATACTATGTAACAAAGTACATACCAAGGTAAAATAGATGACAAAAATCTCTTTGATTGAAGTGATTTGGAACAAAGGGCCGCAGGCGAAGGTCTACTGTATTTGCCGCTGGCTTTTCGCCATTATTGCTCGTCTGGTATTGAAAAAATCTCCTAGCTCTTAACGGAATTCATAATAGTTGCTATCTATGCAACAAGTAGGAATAAGCCCGAATCATGATGACGTCTTAATAAAAACAAACAAACCGAAACACAAACAAACAAAGACTGCAGACGAGCAGGAGTATAGCTAAACACATGTTAATTTATATAAGCATTTCTGTATGATGATACATTCTGGTAGCTAGATTCTCATAGAATGGCCATCCATTTCTTCGCAACCCACATCAGCCTCTTTTGAGTTGACCTTAGATAGATGACCGAATACGTCCCGGTCCGAATAAACCCTCCATCTATCTATAGCGACAATTAATTGAATAAACACCTCGCCTCAGTTCTCCAATATTGTGCCATTCGACTTTAAGCCAACCTTCTAATTCAGTGCAATTCTATTAGATAGTGACAAGTGTTTCGATAATTATTAACAAAAAGCGTTACGTATAGTAGACCATATATAGTAAAACAAAGCTTTGGCTCCCAGGGTATGTACATGCGTAGTAATGATTTTAGTTCGATATATTTTCCTGAGAGAAAAGTGACACAGTCTAAATGTAAAGTACAAACTATTAAAGCAACCGTGCGCGTGTTATCATGTGAGAAAACTGACGAAGTTAAGTGCGCGCCCAAACTAGTAAAATATTAGTTGATATTGCTAATATAGGTCCTAGAGCAGTACAGAATGGTGCAGATAAGATCTGATGATCTATATACGACTGATCAACTTTAATTCTCTTCTACTGCTCCTATCTGAAGTTCAACTAAGGCTTATGGCATTGTAATTTTGATCTGATCAATCTAGAACTGATTAGAACTACTGGTACAGTTTATTTCCGTCATTGCTTCACTGATTGTACCCGACATTTCCAGTTCATGATCAGTGGGATTCAGTCTTGACAAAAAATGTCATTACGGTTGTCCCGTCAAAATGGTGACCCTCCCCCGGCCCTAAACACAGCTGCGCTTTCTCCCCCATGACTGCTCAGTTGATCTTAAAGGTATAATAGATCCGCGCCTGTACTGAAAAATAGCCAAATATTAACAAGTGTACTACTATGGACCAGGCATTGCATGTTGTACCAAGCCACGAATTGAACTGATTGAAGAGAGAGAGAGACTTTTCTCTATCACGAAGATCGTAGGTATTTTCTTGAAACTGAAAGAGCTCTCTATTGATTTTGGTGCAAGAGCATTTAGTGTCTTAAACATCATCAATGCTTTATGTTCGCTTCTTCTTCTTTGTAAGCTTATCCAGCCAAGAGAAGCTAGAATATCACTGGATCTGATATCGTAGCTGCTTTTTTGTTAATATTCTTGCAGCTCGATTTGCAATTTTTGCAATCTTTCAGCCGATGTTGCTGGTAATTATCCAACACCACATCGCAGTAATCGAACCACGGTAAAACTAGGGAGTTATAGATGGTAATGGCTGTTCTCTAAGGGAATGCAATCACGTACTGCCTTATACCTCCCAACCCTGATGATATTTTCTTACAAATATAATCAATGTGAGCGGCCCAAGACAGTCTTTCATCAATTACAACACCTAGAGTTTTCGCCTTTGAGACTCTAGTAACTGGTTCGTTATCTAAATATATGTGTGGCTCAGGGATAATTTTCCTTAATTTATCATCAGAAGCAATGAACATGTGCTCAGTCTTGGCTGAGTTTAAGCTAAGTTTATTAGCCTTCAACCAATTACAGATTCCAGAAATGTCAGCATTTACGTCGTTGAATAATGACTTTTGTGATGTACCACAAGTGGTGAGACTTGTGTCATCGGCGTACATTCTGGCATTTGAGAAATGAATACTGTTAGGTAGATCGTTTATATATAAAATGAATAATAATGGCCCAAGGATTGAACCCTGGGGTATGCCACAATCAAGTGTTTTTAGACTTGATAAAGTATTATTTATGTAGCATTTCTGAGTTCGACCTGTCAGGTAGATTTAAACCACCTCGTCGACTGCTCTGCAATGCCATAATATTTTAACTTTTGGAGAAGGATAAAATGATTTACCGTGTCGAAGGCTTTTGTAAAATCTAAAAATGTGACAGTTCATTTTACCTTCATCCATATTTGTGAGCCACTCTGTTGTGGCTTCTAGCAAGGCAGTAGCAGTCGAATGAAGCGGCCTAAACCCAGACTGATTTTGTGAAAGTAGGTTATTTTGAATTCAAATACTCATATAATTGGTTGAAAACTATTCTCTCGAAAATTTTGGCAACTGAGGATAAGACCGAAATAGGACGATAATTATTCAAGTCGTCTTTGCTATTTGCTTTGTGAATTGGCGTAACTTTTGCAAGTTTCATGCCTTCAGGAAAAATTCCTTTATCAATTGAACGATTAAATACTCCCACTAACGATTGACTTATGATCGGCGAAGCTACTTTAATGAAGTATGACGGAATACCGTCAAGACCTGTTGCTTTTTTACTGTCTATGGATTTAATGACTTTCATAAGTTCTTCAACTGACGTGTGCCGTAAGGTGAAGGTTGAACGAGCTCTTATCAAATAGTCATTAAAAGCAATCGGTCCATCTGGAATTGAACTTGCTAGTTTAGTACCAATTTCCGAGAAGTGGGAATTGAAAATTTCTGCAATTTCCTTCGAGTCACTCAACGATATATTGTCTACTTTGATAGATGAAATATAAGAGCTAGATTTAGTCCTTCTTGAAAGGACCTCATTGATAGTTTTCCAAGTCTCCTTAGAGTTTTTTGAATTCTGAGCAAAATGATTTTCATAATATAATTTCTTAGCTCTTTTTACTTCGTTGTTGACTCGATTCTTTACAGCCTTAAAATTATTCCAGTCATCCCTCGAGTTTGTTTGAATAGCTATCCGTTTTCTTTTTATCTCTATTGAACATAGCTTTCCTCAAGTCAATAGACATCCAGGGAGACTTTTTGTTTCTTATTCGTTTTTGTTTTGACCGGTGCATGTGAGTCAAGAACAGAGAGGAAAAGCTCCTTCCATTTGTCCCACATATCATCCGGGCTTTCCATATCATTCAAGGAATCCCAGGGGAGTTCTTCTAAATCCATAAGAACTTATCGGAGTCAAAGTTTTTAACCGACCTGTATGAGATTGAACAATGATTGTTGTTTGTTGGTATTGCTATTTTACGGATTACATAAACCAAACTATGATCACTGATTCCAATGTGGATCACGCCACTTTGAACTACCCTATCTGGGCTATTCGTTAGAATCACATCAATGAGAGTTTTACTTTTTTCTGTGACTCGAGTTGGTTCTGTAATTAACTGAATAAGCTGAAACAATTCAGCAGTTGACTTTAGATGTCGGGTTTGTTGACTCACAATAGTAGATAATAGATCACAGTTTAAATCCCCTAGGATATAGGCTTTCTTTAAATTCAGAATTCTATCTTTGTTAATATATTTTCAAATATATTAAAAAATGAACATGGATCATAGTTAGGAGGCCTATAACAAGCTAATACAGCAAAAGACTTACTATTTGGTTTCATAATTTCAAAACATAGCGACTCCACTTTGTTATCAGTTAAGTCACTACGGTTTTTCCCATTTATGCCCATTTTTAAGTATACACAGACTCCCCCACCAAAACGGTTTCTATCAGACCTAAAAATCTCAAAACCCTCGATGCTCACTATAGAACTTGGGATAGATGGATCGAGTCTTGACTCATTTATACAAAGAAGATCAAGATTTTGCTGAGATACCCACATTCTCAGTTCATCTATATGAGCTACGAGGCTAGTTATATTCAGAGAGGCCATTTTAAATCCCCTTACATTTGGGACAAAATTAGGTCTGCTATTACCGTCAGACATAGCGTTAGAAACGATACTAGGGAAATAAATAGAGGAATCTGTCTCGCCTAATGGATCCTTACCTGCGAATCATGCCTTAGTTTTAATATATTTGTTAAAATCTTGCGCAAAGACCCCCAGTCCTGAACGATTCAAATGCAGTCCTTTGGTGTTAAGTCCTTTCTCTGTTACGTTATGAGCAATGTAGTCCCAATCCCGTCCATTGCAGAAAGCTCTGAGGGGATTTGTTTACATCTTTTCTTGCGGTTTCAAGGGCAGTTGAGTCTTGGCGTATGGTTAGTTCAGATAGAGAGAGAGAGAGAGAGAGAGAGAGAGAGAGAGAGAGAGAGAGAGAGAGAGAGAGATTGCAATAAACCCGTGAAATAAAAATTGAAGGTTAGAGTGAATTTCATTTGACCGTGAAAAGAAAAATGACTATTTAGTTTGTAGTAGTTGATATAAGAAACAAAAGAAAACAATGGCTTTAGATCTAGAGTCTACTACCAACTATTACTTTGACAAATCTTTCACGGTCAAATACAAATCACTCTAGTGTGTAATAGTTTAATAGACACAAAAGAAAACAATGGAAACAAGGTCTACTAGTGTCTATTAGTCTACTATAACCATTTCACGGTTTTTTGTGCATTAATCACTCTCTATATATTTATTAATTTATTTTAATCTAGATTGACACCAAATAATATCAACAAAATTTATTAAGTTTTACTAATCTTAGTTCTAAATATGAATATAAAAAAATTCCACGTAAAAATCCCTTGCCATTAACTGAATTTGTAAAAAGATAATATAAAGTACGTTAGCAAGTTAGTTTTGAACTCCCCTCAATTAATTATCCATTAGCTAGAATTATGCATTATTTGTTGTTCATAGCGGTCACTGTGTCTTTATAGGAGAAATAATAGCCCAGACAGTTCTCAAGACTCATTCTGTTACACCCTAGCTAAACGACATGAGCCCAACACAAAAGTTTCTTTTTGCGATAGTTATCACTGTAAAACCATATCTAATATGATAAACTCATTCCGTTTTCTCTGTCTTCTCTTCGGTTTCTTCTTTCCCCCCTTCTTTTGACATTTCTTCCTCTTCATCCTCCTCTTCTTCTACTTCTTCTTTTTCTTCTTCCATTTTAAGATCAGCTATTATCCTTACATGTGATGCGGGAATCTTTCCAATCTTTCCTTCCAGAATTCCCACGTACCATTCCTCACTTTCCTTGCTGGATAGCATGATCAAATCTCCTGCGTTGAAGCTAAGCTCATCATCCTTTTGTTTTTGGTAGTCATTTGTAGCTCGACAGCAAGGTTTTGGTTCAGCTACAGTAGCCGAGTTGTCGGCCAAAGGATTCGTGCCTTTGGCGGAAGCTGTCAAGTTTCCCGAAGGCTTTTCCTCTTCTCCACTTTTTGCTGTTGCGACCCGTTTGTTGAGGAGCAATAGAGCCCTTTCTAGGGTATCAGTGGACTTTTTGTTGAACTCTAACAAGCCGCAGACTAACTGACTAAGCTGATGAATCATTTCAACTTCATTGTTTAGGAGATGAGACATTCCTTCCTTGCAGATTCGCGTAGATTCCTCAAATTTATCCTCAGCAATGCTAATCTCCTCTCTAGCTTGCTGTAACGCGCTTCTGTTCCCTTTTTTCTTTAGCTCATTGCCCTTGCGTTTCTTGCAATCAAAATCAAGACGCCTTCCATGGAGTTTCTTCATGTTGGCCGCTAATTCTTTGAGATCTTTGCTCTCTAGTTCAATGAGTGGTCCCAAGAAGTTTTCCTGGACGTGAAGATTCATGTCATTTCTGCTGTCGCTGACTTCGATGAGAGCGCAGCCCACGTCTTTGAGAGCTGAGGCGTACTCAGATTCGTGGCCATCACAACTAAGTTCACGGCTTGCTTTCAACATCATGTCACCCAAGTCGCCTTCCTCCGTTTCTTGTGGATATTTCACTCCGGCTTTGTCGCGGTTAATGTACATCTTGGCCCGGACTGCTGGGTTAGGATGAAGATACTCCTTCGTTTTGGGGACCAGATGGTTCACAAGGCTGGTAATGGCTTCAGTCTTTCTTTCCATTTCAGTAAACTCTTGGTCCATCTTGGTTCCCTCGGCTGTGCCCATCTTCTCGCTGACATACTGATTCGCTTTATTGATTTGTTTTTTGAATCCTGCGAACGACATTTTTCTTTCTCGTTTTGATTTCTCCAGGAAAACCGTCCAAGTATTTGTGTGTGAATTTAGACGCTACAAAACTCTCCAACTGTTTACGTTCTGTGAGTGAAAACCTTTGCGAAGACTATAGGCACTCACACACTGCAGCTGGGACAAGAAGAGTCTTTCCCTCGTCGCTCAAAATAAAGAAATGTATAATTCATGTGTTACTTTGGATTTCCATTCTCTAAGATCACAGATAGGCTCATTTGATTTGAATTAAAAATAGCGAGCACATTGAGAGAAAGCTCAACCAATGACAGCGAGGAAATATGAGGCAGGTGAAATGCCGTGTAAAGAAGTGACAATAAAGAGACTTCGTTTTCATTCCTACATCCAGTGTTGTTTACAAAGAAATAGTCATTATGTTAATAGCTAGGAGAGAATATACATACAAAAGGGACAGAGTGCAAATAATTCACATACCAAAAATATTCCAAAAATGTTTCAAGGTTCTTTTCGAATCTCCTTTAATAACTCACGAGGCCCATGTATTAATGTCTAGAATGACAGCGCGAAAGTCTTCTAATCAAAAAATACGAAAATTACACGTTTGGGGCGACGTCCTTATTTAGTGCTATGTTTTGAAAGGCTTTTTTTAATTTCACGCAATTTTTTTAATACACAAAGTAAACGATTAGCTCAAATCAAAAACATTTTCATTGGCAATTTTTTAATTTGTTTTTCAGTCTTGTGATTAAATTTTCTCTTTCGATAAATTTGGAAGTTCGCCGTTCACCGAAATGAAAGCCTGGCTGGGTTTGGAAATAAAAATCTATGTTCAGCGAATTTCTTTAATTTATGTTATCTGTGATTCCGGACTTCATTTACCGCGGACAGCATATTAAGCACTTTCAGGAATAAAATCTCAAAACCACAATTAAGTAAAGCGATATTTTTCTTTCTTTTTCTGTTTTAATTTTGTATTTTATTGTTCGATTCACTGCGAGCGCGTTTTTATTATTACTATTATTTCTTGTGCTTAAACGTTTGGGTTCCATAAAGCTCCTAATCAGCGATGAGGTTTAACATTTTATAACTAACAAGCAATTTGTTCATTCACACCAATGCATGGTGAAATCCCTGAGAATCAAAACATCGGTTATTGTGTGAAAAGTTCACTGAGAATTATTGCGCTATATGGCTGATAACATCAGAGGACCGGCAAAACAAACAAGTATTGCATATTAACAACTGAAGAAAGGAACGATAATCCAATCAGAGAATCTTTCTCCTTGTCAGGAAATTATCATAGTTCGACATTGCACTTTATTAAGCTTAATCAACTTGTACTGGCGTGTCTGATTTAATTATCTTTTTCAAGAGCTAATAGTGACAACTCTTTACAACAACAACAACAACAACAACAACAACAACAACAAAAAATTGCATATTTGGAGGATTCTTCTTTACAACAAATTTTTCCATGAATGGTAGTAATTGTTTTAGGCAAATGTCCGGGGAAAAAGTCAAAAGTAATGTATTAAAAAAAAACGATGAAAAACCTAAAACAACAATTTATTTGTTTTCATGTTAAATAACAATAAATTCGAATACTTAAGGCTGGTTCACACTAGCGTCGGATTCGGAATCGGAAGCAGAAAACAAAGGAAAAGACGAAAGAGTTAAGTGAAGCGTGTGACATAAGACATCGACATAAGCATCGCAAGAAGCATAAGACCAAGCATAAGCATAATCAAAGACAAAGGAAGGAACAAAGAAAAACACCTTTCTTTTGTATTCTAATCCCTAAATTCTTTGTTGTTTTCTTACGATTCCGATTCTGATTCCGACGCTAGTGTGAACCAGCCTTTAGTACAAGAATACACTTATTTAGGTGTTAAAGTAAGCTCAACTGGAATTTTTTCTGCTCATCAACAAACTCTATCAAGAGAAACTGAGGCTCCTCATGCTCTCTTTATAATGTTACTCCCACGCGATTGATTTAAAAAAACTAAAAACACAACAAGCAAATAAATTAGTTCATTCATTAATATCTCCAACCATACTTTCGGTTGTGAATTTAAGTTTGGGGTGTTTATCATAAACAAAAGTTTGAGTAATGGGACAAACCTCGAACAGAAAAACCATATTTAATAAGCTTTTGTAAATACTTTTTAAATACTTTTTAGGTGTTAACATGTTACACGTAAGGCTGAACTAGGTAGACTTCCTTTAAGTTGAATTTTTAAATATTGTAATCATATATTGACTGATCATTAGTCTAACAGATAAAACCATGCAACTATAGCAAAACAATCTATTAATTTCAAAATCTTTATTTGAGAGTCGTAAGACATGTTAGATCACTCCGATTTATATCATACTATTGGATTAAATTCATACATAACATATCTGTCGACTCAACAGCATTAATTAAACAATCCAATAGCAAATTCTACTTAAAAAATTGTTACCACAACAAAATGAAAGCCAAATACTTAAATAATTGCTGCAGGGGCGGATCCAGGGGAGGCGCGTTGGGAGCGGACGCACCCCCCTTTTGGACGACGGTGAAAACTTAATTTTCTCAATTATTTTTCATCAATCGTTTTTGGGTCGGTAAGGCTGTAGTTGTATGCTGGTAAATATGGGAATACTTGGAATGTTCCTTTAACGGTCTTTAATCGGCAGTACGTGATCGGATTCCCATAGCTGACTACAGAGCATTTTGGCTACCATGGTTGCCTGTAGTTCAATAAGCCACAGTAGTAAAGACCTTTTTTGAATCGTCTAATAACTAAAAATATAGAAATAAAACCTTTGTAAGCCCAGCAACTTTAAAAATAGGAGCTTGTTATCGATCGTCGACCACCGGGTGATGCCGGATCAAATGGTCCATCCTTATCTAATTACTGTCAATTTGTCTGTCAGCAGCTATTAGTGTAATATTCTTCCCTGTGTATTGTTATTCATGAGTATGATAATGAGGTATGGGGAATCGCTCTGGCCTTCCCCAACTCGACATCTACTTCATTCAAGGTCACTGATCATAACTACCCCTGCAATCCAATAGAACCACACCTATTTTAAATGCCGGAATGAATGCTGTATTGTATAATACATTGCAACCAGAGAGCTGAACTGCGTATTAACTACATTGATAAAATGTACGTATACATTCCATTAGATTCCATTAGATTCCACTTAGATTCCACTTAGATTCCATGTTCTCTTCCCAATCCTTATCCTTATTACTCCAAACAAACAATACACAAGCAAGTGAAATGGCCTTTACTTATATACCATAAGCCAAGCAATGCCTTGGGGATGTATACTGTACACGCACCCGGATATTTCTCGATTTTCTTTTTTGTTGCTGTTGTTTTTGCTCACTTGTCAATTGATCAGCCACACCTTTACACAAGGTAAGCCAGTCTCGCATCGTGGTCCTTTGGCCCTCCTGATCGGGAACCCCTTTCACCAATCACATGTCCACAGAAATGTTCCATGACTTGTTGGCTCTCTTTCAGTTCCCACGTCACATGCTGATCGACATTAATCTTTTATGGTTTATACACCGAAGGCAGCATTATTAAGTAAGGGGTTCCCGATCAGGAAGGAGTAACCTCACAACGCCTGCAAGCAGTACGTCAATTGCCTTCCGAGATTTTACGGAGAGACAAGAGGAGTTACTCGCCCTAATCAGGGACAACAAAAATGGGGTTTCGAACATCAATTCAAGCAACCGTTCAGCCTCACAGGCACAATTCATTGATACAACTTCAGCCTTACAGTAGGCACAATTCAGATATAACTTTTCGGCCTCATAGGTACAATTAGTATAACTTTTCAGCCACACAGGCACAATTGATACTATAACTTTTCAGTTACACAGGCACAATTGATATAACTTTTCAATCAATCAATCAATCAATCAATCAATCAATCAATCAATCAATCAATCAATCAATCAATCAATCAATCAATCAATCAATCAATCAATCAATCAATCAATCAATCAATCAATCAATCAATCAATCAACTTTATTTGAATACAGTGTCCCAAATCAATAATTACAATTGCTCTTCCTGGGAGCCGTATATAAAAATTACAATAGTAATATTAGTTATATATGAATGAATTAAATAAATTATATAAATATATAATTCCATAATAAAATTAAAGTTACATATTTCAGCCCCGCAGGCACAAATGATATGACTTTTCAGCCTCACAGGCACAATTCATATAACTTTTCAGCCTCTCAGGCACAATTCATATAACTTTCAGCCACACATGCTCAGCTCATATAACTTTTCAGCCACACAGGCTCAGTTCACATAACTTTTCAGCCACACAGGCAAAGTTCATATAACTTTTCAGCCACACAGGCAAAGTTCATATAACTTTTCAGCCACACAGGCTCAGTTCATATAACTTTTCAGCCTCACAGGCACCATTGATATAACTTTTCAGCCTCACAGGAACCAATTGATATAACTTTTTAGCCTCACAGGCACAATTCATATAACTTTTCAGCCTTACAGTCATAATTTTTGCAAAAACTTCAGCCACACAGGCGCAATAGGGACAAAAATTTCGCTGATACAGGCACAATTGATACAACTTTTCAGCCCGGCTCCCAGGCACAATTGGTACGAAATTTTATATGGGCACATTTGACAAAATCTTACAAAATCTTACCTCTTACAAAATCTTACCGCTCAAAATTTTCAAAAATCGAAATTTGTTTGTATCTCTTGCATAACTGTAAGACAGTGTTTTCATACAAAATTTCGTTTTTTGAAAATTCGTATCTCCTTGATTTTTCAACTGATATCCTTCACACTTCACAGTTTTACTGATTTGGATGTGCTCTTTCCAGCTATGGTAATTGTTTTTAAGTTTGGGAACTTTTCGAATTCCACGAAAAAGCCGTTAGTATGAAATGACCGGCTGTAGCAATTCATAAAATACGTCATTTACACATATAAGATTGCAGAATACGTCTTGGTAACAGTCATATTCGCATTCAGTATGAAAACTCGGTTTAGAATAGTTATGTTACCAGCCTCTACCCCAAAATGCCTCCAGGTATCTGATTTTTCGAAAATGCGCCTTGTCTAAAATGGGAAAATATGGGACAACATAGTTGTCCTTATCTGATCATTGTCAATTTGTCTGTCAGCAGCTATTAGTGTTTGCCTTTGTCCTTCTATTATCATGGGTATTATATATCTCACATGCAAAAATATTACCTGCGAATATACCAGTTTATTCAACTTTTTGTTTCACTGTATATCTCAATTGTTTGCTGTAAAGACTTCTTCTACAACGGCGTTTTTGACACAATAACAAATCGTGTATTTTTTTTCGTTCATGTTCCAGATGTTCTATTTAACAAATAGATTCCATTTTTCCGTGCGTCTGTACTCTAATCGATGCACAGATGACGTCAAAATGTGGTGAGAACAAAAAAGTACGCCACGAGACGAAGTCGAGTGGCGTGACTGTTGTTCTCACCACATTTTGACGTCTTCTGTGCATCGATTAGAGTACAGACGCACGGAAAAATGGAATCTATCTGTTTTATATAATATTTATCGAAACATTCCAACCAATCAGAGCGCGCGTAAGATTCGATGACGCCATCTATGTGTGTGTACTCTAATCACACATGGTTGTTCGACCAATCAGAGCGCGCGTAATATGCCAATTATTATATAAATATGAATAAAAGACATTACGTGACCAAACGCGCCAAGTCAAATAGAACCTACAATAGTTCCATGGAATTTAAATATATATGATCTGGTCCAGAATTTTGATACTAAAATTCAGTACAAAAAATTCTCAAGATCTCTTGAATGCTTGAATGAGAAATATAACTGACTTGCCTCTGATGTGTTCGTTTAGCAACATGTAGGGTAGGCATTGTTTCGTATGCTCGTAACCAATCAGGAACTGTAACACGTGACTGATTGCGCAAGAATGGCTTTTTCTCGAGACGAAATCAGAAAAGAAAAACAGGGTTTACCGGCAGGCCCTCTTTTCCTCCTCCCCTCCCCAGTCCCCCTCCCCTTTCCCCTCATTCCCCCTCCCTCCCCTTCCCTTGAGAGCCAGCAACGGATGCTAATATGAGGTAAGAACAAGAGCTTTTATAATATAAAAATTAGGTACTACTTAGGACTAGCTGTGATTTTTTATTGGTGTTTCTTGTTTACATTCCCTAGTTTGCTTATTTTTTTCATTTTGAAAAATTAACCCCCCTAGGTAACTTCCAAAATCAAATTCTACCCCCCTAAAAAAACATTTTTCATAAAATTTACCCCCCCCCCCAATAAAACCACCAGCCCCCCCCTGTGCCATAATAAACGAACAGTTCCTTACTGTAAGTTGAATGAATCCATATTTTCAGGACAACTCTTTCACTGTCGTGTAAACCCAGCACGATCGTTTCTCACAATTTTGCAAAAATGACAAAAAGAAATCTTCATAAACATCAAATGGTTCAGTGCTTTCATTTTTGACTTGCTTTTTTTGATTTAATCACTTTTTTAGCTGAACAAAGCTTCCCGGGTCTAGCCGCCATTTTCTTTTTTGTAGTTTGTCAAATTAACCGCTGGAAAGTGCTGGTTGTCATGGTGATTTTGAAATACCACTCTCTAGTATAGAGCTTGAAATAGCTTGAAATACTACTATTAACGATAAATACCACTCCTCTAAGCCAATCAAATTGCAGGATTTTATTGAACTATATTATAAGCATTAGAATACTAGTAGATTTTTACTAAATAGGATGACACACTAGGTAAATAAGTGTCTCTTTATGGTAAAACAACTCTAGTTTGCATGCAAAATTTCTTCCTTTTTCTTGGCAATTTTTTCATTAAATTCCAGACCCACACTTGAGCTGTATTTACATATTAGTGGAGTTGAAATAGGTTCAAGTTTTCCCCCTAATCTTATTATTAAAAGTAGTGCAAAATCAAAAATTCACTGTAAAACAAAATGTCATTGTACGTGTCATGTACTTGAGTGTTTGTTTTAAACTTGGCCACAGTTCAACGTGCATAAATGTTTGGTCATCAATCCCAAATACTGAGATAAATGATCAAATATAGGTACAAGAGACTTTTTGACATCATTTTCTGGCCAGGGTCTTTACCTTGAAGTGCTAATTTCTTGTTGTCTTTACAAGCATAGTCCTTGTTTCACGCTCAATGATTCTTGATTTCCAAATTTGGCTAGATTTTTAAGCAGCTTTACTGAAGGCATCTTCACGAAACGAAGAATACACGATCCTCAATGACGACTCATTCATTATGAGAAGTTAAAGCTACGAATCCAACTAAAAAGTCGTCCAACTTTCCCACAGGCAGCCCAGCCACTTCTCCTGACGAAGTTTATTTTAATAATTTATTTACTATTTTATTGATACGCTGAAAAGACAAAAAAATGCGCGCGCTTGTTTTAATTTGCTTGGCGCGCGCGCTCTTGTTATGCATGGGTTTCCTGTGGTAATATCCTCCCGATATCCCGCGGGACGAGCGCGCGCTTGTTGTGAATGGGTTTCCTGTGGCGATCCCGCGGGACAAAGCGTAGCTTTGTCCCGCGGGATCGCCACAGGAAACCCATTCACAACAAGCGCGCGATACTACCACAGGAAACCCATGCATAACAAGCGCGCGCGCCAAGCAAATTAAACAAGCGCGCGCATTTTTTGTCTTTTTAATAAATTATTAAAATAAACATCCATTGTCAGGAGAAGTGGCTGGGCTGCCTGTGACTTTCCGTCGTCTTTCGAGCAGCTTTTGAAACGACACCGGGCCCGAAAAAAATTCAATCGTACGTTTTTTTCGCTTTAACCTGTCAAGATTGGCACAGATTAATGATCATGAAAATCGCTAAATTTTTACGAGGTTTCCAGAATAATATTTTTAAGTTTTGCAAGTTAAAACTGCAAGGAAACTTGTAAAACCTGGTTTTCACTTCGATGGAAGCGGAAGCGGAAGCAACAAACGCAGACTCAGTATCGCGTTTATCACCTAGGTGTGAGAAAAGACAAGCACTGCTAATGAGCAGTACACTACTGAGTCTGCGTATGTTGCTTCCGCTTCTGCTTCCGTCGAAGTGAAAACCAGGCTTAAATTTTTACTCGTGCCCAGGCCTTTAGGCCGGCACGAGTCTAGGTTTGGGTTTTCTTCTATCAATCTATCGTCGTAGTCGAGAATGTGCCATGAAAACGAGGCAAGCCACAGGCACCCCAGGCAATCATTTAGAGCAGCGTGTAACACCAGCGTATAAAGCAAATAGACGGGCCCGGGTTCGAATCCTCATGGAATAAAAAGATTTTTTTTTCGCCTAACTATGTAGTAAATATTATCTTTTCATTTTTTTGTATGCTTTTTTCTGGTTTTGAAGCATTTTAAGCTGTCTTTTAATTTGATTTAATTTCCAATATATTTTGACTCAAGCGACAGCTTGTCTGGTGATTGTCTGGCTCTTCGATTTGAGAAATTCAAGAATGTATTTCAATGTTCTCTGTAATTAAATGGTATGGCTAAAAATTTTTGGCGTACAAACTAAATTAATACTATTAGAAAGTCAATGATTACAAAGCAACAGCTACTTTAAAATATCAAAGAAAATAGACCGAGGTCAAACAGGTCACCCAAACAGGACGGTGTGCTTTCGTGACGCTACAACTAACATTGTGAATCGCTGTTTAATACCCTAGCAGCTATAAAATTACTTAATAAATATCAGACATAAAGGCAGCTCATATCTAAATGCCTTTTTAATTGGAAATTTAGGAGCGAGACCGATACCTCCATGAGTTCAAATCAGCTTGCCGGCGAAGCAGACAAATATTCCCCCGTTCAGTACCGAACTCAAAACGTGACCAAACTGGCTTTAAAACATATTTATTCTCATGTCAGACTGAATTCCACTTGGGCACGAGTAAACCACAGGCACCCCAAGCTCTGTTTTAGTTAGGGTGTTTTACGCGCGCGGTGATTATTAGTTTGGGCTACCTGTGTCGTTTGTCAATTTTATTAAGACCATTGGGAGTAAAAAATATCTCGCTAAAAATCAATAAAATTCTGAAAACTTGAATAAAATGACTCTTTTCTTATTTAGATTAGAACTTTTGGAGTCTTTTGGGCTGATTTTTGGACTCATTTGTGCGCGTTTTGTGGGTTTTTGGCGATTCTCCTTTTCACACTGGTTCTCTCTAGTACTATATTTACTAAAGGCTGGCAACTTCGCCTCCTTACCATCACGAACCGTTTTTGAATCTCCGACAAAATATCCCTAGAAATCGCTTCTCTCGCCAAAACAACACCACAAACACACTGGCAGATAATCACTCTATCGAGAAACGAAGAAAAAAAGACTACTTTATTAATGACTTTATAGAAAACGAGAGAGGTTTTCAGTCAAGTTTTTTCAAAAATGGCTTTCTGCCGATGCTTGGCGGACTTGACTTAGTCAAAAACACAGGCTACCCAAATTCCTTAAATGTGATTGGTCCGTGGTTACTAAGGAAAAGAACCAAATTTTCAATGAACCCTCGGGAGGGAGAGATCTCATTTCGTATCACAACGAAGAAATATTAGAGGGGTGGGCTAGTCTGACAGTGTCTTACTGACCCCCTCCACCCTCATGCTTAAGTAATCGTGAATAATGCTTCTTTGGCAAAAAGGCTGCCTTCGAACTTTTGGACCACAAAATGCATCGCCCGGTGAGTTCATAAAGTCTGTCCACATTCAGCGAAAAGAAAATACTGTTTCACTCACTTTTAGATAGCCACGACTTCTGTGCTTTTGGTCATCGAAATCAGGATTTTTGAAGTCATTAAATTTAAAAAAATTGAGCATAAACAATTTTAAAAACTAAAAGTTCGAAGGCAGCCTTTTTGCCAAAGAAGCATTATTCACGATTACTTAAGCATGAGGGTGGAGGGGGTCAGTAAGACACTGTCAGACTAGCCCACCCCTCTAATATTTCTTCGTTGTGATACGAAATGAGATCTCTCCCTCCCGAGGGTTCATTGAAAATTTGGTTCTTTTCCTTAGTAACCACGGACCAATCACATTTAAGGAATTTGGGTAGCCTGTGTTTTTGACTAAGTCAAGTCCGCCAAGCATCGGCAGAAAGCCATTTTTGAAAAAACTTGACTGAAAACCTCTCTCGTTTTCTATAAAGTCATTAATAAAGTAGTCTTTTTTTCTTCGTTTCTCGATAGAGTGATTATCTGCCAGTGTGTTTGTGGTGTTGTTTTGGCGAGAGAAGCGATTTCTAGGGATATTTTGTCGGAGATTCAAAAACGGTTCGTGATGGTAAGGAGGCGAAGTTGCCAGCCTTTAGTAAATATAGTACTAGAGAGAACCAGTGTGAAAAGGAGAATCGCCAAAAACCCACAAAACGCGCACAAATGAGTCCAAAAATCAGCCCAAAAGACTCCAAAAGTTCTAATCTAAATAAGAAAAGAGTCATTTTATTCAAGTTTTCAGAATTTTATTGATTTTTAGCGAGATATTTTTTACTCCCAATGGTCTTAATAAAATTGACAAACGACACAGGTAGCCCAAACTAATAATCACCGCGCGCGTAAAACACCCTAACTAAAACAGAGCTTGGGGTGCCTGTGAGTAAACGCACTATGTGCGTCTAGTCAGTTTTCAAAATGTCAGCGCGCGTCAAGTTGGCGCCAAAAAGCAATCAGCCAATCAGCATCGCGATGGCACGGACGGGACGTACGGAAGTGACGTATACTCAAGCCATGAAAAATCAACTCGATGGGTTACCATTTTTCCTTAGGTATGGATATGGTGCTTCGGCCCGCGCGGAAGCTCCGCTATAAAGATTATTCATGGATTAGTCATAACAGCATTTTTGTAGAGTCGGCAAACGTTTTTTTGGGTGGGAGAGGGGTACCCTTAGTCAATGAAAGCTTATGCGCTCAAAGCATGCTGGGACCATGATGCCTTTCGAGGATTCTACCGTTGCAGACGCGCGCGATTGCAGTAGAAGAGCCCTAGTCTGGTGGGCTTGCTTTTCTTCAATGTACAATGATGGATGAATTTGTGAGAAAGGAATTAGAGGTTGCCGTAACCTTTCTAACAAAGTCATTTTTTGTAAAATTTCGCTCAGAAGACATCGCTGTTGTTAGCGTTCCTTTCTCCTCGGCCGATATAAAAGCTGAACTCTATCTTAGTGCAGAGTATCCATCCCATGTTGTAAGTATACATGTCAGGGCGCTTGGGTACATGTACCTTAGGCCCGTTTCCAGGTTTTCATGTACTTAATTGCTGCCGTACTTAACTGAGAATTAAGTAAGCTTACGGCAAATTGTCGTGTTGCACTATAAAATATATAAATAAATATTCCCGTAATCGAGTATAAACATAATAACTGGGACTTGAAAAGTGGGGTGGGTGGGGCGGGGGGGGGGGGGGGGGGGGGGTTAGCATTTGAAAATAAAGAAGACTATCCAATTTTGACTACTGTATTCTTTATAATGTTTTTCAGGAAACTGTGAATTTTTGGGACTTTTTTCCAGATGTACAAGCCTTCCTCTCATCAAAGTTGGAAAATAGAGAATCGAGCAATTCCAGTGATCCCAGGAAGGCGAAAGCATTTGCAAGTCTTTTGAACTGCTTAAAAAATAAAGATATCATAAGCCAAATAAAGACTCATGGAGTTAGAAGTGAACGTGAATTTAATGCATTTTTTGCCAAAACTGTCCTGGAGCCTCTCTCAGGAGGGAAGTGTGATATTGAGGAAAAACATCTTGCAATGGGTATGTACTTCAGTTGTTAACTTGGATCAGTACAATGTCTTTTACAAAATTTTAATTCAGACAAGCAAGCAACATGTATATGTATTGTTTAATGAGCAAGAGTGTCTTATCAGATTATTGGACCTGATAAATTAGGGATATGCGGGTTTGTGCATGTAGCACAATTAAATACGAAATAGGGCCAGCTACAATAACAATCATTTGCATTTTACCATTTTACCTTGGCAGATTGCAAATATTTTTAAGGAATGTCAGTATCGGGATGTACAGATCCTCTTTCCTCCCCCTTCTCAAACAGTGTTGATTGTCCATAGCTGAATGTAGGTTGGTTTTGAAGTTCATCAACATTGCAAACAGGTTTGGGGGTTTGAAAGAGGAAAACAGTGTATTAAGGTTAAAACTGGTGGTGATCTGGGAACTGTTTTGATGGCTTTGTAGTAAGCACATCTTTTGATGTGGTGTTGACTAATTTGATCTATGGATGGATATTCTAGACTAACAATATAATTATTAACATCAAAATTCAAAGTGACCATTTTTTTGATTCCACAGGTTTTCCAGATGGTTTTTATGGCAAGCTAGACATGGTTGTTGACCCAGGTTACCTGCCAGGTATGATCTGGGAACTGTTATGATAATAATTAATGTATATTCTCACTGTGATCGTCCTGCACAATGCCTCAGAGAATAGTTAAGTTATGGGAGATGACCTCTGATTTGTGGTGGCAAGCGGTAGCTCGAATGGAGAAGTGGAGTAAAGAGTGACATATCCATCCCCTTGGGGAGGTGGGTGGGGATGACAAACCAGTCAATCTAGACCCCACCCATTTATGAACGTAATAATTATGAAGCATCAATCCATAACAAACAGACCCCCAAATGAAACTGGAATGAGCCAAAAAAAATGGAAAAGACAAATGAATGTTGTTAAAACTGACCAATCACCAGTCAACAGCACAACTGTTGTCAGAGTCCACCAATCAGACATAGCTTAGACAACTGTTGTTGGATTTCAACAAGTGTTGTTGAACTCTACCAATCTTTGTGATTGGAAGCAGTGAGGAGGCACCCAATAGCGTCACAAGGAATATTTTTTTGATAATCTGAAATGTGTACTATTTATTTCATAAAATGTGTAGTTCCAAAAAATATCCATACCCCACCAAGGAGGGAATTTGTAAATGGACCCCCCTACCCTCCGGAACTTCCATTTTTCTTCCATACAAACTCTGTAATTTTGTTTTTCTGACCCCCTCCCTCCCCTCTGGAATTTCCAATTCCCTCCATGGTGGGTTATGGATATTTTCTGGAACTACACAATGATAGATATCGATGTGAAATAACGTAAAATTTTACAACTTTGTCTGTTTTTGTGATAAGTAATTTGCAGTATACATAGCTATAGTTAATAATAACCGTGTGGGGCCTGGTAACTACTTAGCATACTATTCTTTTCAGACTCACAGTAATATTTGCTATTTCAATATGAAATACTTAAGAAATATTTATCAAAAATGAATTCCATATGTTCACAGATCGCACAATCCTTCATTTTTTTGCACAAAGCTATAACATAATTATGCACATGAGATTTCGCTTGTCGAAAATAATTCAGCAAACTTCCAACTACAATTATCAATTTACCTTTAGACCTAGACTAACTCTTTTGGTAGCATTATATCAAACAATTAAACGACAAATGCATCTTAAAGCAATATAGAATTCAAGGCTTTGTAACTAGAATAAAATAATACAGTACACTAAATACGAAATGTTTACAAAAATTTATTGTATGTTTTGTATGTGTTGAATTCATAAACAGAAAACTTTAATTGTACACTGTTCCCGATCATTGAAGTCGATTAGCATCAAATTTGCACCAAATTGTCTGCAATTTAGTATGGTTTATATTCTATGGAATTTTTACGATTTATAAATCAGTTTTCATAAATTATTTTGAATAAATGTTAGTGGTATTAAAAATAAATGCTAGATGGTTACACAAAGTCGTGAGAAAGAAAATCATCGAAATCAAAAGTATTCGAATCTCCTTTGCTGATGTACTTCGACTACTGTGTAGCTATGTGTCATTTATACGGGCTAATAATCGTATCTTGTGGTAAAAGGCCGTTATTTAGGTGCAATATTACAATACGTCGCACTAATGTCAGCTAAGAAATGTGACGGGTTACAGTACACAAAATCGCACTGCGCTTCATTTCTATTTGAAATTAAATATATATTCATGCAGATCTACCTTTATAATTTCTTTTCCCTACAGTAAAACATATCCTCCTTCTTCGCCATCATTAGAACAAATTATATTTTAGAAGCGCGTTGCTGCTAACAATAAATATTTATCTTGCCCAAGTGGCCGAATTTGGTATGCGTTTCACCTCACTGCTTCCAGTCTGTGCTAAATAAGTAGTTAGATTGATTGATTTATAGATCTGTGTGCTAAATATGTAGGTAATTAAGATTGATTGATGTATCTAGATCTGTCAACTGTCTGATATAATGATAGCAGATGATAGCAAAATTACATGTAACAAAACAAACTGACTTCAAATGACAATAATTAGACTGCATATATGTATACATATATAGTGATCATAATCTTACACAAGTTACAAATTTGTACAAATGAGAAAAAGACCTGACTCCATGTACATAAATATAGAAGCAAAAATATATGAAAATTGTGCCATGAAATATTTTTGGATCTTGATTACTTAAATAAGCTCTCATATTACTTTTAACCACAGCAACCCAATTATTTGAAATAATTGATAATTATTTGGAAATTTTGAAAGATCATCATGGATATGTAAGCAATTTAGGCAATTGCTTTAGAAAAGCCCGAAAAAAATTCGGGGCTTCAACGGGATTCGAACCCATGACCTTTGCGATACCGGTGCAATGCTCTGCCAACTGAGCTATGAAGCCACATATGTTGGGAGCAAGCCATTTTGATAATTATTTCTTGTCCATTTTAATCTTCATCAGTATTGCAATTTTGACTAGCTGGTATATTCAGTTGAAGGTTTGAGTGTTTCTTAGTCTTTGCAGACTATAAGTCTTAGACAAACAGAATGTGAATAACCTATTGACACAAGCTTAACCACATACAGCTGATGTTAGTTTTTATACTACACTTGTTAGTTAATTTATATTCAAACAATAGTAAGTCATATTGAAGGAATTTGTCAATTAACAGCCAGGCAAGTAAATTACATTTTGGATCTCTTCTAATGTATAACAAAATGCACCCCCCCCCCCCCCAATTTTATCTCTATGATCTTTTAGACCCCCTCCTTGTGACCTTCCAGAAAAATAGCCATCCCCAAATATTGCAAATGCATTTCATTAAAAGTGCCATGACTATAAACCCATGAAAATGTCCTTCAATTTCCAATAACAAAAAAATTGAAATTATAGAAACTTTAACAAATCTAATATGGTATATTCTGAGTATGAGTTTTGCATTCAAGACATTTTATAACTGTATCATTCATCTCAACTATTAGATCCATTCAGCTTATAATAACTAAAATCCATTCGTGTACTATCTGTAGTAAAAGAGTGACAAGGAATACAAGGTGGGACTAGAGGGACCAGGAAGGTATCAATTAACTAGGTGTATTTTTGCGCAGAAGGACCATTTTTATCAAACTCTCTAAATATGATCCCATTGCCTGATTATGAAGTTTAACACCTAAAACGGTAGTCATTTTCCTTAAGCTTATCAAAAACGGGAGATATTTCAGAAAAAGAAAAACTGAATTCAGCTGTCTTTGTTTGATGTTGCCATAGCAACATTGCCAATCGAGCTGAAATTGACATCAGTCAAAACTTCCATTTATGCTTCCTATCTGGCTCAAAAATCATTTTGATCAGTCAAGGACAAGTTCACTAATTTGGTAAAGGAAAATGGGAAGTGTAGTCAATAAATAACTACTGGGAACACCTTGAACCACATATAGTGCTTTATGTAAGACTAGATGAGTGTAATGAAAAATCCATCTTGGATCTTTGTTGTAAGTTTTGCTTGATCTCGCTTAGTTTTAGCTCGAAAAATTCAAAAAGAAGAAGAAGAAGACGACGACGAAGAAGATGATGAAGAAGAAAAAGAAGGGAGAAATAAGAAATTAAAAGGTACTGTGTCGTGTTTAGAAAATTATGAAAATACTCTAAAAAGTGTCTTCAATGAGTAGTATACATTTTTAGAACTGAAGAACAGTTATTTCTACCAGTGAAGAAAGGGTGAATAGAACAGACAATCTATTGAAGTAGTATTTCTCAAACTCATTAATAATTCATGAGTTTCTCGTGCACTTAGCTAGTAGGATTCAGTCAGGTGGATGAACCTTGCTACCCAATGAAACTCTGTAGGAAGAACATTTGGAAATGTGATCCAGATCACTAGTGATATTCCTACACAATTTCATTGGACATCTAGATTCATCCACGTGACTGATGAAACATCCGCACTTGTCTAGTTTCATATATTAATTAGCACTTCACCTTTATTTGATTACCAGACTTTGAAATATTCTCGCAAGCCCCGAAATTATGTACTTAGTAGCGAAATTTTGATGAAAAAATCTTTTGACTAATCACCGTGAGAAGCTATATCAAACACTTGTGCTTCGTGTTTCATCAGGTTCTCTGATCAGGTTCTCTGATAGCTTCTGATGAAACACTCGTGTTTGATATATTACATAGCGGTTTTTCGCTGTATTTGTATAATATAATTAAGAAAATATGAGCGTTCTTTGTATGTCACAAACTAAATTTGACTATACCATGTCCGAAACTGCCTGTAAAAATGCATTGCCGCGTCCTAAAAATGGATCCCAAGAAATTACCTGTGATTTCTGCAGGAAATCATCAAATGAAGTCAAAGAAAATAGCAAAATTGTTGTTTTTGTATCAATTTTTAGAGACCGAAAATCACACTTTTTTGACTTCACATTTTTTAATCAAATTATTGGTTCCAGGCTAAATATATAATATATATTGCTTTGTTACAATTTACGATCTGAGCTACAGTGATTCTTTTAACAATATCGTGACATCAGTGCATTTTTGAAATGAAGCAATAACGGGTATTAGGGTTGTAATTTCGGTCATCTTGTTCTGATATTTTTTCAAAATTTCCACCAATTTTTTTACCCTCCGAAATGCTGAATAAAAACCGCTGTTCATTTTTATTATATGCCTTTTCTTGGACAATTGATTAATTTTGTCGATTATCAGGGAGATGATACTCTAATCTTGACTGGGAGATGCGATGTAAAATCTGATATTTCATAGCCATGTCCATGTCATTTTTGGCCTTTAAATTGGGTTTGCAAAGGGGCTATTTTGCCCCTAAATGTGTGGGTGTGGGGGCTGGTCATTTCAAAAAGATCTAAATCACTGGAACGCAAAACATCCGCACAGTTCATCACGTTATGGGATAGTAGTTAACAGACCAAAAGATGGAATCATTCTTTGATAAGTATCTCGAATGTTATATTGAAAGAATACATGAATAAGCACTGTTATGTGTTTAATGTTATTGCTCCCAGTCTGCGTGGCCCCTGAAAATTGTATTTTCATTGCAGGAGACTCTGCGGGTGGAAAGACATCAGAAAAATTGTCCTCATTGGACCCAAGAGGACTATCTCAATGCTATGCAATATTGTTGACCTTTGCCTTAATTCAAAGGCAAAGACACCCAGAACGCCAAGTGTATCCAATGATCAGGATCCACCCAGAGGGCTTTTATGCTTTATTGTATGACACTGAAAATGACGTTTTAGTTGTCAGCGGCTATGCTTGGAGTTCTCTTGTTGATTTGGTGTTACTGTGGAGTGTTTTGCACTATCAATTATTTTCTGTGCAAAACATGGACGAGTGGAGTTCATATAAATGTGGTTTTAAAAGTATTATGGCGAACCGTAATGCCTGTCAGAAACCACATTATTTCCTTGTGCCGTTGAGGGAAATAACAGATCAACTCCCTGTTAAACCTTTATTAGAGCTGAATACTTCAGCTACTCCAATTAAGAGTAATTTGTTAAACAAAAAGAGAAAAACTTAAAAACCGGGCAAAGGGTGTTGCCTTGGGAGCAAAAGTACTTGTTAGTTTTGTGGGCTGTATTAAACTACCAACTATTTCTCAACTCATCTAAGGCAGAAACTCAGTTTCTGTCTAAAGTGAATGGAACTTGAAATTTGGTTATCATAGGTGCAATAGCTGGCATTCTTTAAGAAAAGTACCGGCCCATAAAATATAATATATGTTTATTTTAATTATTTTTATTTATGTCATTTGCTACTTACAAAATAATCTGTACAATACATAATGTTTAAATACTAAAATATGAAAATAGTATATAACTATAATATAATGATCATTAAGCCTAGATATATATTTATATCTGTGTAAGTAAGCGAGGAGACATCAAGAAACCAAAGGCTTGTAAAATTGATGTCTCCTCATAGTTATTGCCAAAGCTATTTGTAATAAGCCAAAAGCGTAAACAGGAGGAAAATTGGATAATAGAAATATTTATGTAAAAAGCAAGTGATGCATGAGTTTTTTCTTAAAGGAAGAAAATGAGATTTAGGTAATTAATGAATTCCAAATTTTAGGACCTTGATAGAGAATTGTGAATTGTTTTATATTAGTACGACATTTGTGAGACCGATATTGAGAAGCAATGCGAGTATCATAACTGTGAATCTGAGATTTTTTTTGTAAACTCCAAAAAAGATGATATGGCAACAATTTATGATGATAATAAAATAGCAATGTGAAAGGTATTGAGTTTAAATATATCAAGAATCTTGAGCTGGATAAACAGAGGGGCAGTATGAGCTCGAAAGTCTGAATTAGTTAACGCACGGACTGCGCGCTTTTGTAGCAAAAATATCCTATTTAGCTAGGTTAGTGACATAGGTGGATGACCACACCGTATTGCAATAACTTAATATATAATGCAAATTTGGCTTTAGATGATAAATAAAATCCAGATTTGTACAATATACCAATGGATTTGGAAATTTTGTTGCATACGTAATTAATATGGGATTTCCAGTTAAGATTTTCATCGATGTATACTCCCAAAAAATTTACACTGTGTTTTTGTTTGAGTAGTTTGGTATCATAAAACAGAGCAATGTTATCATTTGTTTTCTTTTGCCTGGGCTTAAAGATAGTATAATTTGTTTTCTCAATATTTACCGACAGTTTATTTGCTTTCATCCAAGTATTAATAGGACAATAACATGACTTTTGGAGGGCATATTTTTTATTGGCGGCCCGAGTAGCTTCATTTGCGACCGAGCGCAGCGAGAAAAAATTCGCGAAGTCGAGGTAGTTCAAATTCACAACTTTCACCTCTTGGTCACAAAAATTACTCCCCAAGTTTGCTTGAGGATAACATTGGCATTTAGCTTCTCATGTCTCCGCCATATTTTGTTCACAAGTTACAATAGGCATTTGTCTTTCTTCTAGCAGATATGGTTCTTGCTGTTTTTGAAATTTTGATAGATTTTGGCGGTAGTTTTGACTACATAATTTTGCGTCGTAACAGGCAACGCAAATTTTGTATCGCAACTTCTAAGGATTGAATTGGCGCGATACATGTATGTAGTCGACTCTATGCCTTTATACTGGATTAATGAAATAGGAAAAAAATTCACCTTAGATTTTTGGATTTATGACCAACTTTTCTCATAAAGCTGCTTTTAAAAATCGTCTGATATCTCGAATTAGGAATTATTTGATCTAATTCGCAGAAAAATCATTATCGGTGCAATGTTCAAGGTTTGAAGACAAATGGCTAAAAATTTCTCAGAAATCGCACAAGGTTTTGATGTAAAAAGGCTAGATGCGATTGAAATTTATGTCTGACAAACAAATCAATAGGTACGGGCCATCTTAAGTTTCGAAGGTGCGCCCTCTACCCCTCTATCCATCAGTGCTCCTTTTTACGGGTGTTTAAAGCTAATTAAAGCCACACGGAAATTAAGGAATGAAGTTGAAAAAAGGATGTGAGGTCACTGGGAATCGAACTAGCTCGGGACCTCTCGCACCGAAGGCCGCGCACTAACCAACTGTGTCATTCTTGCTCCTACATATAGTGGCTGATAGAGTTGTATGGACTTGTATAGACTAGTATGGAGTTGTGTAGGCTGGTGTAGGCTATAGGCTGGTATAGACTACTATAGTGTATCAAATAGTGTTGTATAGTCGACTAGTATAGACGAGCGGAGTGATTTTCACCGGACTGTGAAATAGTTACTAAGCTAATACACACTAGTAGATCCCAATTCCATTGTTTCCTTTTGTCGAATTTTGACTGCTATAAACTAATAGCTAGTTAGTATTTCACAGTCCGAAGAAAATCACTCTATAGTGTTGTATAGGCTGGTATAGACTAGTATAGTGTTGTATAGGCTAGTATAGACTAGTATAGTGTTGTATAGGCTAGTATAGACTAGTATAGTGTTGTATAGGCTAGAGTGCTTTTCATAAACCCGTGAAACAAATTTTACTTATTACAGTGTAATAGCCAGATTTAAACAATGGAAAACAAAAGAATTATAGTGTAATAGTACTAAATACGCTAAAATGTATTTCACGGGTTTATGAAAACCACTCTAGTATAGACTAGTATAGTGTTGTATAGGCTAGTATAGACTAGTATAGTGTTGTATAGGCTAGTATAGACTAGTATAGTGTTGTATAGGCTAGTATAGTGTTGTATAGGCTGGTAGAGTGATTTTCATCGGACTGTGAAACAATTACTAATAGTCAGTGTCCAATAGTGTCTAATAGTTGTATTGCAACAAAAGAAAACAATGGGTGCAGAGTCTATTAGTGTCTATTTGCTTAGTAACTATTTCACAGTCCGGTGAAAATCACTCTATAGACTAGTATAGTGTTGTATAGGCTAGTTGTCGCGTTCCCTCACTCAGTGGCCGTGCGGTAGCGTTGAGATCAGGTTCGCCAGTTTAACCAATGTGTTGCAAACAGCGGGTTTTACAGTACTTTTATTTCAAACCGTCTTGATTACAATCACGAGCATGTGGTAAAACTAGGAAAACGAATACTAAATTAGCTAAACTATTTGACTGGTAAACTACCTACGAGTAGAAATTTGTAAAATAAAGTAAATAAACTAAGAGAAACGAATAATTTACATTCGATGCTGACTCCGGGAGTGAAAACTCCAATAAACTCCGGTAAGAACTAGAAGACGTAACTATCTCTGCGAAACTTCTAAGACTCCGTGTGGCGAGACTAGTTGTGGACTCTAGTAACTCTTACGTGCAACTAACTTCTATGTGCGTGATGCACACCCCTAACTAAGCGGGTATAGAAATATCTAAAGCATGAGTAATAGCTAGGAAAAATAGATCTTTCTGTCGATCAAAGGAAATAACGTAAAGGAAAAACAATTTTGTGGGAAATTAAGAGAAAACGGGATAAACGTACTTTGGTGCTTATATGTCATTAGCCACTTCAGCTTAGAGTATCAGTTGCGTGACACTAGTATAGACTAGTATAGTGTTGTATAGGCTAGTATAGACTAGTATAGTGTTGTATCGGCTAGTATAGACTAGTATAGTGTTGTATATATATATTTTTTGCATTGCCATAAATACAGCTAGGTCAGAGAGACGTTCCGACCCCGGGCTAGTATAGGCTAGTATAGACTAGTATAGTATTGTATCGGCTAGTATAGACTAGTATAGTGCTGTATAGGCTAGTATAGACTAGTATAGTGTTGTATAGGCTAGTATAGTGTTGTATAGGCTAGTAGAGTGATTTTCATCGGACTGTGAAACAATTACTAATAGTCAGTGTTTAATAGTGTCTAATAGTTGTTTTGCAACAAAATAAAACAATGGGTTAAGAGTCTATTAGTGTCTATTAGCTTAGTAACTATTTCACAGTCCGGTGAAAATCACTCTATAGTGTTGTATAGGCTAGTATAGACTAGTATAGTGTTGTATAGGCTGGTATAGACTACTGTAGCGTTGTATAGGCTAGTATAGTGTTGTATAGGCTAGTATAGACTAGTATAGTGTTGTATCGGCTAGTATAGACTAGAGTGGTTTTCATTTGACCGTGAAGGAATAGGCAAACTAATAGTTGGTAGTAGACTCTAAAGCCATTGTTTTCTTTTGTTCTTTATCAAACTAGTACAAACTATATAGTCATTTTTCTTTCACGGTCAAATGAAAATAACTCTAGTATAGTGCTGTATAGACTAGTATAGTGTTGTATAGGCTAGTATAGACTAGTATAGTGTTGTATCGGCTAGTATAGACTAGTATAGTGCTGTATAGACTAGTATAGTGTTGTATAGGCTAGTATAGACTAGTATAGACTAGTATAGTGTTGTATCGGCTAGTATAGACTAGAGTGATTTTCATCGGACTGTGAAACAATTACCAATAGTCAGTGTTTAATAGTGTCTAATAGTTGTATTGCAACAAAAGAAAGCAATGGGTGCAGAGTCTATTAGTGTCTATTAGCTTAGTAACTATTTCACAGTCCGGTGAAAATCACTCTAGATAGTATAGTGTTGTAAAGGCTAGTATAGACTAGTATAGTGTTGTATAGGCTAGTATAGACTAGTATAGTGTTGTATAGGCTAGTATAGACTAGTATAGTGTTGTATAGGCTAGTATAGACTAGTATAGTGTTGTATAGGCTAGTATAGACTAGTATAGTGTTGTATAGGCTAGTATAGACTAGTATAGTATTGTATAAGCTGGTATAGACTAGTATAGTGTTGAATTCAGGACAATATGTCTAACGATATATGAAGGACCTACCTCGTTTCTACTTATATATGCGCGAATTTGAAAGCTGAGCCGTATGTATTCTATACAGCGGTCTGCTGTATGAGAAAAGAAAACATGGCGGACGATTCGGTAAGAAAGTTAGGCAGCATGATCACCAATGTAAAATTGCGTCTTCTTGGCTACTCTCTTGCAAGTATAATGCTTATAGGTTTATTTTTAGAGTATTAAGAAAAAGGTGAAGAAGAAAGTAGACCCTGCTGTTGATCGGAAAGTCGTGAAAAAATACGCTAGAGGAGAGAAATCGACTACAAAGGTAATAAGCTCGATACACGTGGATTAATTTACTTCGTGTCTACTGTTTGCTCTTCAAATACTTTGATGTAAGAGTTTGAAAAGGAGTTCGACTTCGAGTTAAGACGTAAACGACAATCAGCGTGTTTGAACTGGTATACTAACTCTAACTTGTACCGAAATCTCACTTTATACAGGGTATTAAAGACAGAAAACTGAAAGGAATACTGAAACATTATGAAAGTCAACATGATAAAGCTGCCATGCAAGCTGCTAGAGCAGAATTACTGCTTACTGAAGAACCAGGGTAAGTTTTTCAATAAAGGTAAAGCACTATATATAATTGGAACATTACTCATTTTAATAGCACTCAGAACAACATCGATACGTACTGGGCATGTTGGTCAGTCGAACGCAACATACAGCTTATTTCAAACGTTTCTCATACACAGCTGCATAACATAGAATGTGTAGTTCCAGAAAATATCCATTTCCCCCCTTAAGGATCTGCCTCGTTTTCATGGCACATATCTGACATCGATGATCGATAGGATCTTTGGATCAAAAGTGTAAACCTAGAGTGGCACTACCACAGGTAGCCTGACTTATAATACACAATACAAAATTACTCGATTCTGATTGGACGAGAGGAGTACAATTAAATAGTTAATTGTACTCTGTAGAGTACCTATTAAGTTGCTATGGCAACGACAACTCCATTTGGATTTTCCTTGACAAGCCATGGCTACTCGTTTTCGATGAAAACTTACAGTTTTGCTAGTTCAGTTTTTGATGATTATCATAGAAGATAAAATAGTAATTTATTTGTCAAAACAATGACAATTTTAAACGGAAAACAAGAACTGACACTGGAGAGAAAAATGACTTCCAAACAATGCCGTGCTGTAAAACTAAACGAAGGACGTCAATTCACCGCTATGCCAGAGTACAGAAATGGTCATTTGGTCAAACATTTTTACTCTTTTCCAAAAGAATCTGATAAATCAAGCTTAAGATAATGAAGTTTTGAGGTATTTGAAAGGCCAGGTATGTTTAAACAACGTAAATTTGATCATATTTCTCTGTGAATGAACTCAAATTCTTTGCCGTGTCTTGGGCTCTTCGCTTGTCTTCATTCAACAAACAAACCTGTCACGGTAAATAAACTACATGCTTTATAGAAATGTAAAAGAACTGTAATTCGCTCAGAATACAAATTAACTCTATTTTATTTTGTTTTCGAAGTTTCTTCCCTCTTTGAAACATTGTCTACTCATTTAAGTCTGCACTTTTTAAATGAAAACATGCTATATGTCAGACATTTGTCTTTCCTTGAAGAAATTTTGTATAGTGTATTATAAATAAAAAATCACACGATCTTCTCATACAATTCAGAATTATAATAGTAACTCGTAATGTTTTGAAAACTCTCAAATAGGACTCGCCTAAAGGCTCGTCCTATTTTGAGAACTTTCAAAACATTACTCGTACCTATTAATTCCGAATTGTACTCAAGATCGTGCGATTTCCTATACTAATTAATGAAAGCAAGGTATTTGTATTCGAGCACATAAATGCGTACCAAATATTAATCTGAGTTTCATGTAAATGTGAAGCTCAAAATGACTTCCTATTTGGTCCTCAAAATGCAGAAAGAAAACATCCAGGTGTCATAGAAGTGTCAGTTAATGTAAATGATAGTTAGGGTCAAATAATGAGAACACAACAGATTGATACACAAAAACAATAACTTGAAATATATAGAAGAGGGCAGAGAGCAAGATATTTTGTAAAGGCAAGGCCGCACATTTCAATCAGCTACACACTAAATAATTTGTGCCTTTGATGCTGAAATGCTGGAAGGTCACCAGTGGTCGAGGAAAGGGCCATATGGGTGTCTTGTTAAAATAAAACCTTGCAGATTAAGAAGTTCATTGTAGTGTTACAAGGATGCACTGCTCTTAGTAGAAGCTGGTACCATGTCCAGTATGTTACAAATGTCTAATGCTACTGATGAGAAATACTTGGTCATGTGTGCTATTAAAGAATGTCCAGAAATGTTAATGCTTTGCAAACATGTGAATGGAGGGGATTGATTTCTTGGTAGGTTTGGATGTTACTAAGCTCTAAATGAAGACATATGATGGTCCAATTATTGTTGCCTACATTTCTAATTTGACATCACCATACTAGCAATTTTCAGGCATTGAAACCAATCCCCCATTTACCGCTCCCCTTTAGAGGCGTGGGTGTGGCTGTAAATACTGTAGACAATCTGTCCACAGCAGATGAGGCTCTTGCTGAGGTTAAATTGCTAACCCAGTTTGGTGCTCCATTGAGAGTCTTGTCTCATGAATGTGGTCAGTGAAGGTTTTGAAGTTTCTTCAGAAGTTGTTACAGTTATACATGTATGTTATCATTGACATAACACTTCAAATGATGTTGTGGAAAGAAAAGAAATGCTTTATGTCCAGCCATCAATTTTTTTGTTTTATTATTTGAATATTGAATAGTAATAATAATAATAATAATAATACTTTATTTATCCTGCAAAAATGAGTCAGCTAACATTAAAAAATGATAGCTGGTAATAAATTCATGTGCAGCAGTCAATAGACAATTGACAAACACGTGCAGCTTGTTTGTTTGCAGCAGAGAGAAGTTTATTTACTCAAAAACCTAAAACTTACAATAACTGTTGAAATGGCAAAGTAAATATGCAAATAATTTAAGCTTTGATCTGCTACCTTAAAAAGGCTATAAACTACATTGTATACTTAATAGACTACTGTCGGAGTACTTTTAATTAATATTAAAAAGTGATCCAAGATAAATATTACCAGTAAAAGGAGGTGGGTCCATTAATTGATTTAGCATCACAACATCAAATTACTATATTATACTAAGTACCAATTGAAAGAAACTTTGATACCCTCACTGAAAACATTGATTAGGAGGCTTCCAAAAACCTATTAAACAAAGATAGCTCACTTGACTAGGTGACTTATCTGCCATGTACAAAAAGTACTTATTTCTTGAAATTGTCTGGTTCTCTGACATCTAGACAGTACACTCTCTGTGTCTTTAGTTATACAAGAACAATGAAATATTTTAACAAGAAGCTGTGCTCTGCTTTACTGTGCTTGTGTTTAGGTATCTTGAATCAGAGGGAATGGAAAAAACATATGGTTTTAAACAACAAGATATTGCCAAAGCTGTTGATGTAGCAAGTGCACAAAAAGTGAGTTATACGTCTACTGACCATAATCTACTCATAGTTGAACCTCCATGAATGCACACCAAGCAGCTGGGTTGTTAGAGTGGTTTTCCCAGTCATACAAAATCTGTTCTAACTTTGACAACACAGTCAACTGTGCTGTGATACGTGCATTCAAAGTGAAGTGACTTTTTCTTATATTTTGTTTTCCAAATTTGCTTTTCTTGCAGTTTTTTGAATTAAAGCTTGACAAGTTTGGCCCATATAGAGTAAATTATACAAGAAATGGAAGGTTTGAATTGTTTGATTGTAAAATGAATGGATTTAACTGTTGGACCGAAAAAGATTCTCATAATAATTATATATAATTTTCTTTTTTTCAATTTATTATGTGCATCCACATACAGCTCATGTTACATCAACATACAGTACATTATAATATTTAATGTACTGTTAGTAATATTTCCAATAAATCATTTAACACTAATCACCATTCAAACAAAGTAGGCAGCCCCGAACACATAGTACATGTATACATGTGTACATTGTAGCCTGCAATTGTGTTACCTGACAAACATGCATCCTTACTGCCTGTCTAATAAGCATGCAGTCAGTTCTTGTATTATGTTCAAAGTATCATTTTTATGAGGATCTTTTTCCAGTTTATGTTGTACATACAGCTCTGTTGTACATTAAAACATATTAATTGTGTTTCAGGTATATGCTTATAGCAGGACAGAAAGGACATATAGCTACAGTTGAATGGCAGAATAAAAGATTAGGTTGTGAAGTACACGTCAGAGAAACTGTTAGGGATGCCAAGTGGCTGCATATTGAAACCATGTTTGCTGTGGCCCAGAAAAAAGCTGTATATATCTATGATAACAAAGGCATTGAGCTTCACTGTCTTAAAAAACATGCATATGTTAATCGCATGGAGTTTCTACCTCATCATTTTCTCCTTGCTACAGTGGTAAGCAGTGTATAACACATACTATGGTTTTTGATTGAACAATCCTTGTACATGTAAATTTAATTTGTTAGACTAGTTAAGCCCCATCTATTGTACATGAGCAAGTTTTCCTTGACAAGTTTTCTTGCTGTGTAGACTGATCTATAAGTTTTCTTAGAAGCAGGTTGTCCTCATCAAGAAAAACATTATTGCTTCAGTGTAGACCACAAACAAGTTTTCCTCACCATTTCTTGCCCAAAAATTCAGACATAATTTCCAAGGTAGGAAGTACTTGTCAAGTTTCCTTGTTGTACATCTACACAAGCAAATCCTTGTCTTGACAAGGAAAAAGTTGGCAAATCAGCTTTTCAACAACTAGGCTACTTGTCAAGGACAATTGTTTTTTGTAGACTACATGAGCAAGTTTTTATTGTCAAGGAATAAACTTGCTTGCAAGCATAGATGCTGTTTAAATCATACAGACCTGAATATTCTCATGCCCGGGGAGGGGGGGTTACTTGACCAGTAAATTTGGGTGGGGGTGTTCCGCTGGGGTCCTAAAAAGGTTACCCTGTTTATGACAGAAAAACTCAAAATACCATACCCTGTTTATAACAAAGTATAATAATTACAGAATGTAATGTACTTATTTGTTTGTAATGTAGATGAGTTTCATAACGAGTTTGTTGCGATCGTGATCGAACAACGATAAATAAGGCTTCTAGACTGATTGTTACCGTTGTGGGTGGCTAAGGACTAAGGTTGATGAGAAAGCTGCTACCCTGAAAATGACAAGAAGCTCAAAAAATTGCAAAAAGGATACCATGTTCATGACAAAAAACTCAAAACCATACCCTGTTCAGCTTTGTTATGGACAGATTCTGCCAAATTGACAATTAAATATTTTACTTCTTCAGAAAGTTCATCATTTTTTTGACCCAATAGTCAAACAAAATTGATTATATCTGACAGTTCTCCAAAATTATGATAGCACAGTCTCAAAGTCTCAAATCTTAGACAGTGAACATGAACAAAAATGTACATTGTTTTTCACCTCCTTGTCCATAATTTTTTAATATTTTATTCAAGTGTAGTTTTGTTTACTTTGTACATTTTTTTTCTGCCAAAAGGTGACGTCCAAAACAATTTTCCCACTCATTTCAATTGACCGAGATTTAAAAAAAACTGTGCATTTGTTTTGAAATGACGAATATATATTATGTGCATGTACTGTGTTTAGTATGATAATGATCATCAGACATGTGATGCCCGTCCACTGTACATTTCTTTGTAAAAATGCTCAGTTTTAAAAATTCATTATCTTTCTCAGTTTAAGAGCAATCTCCCTGAAACTTTGCAATTTTACTAATATTGATATGACAAATTTGAGTGAGTTCCTATTTACGATTAATCGAATAATTCATAATGTCATGCTTGCATGATATGGGTCTATGGCTTCATCTACATTAGTATAATTCCATTTGGTAGCTTTTATAACTAGTGAATTACAATGTATATGGACAACAAGTGATATATGCTGCTGACTAATAACAATAAGAATCAATTTGTGTACAGTAGTGTGACTTCTGTTCTGCTAGCACCAAGGTGAACCCCTGGCCATTGTCCATCTCTGTTTAATTCCATCTACATGTACATGACTAGTTGATCAATATTAACAGTGTATAGCTATATATTAAGCAGAATATTACTTGGCTAAGCTGCTTGGAGATATGGGTTTGAATTTATTTTCTTGAATGTGTAAAAATTGTCTTACTAATCCACTGCACATAACATCATATCCCTTGAAAACAGAAATTACTCTTCTGGTCCAATGTGTAATATGTATTTGTATTAATATATAAACTTTATTTCCAAGGGTAACTATGGAGTATTAAGGTATCAGGATACCTCTACTGGCAAAATGGTAGCTGAACTTAGAACTAAAAAGGGTCGATGTGATACAATGGTTCAGAATCCTTGGAATGCCATCCTCCATTTAGGACACTTTAATGGTATTACAACAAGTTGACTTTGTTACTGATTAGGACTGTAAAAAGTATAAAACAGAGTGAACAAAGTTTATCATTACATTCATTCTTAGTTAATGCAAAGTACAATGTAAGCCATACAGTGTATGGTTTAGGGCCTTTAGAAAAATGGTAAAGTCATAGATGTCTTGTCCATTTAATAAATGGCATAATTATTCATTTATTGTGTGTAGGTACAGTAAGTCTTTGGAGTCCAACTGTCAGAGATCCCTTGGTTAAAATGTTGTGTCATCAAGGACCAGTAACAGCAGCAGCCGTTGATAGCACAGGACTGTAAGTATATTGTGCAATATTTCTGCCCAAATCAGCCATTCTGGTCAATAGGTTTACACTTGTTGACTGGTAGCCTGTGTTACATCCTGAATTGACATAAATCTGCTGCATCCACGGCCATAACTTTGGTGCAAACTTACTACTAAGCTGGGAAAGCTGGTCACATTACTAATTTACCTACAATCAGTACTACTTTACATATAATATAAAGGCCGCTGCATATATCGTCATCATCATCATCACCATTATCATCATCATTTAGGCTTCTCAGGGCCAAGAAGCATAGGACTTATACAGTGTAACAGTTCACCATTCATAATTTTGTGTACATTCTTCTTCAAACACAGCTAGACTACACGTCTGACTTTAAATAGAACAAATTTGTATTTTAGAAACAAGGTCATGCTGTACAGACCAAGTGCAGGGAGGTCCATACAAACTACCAAGAAGAAATATTTTCCCATCCTGGACCCACTTAACTCAGTCCATAAGCATTTTATGACCTGTTTTTTTTTTAATACAAAGTGCTAAAAAACTTTCAATTAGAAATGGAAATATAGCACATGGAAATGAGCAGGGCCATACAGGTTTTTACGGCCCACTCAAGCAAAGCTTTACGGCCTTGATCAGGTCATCTTTTCTAAGGTTTAATTAATTGAAAACATCCCAAGTGATCCTTTGAATGTTTTTGTTTTTGTTTTTCAAAATGTTTAAAAAATGGTTCAAACTCATCCAAAAATGGTATCAGTGGGCTCCTCTAAGCCTAAATATATAGCAATGTCTGTTGAGGGTTCCTCAACAGTTGAGTTTAATAAGTATTGTAAATGTATTTGGGTTCCCTGTGTAATTGTTAATTGTTAAGTGTACATGTCTGCCATGCAAGAGCTAGTGTCTCATCGATTGGTGAGTGTGTTATTTTTGCTTCAAACTTGTAATTTTTACTTTAGACCACAAGAAATGATTACTATGTAATATGTTTTTGTTTTTGTTTAGGATTTTACTGTATTTACTGTATTTACCGTGTGCTGTGTGCTTGCTAATAATAAATGGACTTCGATGCAAATTACGAATGTATGTCAAGCGGTAAAACCTTTCGATGAATTGGCTCACATGTCTGCTGTGTTTTTTCCCTCTACATAACGTCGTAAAATCCAATCGTGGATCAAGTAAAGTCTCTTTACCGTGTGAAATTCAAGCAAATGTTGTGTAAATCGAAGCAAAGATTGTGTCAACCTTGACCTCGTGGTTAATTTGCATATGTTGTGAGTTTCGAAAGCTGATAATTATGGATCAACATGGAATTCTCGCCGAAAGAATTCATCACCTCGATAAATCCCGAAGTGGATACACTGCTGCTATCACGAAATTGTGTAACGAGATCGACAGAGGTCTCGATTGTAAAGATCTAGATATCTTACGAGATTTGAAGGCCCGTCTGAGTGGCGCCTTCGAACGCTACAGCCAATGTTGTTATCAATACGACAATCTCCTGGACCCTGATTGTGAAAAATACCGTCATGTTAAGGAACATTTCGAACTACAAAAACAACGAGTACTAAGTTATGACAGAAAGATCGACATTTTTACCGTTAATGCGGTCATGGAAATTCAAGTCACTATGCTACAAGAAGAGATAAAGAAAAAGGAACTAGAGCTACAAAGGACCATAGAAGAAACCGAAAGGAACCTGTCCACAACCAACTCTGAAGGGATCTATGTTGAGCCCGTGTGTAAAGATGATCTATCTAACATCGTGATTCCTCCTCCTCAGATGTTTAAAGATGTACCTGAAGTGCTGGACCCCCTTCCCGTGGGGGGACAAGTGAAGACATCCACACCCCTTGGGGACATAACGAATCAAACACGCCCCATTGAGGATCTTTCAGCAATATTGCTACCTCCACCGATGTTTGCCAGCCCGGAAATTCCACCGGCGCCCGCACTATTTGTGCTAAGGAATGAAAATGACGACACAGAGCGTATGAATTCCCCTGCAAGGCCTCTTGGTGATGTATCGACTTCACCCATGTTTTATAGCCCTGTCTCCCCTCCGGGACCTGCACTGCACGTGCCAGGCAATGTGAACGACAACCTTGAGCACAAGATTGATATGATGATTCCCCTCTCTGGTGATACGCCTTCACCCATGTTTTCCACCCTGGACGTTCTTCCGGGGCCCGCACTGCAGCCCGCACTGCACGTGCCAAGAAATGTAAGCGACAAAATGGGGTACCAGAACGAACTGCCGAGGCCTATTTCTGGTGATAAAGGTTCACCCATGTTTTTCACCCAGGACGTTCCTCCCGGGTCCGCATATGTTGTGCCAAGAGATGTTAATGACTGTAGACCCAAGTTGACTTTCAACTTGGGAAACTATGATGATGCTGAGTACAAAAACAAATCTCCTTCTGGTGAGATACCTTCACACATGTTTTCCATCTCTGAAATGCCTTCAGAGTCCGCACAACCTGTGTCAAGAAATGTAAATGACTACGCACCCAAATTAACCTACGATTTGGAAACCAACGACGATGTGAAATACGAAAGGGAGCTACCGAAACCCCCTTCTAGTGAAATATTGACTGTTCAACATTCTGTGAAAGCCCCGCTTAAAGATCCACCAACCTCAAGTCATGATGAACATGTGAAACAAGAAACAACCTCTAATAATGTCACCCTACAAGAGGGATTACTTACTACAATTGTGTCTACTATGGACAAAATTAGCATATCACATAATTTACCAAGTGTAAAGATTGCAAAGTTTAGTGGCTCACCTGAGCAATACCCACGATTTCGACAAAGATTTAAGCAGGTCGTTGAGTCGAAACCCCTCGACGACAGCGTCAAGATGACAAGATTGTTACAGTTTCTGGAAGGACCAGCCTTGTCGGCTGTCCAGCAGTATGAGACACTCCCTGATGGGTTATCAAAGGCCCTAAGGGTTCTAGAAGATCGTTTTGGTCGTCCCTATCAAGTTGTGAGAGCCTGTGTTGACGCCCTAACCAAGGGCCCGGCTATTCAAATGCACGATAAGCAAGGATTGCAACATTTCGCGGATGTTGCTCAAGGAACATATGACACGCTAGCCTCACTTGGCTATCTTAATGAAGTGAACACTGACAGTTTAGAAAAAATGATGGCGCGACTTCCAAGGATTGTTCAAGCAAGATTTGTGGAACATTTAAACAAACTCGAAAAAAGGGGGCAATCCCCAATGCCTACCTTCAAGAATGTTGTGGACTTTCTGAAGGATAGGGCAGACGTAATAAATCACCCGTTTCTCTCTAAACCTACTGAGAATACCTTGACACCCGTCAAGCCTAAAGGCAAGCCAACACCTCAGAGAGCAAGTTCCTATGTTGTCACATCCTCCACTACAGAACCGTGCTTCCTGTGTTCGAAGCTACACAGACTCTATCAATGTGACGCATTCAAGCTGAAATCTGTCAAGGAACGTTTTGAGTTTGCGAAAAGCAAACACGTTTGCTTTAATTGCCTCAGTTCAACCCAGCATGCTGCAAGATCATGCAAGTCTCCCACAAGATGTCGTTCTCCCAGATGCAACAAGCTTCATCACACACTTCTGCACCGTGAGGAGAAAGGGGACTCGCCGAGCGGGTCCAACAGCAGCAAACCCGATGCTAGTAACGCTAACTCCAACACAATTACTACTGATAGATCTTGTTCAACTGCCTCAAGGACTGATGCTTGTGAAGTCCTATTGCAAATCATTCCCGTGAGAATAACAAGCAACAATGGTAACTCAATTACAACTTATGCTCTATTGGACTCTGGCTCTGACGTTGCTATGATAGACCCTTCTCTAGCTATCCTACTAGGGATGAAGGGTACAGCCAGCAAGATTTCTTTGTCCACCGTGAGCGATAGCGAATACCAACAAAGTGGAACGAGAGTTGACTTTAATATTTCTTCCGTGGAAGGCAGTGGTAACAACCAAGTCATTCATGTTAACTCTGCATGGGCAGTAAAGGAACTTAACATTCCACTTAAACATCGAAGAATTCTTGATTCTACTAACCGCTGGCCTCATCTAAAGGAGATTCCTTTCCCTGATGTAGAAAGAAAGAAAGTATCTGTCCTGTTGGGCACCAGTGTCCAAGAAGCGTTTATCCCCTTAGAGGTGCGAAAGGGAGAGCCACACGAGCCCATAGCAATTAGATCATGCATAGGATGGAGTGTATTTGGTGGAGCGTCCACAAAGGGATTACCAAGGCAAGGAAATGTCAACTACGTCGATATCGATGATCGAACACTGGAAAATCAACTTGAAAGATTCTGGAAAGTGGAATCGTATGGCACAGAGAAAGTAGAGACCAAGCCGATGTCGCTTGAAGACCGCAGAGCTTTAGACATCATCAACGCAACAATGTGCAAGGATGGTGACCATTACTCGATGGGCCTCCTTTGGAAGGATGACAAACCAGACCTTCCCTACAATCGACCCTTAGCCGAAGCGAGGCTACACTGTCTCAAGAAACGTTTTCTTAGAGACCCAGAACTGATGACTAGATATACTAACGTCATTGAGGACCATCTAACGAAAGGATACGCGAGAAAGCTGACAAGGCAAGAAGCTGAAAGGGTGGGAGACAAAACATGGTTTCTTCCCCACCACCCGGTGAGTAATCCAAACAAGCCGGGCAAGACACGTGTTGTTTTCGATGCTGCAGCGAAGTTTAACGGCGTTTCACTTAATGATCGGCTCCTACAAGGACCAAGTTACATCAACGACCTTTCAGGTGTGTTAATCCGCTTCAGACAAGACCGAGTGGCCTTTACCGCTGACATCGAAGCGATGTTCTACCAGACGAGAGTTACTGAAGACGATACTGACGCTCTTCGGTTTTTGTGGTGGCCGAATGGCTTAGACAACCCACCGGAAGACTACAAGATGTTGGTACACATCTTTGGAGCTAAATCCTTGCCCTGCTGCGCTAACAGAGCTTTGATATGTACCGCTGATGATAATGCGAAGGACTATGACCCTGATGTAATCCACTCAGTCAAACGTAATTTCTATGTTGACGACGCGCTGAAGTCCACCGCAACCGTCGAAAAGGCAATCTCATTGGCGACTGACCTTGTTACGCTACTGAAGAAAGGCGGATTCAGACTTACCAAGTTCATGAGTAATTGCCGTGAAGTGCTAACTTCAATCCCCCCTGAAGAAAGAGTGACTCTGGACTTAGATCTAGACAAATTACCCATGGAACGAGCTCTGGGAATCTACTGGGACACTGATTCAGATATGTTCAAGTTCAAGGTCCTGAAGACCGACAAACCGATGACTAAAAGAGGAATACTGTCCGTGGTTAGTTCTCTATTTGACCCACTGGGTTTTCTTGGCCCTCTCACCTTGACTGTGAAGATACTCCTGCAAGACTTGTGGCGAACAGGAGCAACTTGGGACGAAGAGATCACCGAACCCTTCTTGTCATTATGGAAGAAGTGGTTACGAGACCTACCGCTCATTGTAAACGTCAATATTCCTAGATGCTATAGGGGTCCCTGTAAGGGTGCGACCTCGTCAGTGCAGCTACACACCTTCTCTGACGCCTCAACTAGAGGAATTGCAGCTGTGACATACTTGAGACTGATTGACGAGGATGGAATGACACATTGTGCCTTTGTAATGGGCAAGACCCGAAACGCTCCCCTGAAACAATGGACCACCCCTAAGCTTGAGCTGCAAGCTGCTGTGTTAGCTGTCAGACTGTCCAAAATGGTCCAAAGAGAACTAGACCTGGCACTGGATTCAGCAACCTTCTGGACTGATTCCATGACAACTCTGCAGTACATTAGAAACAAGACGAGACGATTTCCTGTATTTGTGGCGAACCGTCTCACAGAGATTCACGACAACACTTCAACAGAGCAGTGGCGTCATGTTCCGGGTCTACAGAATCCGGCTGACGAAGGTTCGCGTGGCGCTGACATCCAGTACTTCCAACCAGGCTGCCGTTGGTGGAACGGACCTCATTTCCTCTGGTTACCTGAACGACAATGGCCTGTAGAGTCTTGTAGCGGCGACGAAGAGCCAGAGGAAGAACCAAACAACGTTGGAGTAACCATGCTTGTCACCCCAGGCTCACAAGTTGACCTTCTACTCAAGCGCTACTCTTCCTGGTCTCGTCTTCTCAGAGTCATGGCTTGGCTGTTACGATTTGTACAACGCCTAAAGAAAGAACAGCCGACCGAGTTACCAAGTGCCCTCACACTTGTTGAATTACGAAATGCTAGAAACCACATAGTGCGGTTGGTTCAACGCCAGCATTTCCCTGAAGAGTACGCTGCCTTACAAGCAGGCCGACAAGTAAAATGTCAAAGCAAGCTGGCCAACCTGAGCCCCATCATGACGAATGGGACTATACTCGTAGGTGGAAGAGTTCACCGTGCACCGATCACGTTTGGCTCCGCGCACCCGATGATCTTGCCTAAAGAACATCCAATATCGGAGCTAATCATCACCTACTACCACAAGTTGTCGGGTCACACCGGACGTGAACACGTGCTGTCGTCCCTACGCCAAACGTTCTGGATACTCAAGGCCAGATCATTGATACGCCGTATTCTACACAGATGCATCAGCTGCCGCAAGAGAAATGCACCGACCATGCAGCAGATGATGGGAGATTTGCCCAAGGAGAGACTGATACCTTTCCTACCACCATTCTCTTATACGGGAATAGACTTTTTTGGCCCATTTAATGTCAAACGCGGTCGTAGCACTATCAAGATATACGGATGTATATTTGTCTGTTTCAACTCTCGAGCCATACACCTCGAGGACGTTAGCTCTCTGGAATCGGATACATTCATCCAAGCTTTGAGAAGATTTATGTCACTGCGTGGTTGTCCGCGAGAGATATGGTCAGATAATGGAACAAATTTCACCGGCGCGGAGAGAGAGAGCTAAGAGAGTCTGTAAATGACCTCGACCAAGAAGCTATAAGAAGAGAACTCCACCAGCACAATACAGAATGGCACAGCTGCCCCATGCCAAGGTGGCGCTTCCAGACGCCGTATGCAAGCCATATGTCCGGAGTTTGGGAAAGGCTCATCCGGAGTGTGCGCAAAACGATGAAAGGCATCTTGGGAAACTCTAACGTCGCTCTAGGACACGAAACCCTTCGTACTGTATTTTGTGAAGCAGTGTCAATTCTAAATAGCAGACCACTCTGTCCCTGCAGTGACGATCCTAGAGACTATGAGCCTCTCACACCAAATCACTTTCTTCTTCTTCGTGGCAACTCAACAGAAGCACCGGGTGAATTCACAGACTGCGACCTCTACGCAAGGAAACAGTGGAGGCATGCGCAAGTACTATCCAACCATTTTTGGTCACGATGGATCCGGGAATACATCCCTATCCTACAACAACGACACAAGTGGACCCAGAAGAAGAGGGATTTGAAGATTAACGACCTCGTACTTGTTGTTGATCCCAACCAACCAAGATGCCGATGGCAGCTCGGAAGAGTGACGAGAGTATTTCCGGGACAAGACAACTGCGTGAGAACAGCTGAAGTCAAGACGAAGACCAGCAACTTTCTACGCCCCATCACCAAGTTGTGTCTACTTGAAGAATCTGAGTAAACTGAAGATTACGTAACCAAGTGGTCACACAAGGACTTGTCAAACAACATGGAACATTCTAGTGAACACTGAACATTATAGTAAACTGAACATTGATCTGAGAACTGATAATTGTTTGAACTTTTAGATAGTTTCACCTGGGCCCCCCAGGATGTTGAGGGTTCCTCAACAGTTGAGTTTAATAAGTATTGTAAATGTATTTGGGTTCCCTGTGTAATTGTTAATTGTTAAGTGTACATGTCTGCCATGCAAGAGCTAGTGTCTCATCGATTGGTGAGTGTGTTATTTTTGCTTCAAACTTGTAATTTTTACTTTAGACCACAAGAAATGATTACTATGTAATATGTTTTGGTTTTGTTTAGGATTTTACTGTATTTACTGTATTTACCGTGTGCTGTGTGCTTGCTAATAATAAATGGACTTCGATGCAAATTACGAATGTATGTCAAGCGGTAAAACCTTTCGATGAATTGGCTCACATGTCTGCTGTGTTTTTTCCCTCTACAATGTCCTTGGTGTTTTATAAGTGATAAACTTCAAGAAAGCAACAGTCTTAAGGGTGCTGGGACGTATTTCTGGAGCCTGTTGCTATGGAAACTTCATATTTTTATAAATCAGCTAATATTTGAATTCAGGCAGTGATCTACTTGTGAGGTAAACAACAATCACGAATTCCTTGAGCCTGATGATGCCATCAAATGATGTCATCAGAACAGAAAATTCCTATTATAAGTTGTGCCATTTCAAAACATATTATTTTATTCATGAATTCCTACACATTATGGCTTTTCTCTTCAAGGTGCACAAAGTGACATATTAATTTGTTTAAAAAAATGTTATTTTGTTGGTAAATGAATTTTTTAGAGCTTCCATAATTATAGACATTTTTGCTTATAACTTCGCTATTTTACACTTTTCTAGAAAACCCACGCATAAGTTTATGGAGTATAATACATAAAAACATTTCAGGATAAACATGATTATTTTAGCTGCAAACTTCTCAAAGATGATAGAATTTAAAATGAAAACCAGCTGTTTGCATATATGCACACTGGAGATTTCATAGGTTCGACATTATAGTTTGGCTGTGTCATAATATGCTTATATTTGGTTTTAAGACTTTCACTTACAATGTTTCAACCCATTATTGTGCTTTAATAGCTTTGGCCAATGATATTTTGAGAAATTTGTAGCATATTTTGTTAAATAATAAAATTTCAATGAAAATTATATATTTCGATCCCGCTTTCTCTGTAAAAATTTGTACCTTTAAGACCAAAAGAAACAGGGACATTCCAAATTAAAGTGATATTTTCTCCAAAAATCGTAAAATCGAAGATGTCAATGAGCTTGGGCACTCGCTTTCACAGCCAGCATAGCAGCCATGTTGCTTTGTAATGAAATATGTCCCAACACCCTTAATGGGCTTGAGAACAGACCACTGGTCTGTCAAATTTAATTATATTTGATGTAGAATGAGTGTTATTATTATTATATTATTAGAATGTTATTTATTTATTTTATGTATTTATTGAATAGATATATGGTCACATCAGGTTTGGATGGGCGTATGAAAGTTTGGGACATCAGAACGTATAAACATTTACAATCATATCGTACCTATACACCAGCCTGTAGCTTGTCAATCAGCCAGCGTGGGTTATTAGCGGCAGGATATGGTCCTCATGTAAAGGTAGCCATGCAACATTAGTTAGATTGAACTATTTGATAGTCCTTGTAAGGCTCAATCCACACTGACCTGGATAAGTTTAAAATACATTTTTCCTTACAGTTCAGGCCTGTCATCAGCACTCTAACAACACTGTTCCTTAATATCTATAAAGGTTCAAAAATGGAGAAAAAAAGATGCATTTTTCAAATTTATCCAATTAAGTAGTTATAGGCTGACCATGTGATCAGTATACCCTTCAGGTCATCTTTGGAAAGTCACTGGGTCATCTTCAGGCCCCATTCTGAGGGGCAGAAGAGGAACTAATGACTTTCCAAACATATTATCATCATGACCCCTCCACCCCTCTTCCAACCACAAATGCAAACACATCAACATCCCATGAGGAGGACATACACCACCCTGTGATTTTTCTGCAAATTAGATCAAATAATTTTAGTATCAGACGATTTTTAAGAGTAGCTATGTGAGACTCAGAAACAATGGGGTTCAGAGCTATTCAGAGAACTAGAGGTAAAAAAAGGTAAAGCTCTGTATTTAACGTCAAAAGTTTCTTTAGCTACAAGCAATGCTATAAGCTACAATCCTTGCCAAAATTAGTTGGCACGATGTGCATTCAATGGATATTTCTACAATTGTACATTTTGTGACCGTGCCATTGGACCCCCCTTCCCCCTGTACAATGTTGCTGCTAGATAAAAGGTATTTCGAACTGATTGCCGAGTCGTAGGTGTCGGGATTTTCACAGCAACATTGTAAAGGGGGCACGGGGGGAGCCAATCTCATCACCATCTACTTTTTGCGCGCATCACGACAATATCGTGCCAACAATACTGGCAATGATTGTAGTCTCCCAGGAAGCCGACGTAACTGTCTTTATTCCCAAAAGTCTAGATCCATGCAGAATTTTGCAACAGACAGTAAGGTGTTGTTTTGTTGTTGACAGGTTTGGCAGAACGCTTTCCTTGAGAAACAGACATGTCCTTACATGACACATGTAATCCCAAAGTGTACCACCCACTCTCTACAGTTTTGTCCATATGAGGATGTTCTTGGTATTGGACACTCAGATGGTTTTAGCAGTATATTAATTCCAGGTAAACTAATAAGACTTGATAATGTTAAAAACAATGAAAGGAGAAGAGAGGTGGTACAGAATAAATATCACCATGTTATCAACTCCAAGTTAATTAACCTAGTCAGTTTATTTTATAAATTAATAACCATCATTTCATGCGCACTCACTGGCCAAGGATGCATATACTGTGAACTCTAAATTACACACTGCCAGCACGTGCTGGCACTTTTTGAATTTTTTGTCAGTGGAAATGAACACTGAATTTGCTCAAAAATGATGTATTTTATAAAAGAAATAGAAAACTTGCCCACTGTGCTGTATGCAGATTTAGAGCACTGTGGGATTGATCAGAACACTTGAGAAGCGTTGTTCTTAGCACTTCTCTCGTGTTCTGATCAATCCCCACGTGATCTAAATCTGCACACAGCATACGCATGCGTTCTATTTCTTCAATAGAGCACCATGAATGTTCATCTGTACAGAGGTGTTACATCCTTATATGCATGTATACAGGGGGGCACATAGACTTGAAATGGAAAGTAATGAATCATGTGGCTTTACTACATTGTATGTTTTGAAGTCTGTGGCTTGCATGTTTGTGCATCATAAAAAGTGCATCATAAAATGTTCAAACTGTGACCCTGGAATGGATGGGATAGTGAAACAAGACTCCTGGTAGGTGCTGATAATTAAAGTTTAAAATTACTTGATCAGGTTCTGGTGAACCCAACTATGATGCTTTAGAAGTCAATCCCTACCAGAACAAGAAACAAAGACAGGAAGCAGAAGTAAAAGCTCTTCTTGAGAAAGTAAGTGACTTTAAGAAAATTAACACGGGAAAATGGCTGTCCTTACAGTAACCAGGACCTGCAGTTGACCAAGCAAGTGACACCTGAAAACAATTATTTACAAATTCCAACAGTCACTAACCAATCAGAATGTACCTAAAAAGGATTATATTGATATAATTACATTCCAAAGTCCAGACTTTGATGAAATAGAAGTGCACATATTTATGCACCAAGCAATACAAAATAATACATTGACATTATTTTGCTATCCACAGAGTAACTCATGCCCCCAAGTAAAATGCCACATAACATACACAAAATTTGTGTATTAAATTTTAATACTTTGTGTATGTTATGTGTCATTTTACTTGGGGCATGAGTTACTCTGTGGATAGCAAAATAATGAACCTTTTTCTCTACTGTGCTAATTAAAAAAGAAAAAAAAAATGAGCTAAAATAGGAAGAGAGTGTTAAACACAAAAATGATTTTTAGACCCTGAGCAAATTTTACATCCGTACCTATCACTATTATGAGACTTTAATAAACTAACAATTTTCCATAATTTTTCATGATTGTTCCTTATGTTAATGGTTAATTAAATTCAAAATTAATGAAAATAACAGTTTTCTTCCACACTATCACCAACAACCCGTCCTCTTTGGTCTGATATTCTATGCCCTTTCGTTTGACATGTACTGCCACACCCAAAACTTGATACTGCCAGTACAAACAGTGGCGTAGCGAGGAGGTCCCTTCAAATTTTGGTCTTGAGCCTTCATCTGAAGGATGATGTCAATGATGTCACTTTAAAGTATCACTTTTAATTTAATTCACAATATTTAATGTTATCTCAAGTATATTGATCCGCACCTGGGCAAAGCAGGGCCGTAGCTACCACGAGGCAAGTGAGGCAGTTGCCTCGGTAAAATTTCAGATATATATATTTTTTATTTTTCTTGATGCCACAAACGAGTTTGTGTCGAGAAACGACCACCACAAAACAAACAAACAAAAACAAAAACATCAAAACTTTAACAACGAAGGACTTTTAGTAAGGATTTAACAAATTATAGATGTTTTCTATACTATGTCTATCTCATATCAGAGGCCCCGTTCACACTACAACATTAGATCGATCTGAGTTTGATCCAGTCTAGTACATCGCTTTAAGCTGGATCAAACTCAGATCGATCTAGAACCGTAGAGTGAACAGGGACAGATATGCCTTTTCTCTTCTTTTTCTTTGACAGAATGTGCAAAATTGTCATAACGTTAATACATAATAAATATGTCACAAATGTCTCTCAAAACGCTAGAAATCGCATTTCCGAGGGTCTGAACTTCAACATTTTTCAGGGGAGCTGCATGCCCCCGTGCTCCCCAAGTTGCTCCCGCCTTCGACAGTCGATTACCTTGGTAAACATAAGTCTGGCTACAGCCCTGCAAAGTTTGTATTTGTTTCTCGATGCTGACGAATTCCCACATGCTTTTGTCCCAAATTGTTCTTTCTTGGGAAATTATAGAAAGGGTCTCAAGAAAATTCCCCCCTCCCCCCTTCTGCTCAGGCCTCGCTACGCCCCTGAGTACAAATACATAGGAATATCTCGAGTCTTATTTACCTTGTTTTAAGGTGGCCAGCGGGTATTTATTGTGGGAGAGGCTAGATTTTTTAGGTCAAATTTTGAGCGGGTAAATAGCAACCGATTTCTGAAATTTGTGGTACGTATAGAGGATATTACATGGGCGCGCGGAGATACGGATTTTATCTTTGAGTGTTGAAAAGATCTCTCACGAGTGAGAGATCTTTTCAACAAGAGAACATAAAACCGTATCTCCGCGCGCCCATGTAATATTCTATTTATCAGATAATTATCAAATCAAGAGACAACAAACTATCTGCCTTGAAATGCGCTCAAGTAACCATGGTAACGATCTTTTCACTAGTGAAAAGAACAAGTTTTCGAAATTAAGAAATATAGTTATTTTATAAATAATTATATGATAAATAATATTAAGACATCTTTCTTTTTTAAAACGGCAAAACTTTTAAAGCAAATAAAGTACAAATTTAGGAGATATAGTCGATATTATAAAATTTCGAAGGAGAGTCAATTCTAATAATTTTGCAAACGGTCTTTACTATTTTAGAGATGCAGGTTCGAGAATTCCTTGGTAAGATTCGTTTTGAAAGTTGTGTACTTGACGGTCGCTTTCTGTGATCGCTTGTGTTTACACAAATTATTCAAATTTTCCGCGTTTTGGAAAATAGGATTGAAAAATGGACCAATCGTTTTTTCCTGTTCGTCATGCCAAGTAGTCCAAATGGTGCAGAATTGTTCAAATTTGTGTAACAAGCATGGAATTTGGCACACTGAAAGAGGTTATTGACCTGATTAATTCTAGAGGGTGAGCCACGCCCAGAAATCAATTACTTACATATCGATATTCCAGTGGAGTTAATTATATCAGAAACAAAGATAAACAGTATCTAATGATAGTGCAAAAGTGTGTAATTAAGGATAGTGATAAGGTAGAGTATGCTGAATAATTTTTGATTGACAGCCACGCCCCCTAAATGCTACTTAGAGAACTATAGCTATGGAATACATTATAAATGTAATTGATACAAAAGGTTTTTCCTCTTGTGGTGTCCATGTGAAATCTTGCACAATGTTAGGGCAATGTTTGGGCTTAGTCCCAAAGTAATCCTAGATATGGAGCCACACCTAAAAACAAGAACTTGCAGTTTTATAGCAATATAATGAAATTCGAGCAAAATATACCTTTAGGCCATGAAGTTGCCGGTGTGTGTGGTCTGTCCTATAACACTACAGGGCCCACAGTAATTGGCGAAAGCTGTTGTGGTGACCCTGCCTTCACTGGAAGGAATAAGCTTGTAAATAAATAAAATAAATAAATAAATAATTTTAATTTATGAGCAAGGAAATGTCATTCAAAATGTGATAAGCATAAAGCCACGCCCTAACAGAGTACTTATAGAATTTTAGTTCTGGTATAATGTATATATAAAAAAGTCGATTAGCGTTAGCCGGAAAGAAACTGCAACTATTAATCTGTAAGTAATTTTATAGGGCGTAGCTCTATGCTAATCATATCTTGAATTTATTTATTTTATTACTGCTTTCACTATTACGGTTATACACTAAACCTAAAAGTATATTTTGCCAATTTTATATAATGATATATTCCATTACTATAAAACTGGAAGTACTTGTTTTTAGATGTGGCTTCATATCTAGGGTTACTTTGGGCCTAAGCCTTTAACAATGTGCAAGATTTCACATTTACACCACAAGAGGAAAAACCTTTTGTATCAATTTCATGTACAATGTATTCCATAGCTATTGTTCTCAAAGTAGCATTTAGGGGGCGTGGCTGTCAATCAAAAATTACTCAACATACTCTACCTTATCACTATCCTTCATTACACCTTTTTGTATTAACATTAGATGCTCTTTATCATTGTTTCTGAGATAATTAATTCCAAAAATATCGATAGGTAAATAATTGGTTTTTGGGCGTGGCTCCACCTCCAGAATTACTCAGGACATGAACCTCTATCAATATGCCGAATTTCATGCTTGTTACACAAATTTGAACAATTCCACATTAAAGCTGCACCATTTTCCTGGACTAAAGGTGTCAATTGAGTCCCATAACGCGGTAAATTTGAATAATTTGCGTAAACACAAGCGGCTTTCAAAGTGATTACGGGCGAGCGTCCGTCAGATATCCAACTTTCAGAACCAATTTTACCAAATAATTCGCAAACCTACGTCACCAAAATACATAAACCGTTTGCAAAATTATTAGAATTGACCCTCCTTCGAAATGTATTAAAACAAATCAGTAGTTATTTCATAATTCGAATATCAACATGACATCCAAATCTAGCTTGCTATATCCTTACATGTATCCAAGACAATTGCTGCACCAAAACCTGTGTACAGAGCCATGCAGCCCCCCTTCATAGAATCAAAGGATTAGCCCAGCCATGTTATTAATGTAAACCTAACATTTTGTCTGCTTGTAGATTCAGCCTGAGTTCATCACCCTTGGTCCTATGGATATCAATAAAGTGAGAAGCAAAAAACCAGGATTAGAAAATGATGATGATAATGATGACGATGAGGTATGTTACTTGTCTGTGCAGCGTTATACAAAATACACACGAGGGAGCTTGCTCCCACACCTTGTTTCCTCAACGCGCTCCTGGGTCATTTTGCACAACCAGTACACACGAGGGAGCATGCTGGGGGAACTTGTTGCATGTAATAATTTGCTCCCAGAGCTTGCTCCCTCACATTTAGCCAGTTTGATATCAGGGAGCAAAACTTTGTTGCACAACAAAATTTTTATGTGTGAAATCGTTGGTACTCACGAGGGAGCGTGTTGCGGGAGCTTGTTGCGGCTTGTGCGAACCGGCCTTAAAAGGCAGAGTGGTATAATTTGTAAATGAGCCCATTTTGTCATCATCATGGCAAGACAGAATTGCTAGAATCAAAAGCTAAAAACTGTATCTAGTGAACTAAATTAGACAGTGGGGAGGCATTTTAAAAACTTGTCTTTACTGAATATGAGGGAGTTAGTTGGACTACTAGCAAAAGTAGCCGTGCTAGCTGACTAATATGAGCTCATTTTCTCTCTTTGAGCAATAGCCTAGTGTTAAGATACAATAAATTGTTGTAAAAATGCGTTTGCTACAAGAAAGAAGGTAAAATTGGTTGATAGTACGTGCCTTGAAGCAGCGTGAAAGCACCTTCCGACCGCACGTTCTGGAAAATATCTAAAAAACTGGACATGGAATTTTGACTATAATTATATATATGATAGAGAACCTTATTACCGTTGATTTGCGAAAATAAAAAGAATAGGGGTCCATGCTCGTTTCCGTGCTGCGACGCGCTAAAGTGTGAAACAAGACGCCGTAAACAGCCTGTCACCGAAGAGGACTAAGGGGAGTAACCACTATAGCGAGGGTTGCGACTTTTGCCACTTTCCCGCCAAAATGTTCTCATTTCTTGAAAGTGAAACTTGAAAGTGTTAGCACTGACAGACATAATTCTTCCGACAAAAATGACCAGCGCAAGGACCGGTGTATGGGTCCATCCACAAATATTGCTAATGACATAAAAGTCAATGCCTTCAAAAAAGTTGAAGAAAATTGTCCAACAGAAATCATTAGTCAACAGTAAGATTGGAAGCCAACCATAACTACTATTAGACTCATTCATTTCTTAAATCAAGCGATTATAAGGTAGATTATATGAACCGGGCTGTCCCGACTAAGCGCGGGTGGTTGAAAACACAACATGGTTGCGATTATAGACGACTTTCAAAAATGGCGGTCTAGTACATGAGAACGAGGCCACAAAGGCCCTGTTACCAGAAAATAAGCGTGGCGACACTTCTATTGCTATCAAAAACGATGTTTTCTTCTTGCTTTTGAAATAACTATTTTCTGTGCATTTTATAGGATAAACTTAGACTCATTTGATGCCATGATGATTTTGGAGGTCTTTCTGGCCTCGTTCTCGTAAACAATGAGCCGCCATTTTTGAAAGTCGTCTATTTGGGAAACGGGCCAGCCCGGTTCATATTATCACGTGTCATAAAAGTCTTGGGACCTTTACATGAAAGGACCTTGGTGTTGATAATATTAGCAATACAGGTAATTAACACCAAAACATGGTTCAGAACTAAAAATACCATTCAATGCACTCAATACCATCGGAATCTAAAGGCGGTCTTACACGAGACGATTTTAACGACGATTTTCCGCGCAACGTTACAACAACTTGCAATATTTTGCGTTGCGAGTTTCTGACTTGGATTCAAAAACTCGCAACGCGTTGCCGAAACGCAAATTGCAAGGAAAATCGTTCCAAGTGTCGTGTTACACGAGAAAGATTTTTAACGCAACGCCGTTGCGCTGAAAATCGTCGTTAAAAATCGTCTCGTGTAACACCGCCTTAAGGCCCCGTTCAAACGACAACGTAAGTCCGATGCAAGTTTTGACTTGAAACTTGCGTTCTCGTTTGAACACTGCTCCACGCAAGTCGATGGAAGATTTTCAAAAACTTTCAAGGAAAAAAACAGCTAGCTGAAGGACAGCGAGAAAAGCAGATTTGTTTTTGTTTGAATTATTTGTTGGAGAGGAAATGTGCAGAAGTTCGGACAAAAAAAATAAAAAAAACTTGTGAAGTTTAGCGTGGTGACTGTTCAAACGAGCCAAAACTTTCATCAACTTGCGATCAAATTTGAACACGTTCAAACTGCTCGCAAGTCAATGCAAGTAGATGCAAGTTGGTGTTCAAACGGAGACGCAAGTCCGCGCAAGTCAAAACTTGCATCGACTTGCGTTCTCGTTTGAACAGGGCCTAAGAGTTTTCGAAAGCAAGACGATAAACCTCGCGGGGCTCGGCCGATTGGAAGACCTGCTATTGTTTGTACAGTTTCATTCTGCTTGGAATCTGTAACTATTATCACATGTCGGGGTACGACCTCCAGTTCGGGAGCCCGAGCGTCTTTGTCATGTTTGTTACTATATTCCTTCTTTAAGACTCATAGCATTTTTCGGCTTTATCTGGAATTCGTGATAGCCTTTTATCACGGCGTTTTGGATAAGCAAACGAACTATGCTTTTCCGAGCGAAGTGTATACGGCACGTTTTGGTTGAGTGTGGCGCAACAAGTGTTTTATCGATAGGTTTACGTACTATAAGTTGTTAGGGTTATGTAAATCCATGCGAACTTTTAAACATAATAAACACGCAGGTGCATCACAACTTCTTGATCAATTTGCATATCTTAAATCCCAATGACAAACAATATTCCTCCGATTTACTCTGAAAATGAGCTTTAGTGACTGACTTCATGTTTGACTCTATCTTCATGGTAAATATTGCATCGCTACAATAATTATTCTGGGCTTTGATATGGTTATTCCTAACAGGTCACGTGAATCAAGTGGCACCGTCAAAATGAACGCTAGAAATAGAAAGAGCACCTTGATATTAGTAAAAGTGCAAATTTTCAGCTCATAAGATGTAATACAGGAGAAATGACAGTAAATTTAAGATCGGATATCGTAAGGCCCGGTAGTACGAGCAACAAAATCGTCCAACTTGTCGCGCAACATTGTTGCGTTACAAGTTGCAGAGCAAATGTTGCTCGTATGTGCCAACCCGCGCGCAACAATTTTTCTTTGTTGCACGAAGTAGAAGCACTGTCTACTTGCTCGTATTATATACCGAGCCTTTAAAGTTAGTCATTTTTTCTCTTGTTCATCTTAAAATCTGAAACTTTGCACTTTTACTAATATCGAGGTGCTCTTTCATTTTTTTAGAGTGCATTTTGATGGTGCTGCTTGATTTAGGGGAGATGGCGTCATGTGACCTGTTAGTACATATGGCCTGTTAGGGCAACATACTTAGTAACCATTAATTTATTCTCCATTGTGATTTAAGAAAAAAGAAGCTAAAACATTTGAGCCAAAATACAAAAAGAAAGGTAGAAGCTCTTCTGGAAAAAGACTTGTTAGAAAGAAAGGCCATTTGGAAGAAGAAAAAAGGGTAATTCGTTTATATTATTGATGTAAAAAGGATGCGTTACACTGAGTGTATAATTATGTTTCAAACTATTCAATTATCAGGGACCGTGGAGACGGGGGGGCTGGACTATAGCGGTAGTCTACTTAGTCAATGGACCATATTTTTCAGAGGAAAAGCTGGGCAATGCCCGGAAAAAATTCTGCACATCAGAAACTGCAGAAGAAATCTTGTAAATGACGCCACGGAAAAAATGAACTTTGTCATTCTCAAGTCAGTCAATCAAAGAAAGATTGTACGCAACGTACTTTTCTGTAAAAGTTTTGCCGTTAGGCGTTCCTAAGAGCTAATTGTATTCTGTCTGAGCTACAAATCAACCATTTCTGCCATTGATATTCTTTGTGGGGGAGTGACGCGCACAATGTATTTACCCTAGGAAGTAGCCTTTGTGAACACCTATATCTTAGCTCTTGCCCCCTTTTCAGTTAGGCCCTATTTATTTTTATCTTTCTCTCTCTCTCACTCTCTCTATCTTCTGTCTAAACGTATAGGACTATATAATTTCCCAAAGCTTTACTTTCTAAATGTTTGTTGTTGTTGGTTTTATCGAAATTATTAATGAAATTGACGCGCCTTAGTTCAAATTTCGCGCTCGTTACGCTCGCGAAAAAGGATTATCATAACATGTTGTTTTGGTCTGAGAATTTTATGGCTTGCTAAAGCCCTGCGATGCTACTTCAAAAGGGCGTTTGAGGAAGTTCCCCCCCCCCGCCTTGTTTTGTAAAATGGTGTACCCCCCTTTTAAAAGGTCTAGATCCGCCGCTGCAGCCCCCCCCCCCACCCCCCACTTTTGAAGGTGCTCCGCGGTCCCTGATTATGTGTCTTAATACAAGGTTGGTTGGTTTGTTTTTTCAACAGCAAAAACTACGAGCAAAAATGACAGAAGAAAGAAAGAAAAGTAGACAAGAGAAATTAGAGTCCAAAAGAGCTACGTTATCAGCATTAGACAGATTTACCTAACATTTTGGATAATAAATTAACTCTAGAACATTATCAAAATTTTGTACAATAAGTTATCAAGAATTTCCACTTCTCAAGGGTGGATGATGAAGGCAAGTTGTTGATAACTACTTTGTTTTAGGGTCCATTGGGAAAAGAAAACAAGTTATCCCAGCTAGCAGGGACAATTAACCATATTAATACAAGACCCATATAGAGTAGTTTACTTAACCCATGAAAATACACATCAGTATAGACTGTAATTCTGTGTTCTCTAATGCCATGTCTACATCCTTGGGGACCCAGGGTGAAAGGGGAGGGGAGGGGAGGGGAGGGGGAGGGGGAGGAGAAGGACCGGAGGTGGAGGGGGAGGGGGAAGGAAAGGGAAAGGGATGCCCTGGGCTTTTGACTACCCCAAACCATTTCCAATGGCAAAATTTAATTCTATTAGGAATATACCACGTAAACAAGATCATATAACAAAAATATCTGGTGCATCTCAATTATCGCTTGCATGCTATGACAGTTTAATATGTTTGTGTGTCAAGTTCTGCACACCAAGATCAGGCAAAGCATTGTAAATTCCAGGCAAGATTTGGTAAGTCAAACCTTTCTCGAATCCTGTGGGCAGCTCTGCAAACACATCTTGTTTTTCTGAATAATATTCGATACAACCAGCTTCTGTTTCTATTTAAGGTTTTCACGTGTCCGCTCGCTTTGTTTAAGAGGTGTTGCAATGCGTGGGGTCAACTTGTTTACTTGTAATTTTAGACGAATCGAGCTCAACCACACAAACGATTCTGATTGGCCTCATTATAATTAAATTATGAGGCCAATCAGAGAGAGGATTAAATTTTGCCGTTGGAAATGGTTTGAGGTAGTCAAACGCCCAGGGCGTCCTTTTCCCCTTTTCCTTTCCTTCCCCCTCCCCCTCTTTCTCCGGTCCTTTCCCTCCCCCTCCCCTTTCGCCCTGGGTCCCCGAGGATAGTAGGACTACTACATTCATTTTGTCTCACACGTTAAATAAAATCACTCTAGTGAGCAACATTAATTTTTTTTTCTATTAAAAAGTATGTAACTTTGTCCTTGTGATCAACTGGAACAATTTTTCTCCGTGGTGCACGTGCAGCAATTTTTTTTCTAAACTTGCAACTTTCTCAAATGGTTGGCACACTAATCATACACATGAAATGCCGTTGTGCTTCAATAAATATCACAATTTTTACCACAATCAACAAGTTTCTTCCTTTCTGATTAGTCATGCAAGAACTTGGTAATAAGAGTCCACACCAATGATTTACACACTCATACTCAAAGCTAGTTTGACAAGGAATGCCTTCTCCAGTTTGTGGGAAGAACAAAATGTACAATAGCTTTCCATAGTATGGACCCGGGGGGGGACTCCGATCGTAAATGGACGGGGATGCTCGTCGTACCTTTTAGGGGTCAAAATCTTTTAGGGTGTCTCAGACTTAGGTGGACTACCAGAGACATAGCTGGTACCTTTTAGGGACTGTTTTGGGGTAAATAAACTACTAGGCCGATATCCCGAAGAAGTCATGGTATTACTTTGTAATACCATGATCACCGAGGAAATAAACGAAAATATACTTCGCTGTTTGTTCATCCAAAACTTGAAAATATTATACAATTCTTTTACCAATTGTGCGTAACCCTCTTCTCTGGGGACTTTCGAAAATAGATTTTGTTATATACTTACAATGAACAAGTATTTATAGGTTGTTAATCAATTCGAAAGCTAAATTGTTTTTCATAATGCTTTCTTTGCTTCGTTATGCTCATGCGCAAAATAGAATGCATAGATCCCACACGCGTAAGAGTGTTCAGTGGTAAGAGGTATCGGTGCGTTAGAAAGTTACAGAATTTCGGGACAGTGTGCAAAGTTGTCCCGATCGTCCCGATGATTGATATATGAGGGACAACCACTCACGAATAACATGAGGGACGATTAGTTCTAATCGTCCCTCATTAATTATGGATGAGGGACGATTAGTTCTAATCATCCCTCATTCATACCTAAAATAAGCTTGAAAGGGACGATTTCGATGATCTGAATTGAATCTTCAAAGCACATCACTAACAAAGTGTTTCATTACTTTAATTCTTTGTTTTTGAATTGGTACCTTTTAGGGGTAGAAATCAATTGTTGCCACTCCCACTCAGGTACCTTTTAGGGGTCATTTTCAAAATTTCCAACGAGCATCCCCGTCCTCTTATATATGAGTCCCCCCCCGGGAGTATGGACTCTTATATTTGCATTTGACTCCCAATAAATCAAACCCTTGGTAACTTGAAGCTTGCACTACCTGGAACCCAATTATTACAATTTCCCTTGAAGGTTCACGTTCCTGGCAGTCGACAGTATTTACCAACATTTTGTCAACTGGCTGCACCCTGTGAGTCCATAACATTTTGACTACTAGTTGTAAAATGTTAGTAAACACTGTGAAAGTCCTATGGAAAGCCCATGTAAGTCTGTTAGTACTTCACAGTATCATACACAATCAATACTGTAGCTGGTAAGATTATACCAGTTCTGTTCCTTATGACTGGCTTTTGTCCTCCTCTTGACAAGTAAATTCTGCTCAGCCAATCAGTAAATTCTGTAAAAATCTCATTTAATCAGGGAACCCAGTGGTATTATTGTGCTCCTTGTTCTTACTCCAAGAAAAATACACCTGGGTACGTCTGCTAGAACTTGTTCAGGAAGTAAAATTTATTATTTCCAATCAATTTATGGACCTGATCAGATCATCCAATCAGCATCTAGTATTGACACATTACACAAACTTTAAAATGATGTCATAATGAATTTTGACTTCCAGGACGTTCCCAGTGGTATTTTTCTGGGAGTGCAAGACAAGTGATGGAGTAATATAAAATACCCCTTGGTTCCTGAGGATGCATTTGAATCTTGTGTAAACTGGTTGTACCAAATAATACTTCTTTTTCTATTGGTGGTAATCCATACAGAACACAATACCGTATTTACTTGAATAACCGCCTCCTCCAAATAAGCGCCCCCTTTGGACAAAAAAAAAGCGCCTCCCCCGAATAAGCGCCTCTCCCGAATAAGCGACGTGAAAAATTTAATAAGCACCAGGGCGCTTATTCGAGTAACACAGCCATGACCAAAGGTGTTTTTTGTCTTTTTCCCTCCCATTCTTTGTACATGCTAACACTCTTTTTCCAAAAACTCCTCTAGAACTCAGGGTACAAGTTTCCCACGTGTTGATAAATTGTATGGTAAAACAAAACACAGACAACAATTCAAGTATGCGAAGCTTCACATTTATTTCATCATTCAATTTTAACCTCCCTTCTTCTTAGCCACACCAACAGTACGTCCTTTACGGCCTGTTGTCTTGGTATGTTGACCACGCACTCGCAGACTACAAAACACAAAACAAAATTAGGTCTTAGAGAAAATACAATATTATAATTGGACAATATTTGAACCTCCAAGCAAATTTGAACACAAAGCAAATTTTATGGAGTAATTTTCAATATTTTTTTAAGTGGAACAATTTTTCATGACCAATGGAGAGCATTTATTACATGTACGCCAGGCACAAAGGACCCCAAAATCAGCATGTTAAATGTGCCATTTTTGCTCTAACCTTTGTATCTTCAACAATATTTGATCATTTGCAATGCAATTTTCAGTGATGGCTAACTAGAAGTGGCGATTATTTTGCCATGTTTAAAAGTTACCATTGATGTGATTTTGACGTCATAGCAAATTGTTACACTTTTCGAGAACATCCAGATTACTTCAAGAGTTTCTCTAAACTACATAGTGTGAAAGAGAATGCCATTCTCTAAAATTTGGTGCAATTTGTATCTCGATCCGACATTTCGTTGTGGAGTTATAAGGGATTTTTGTTTCACGATGACGTCATAAAAGTGACGTCACTAATAACCATTAAAAGCCATTAGAAGCCATTGGAAACGGCAAGTGATGATGCAACGAACATGTATTACTATTATGAAGTGTTTCTACGCAACTAAGTTAAAACTTTTGGTCATCAATCTTTATTAGGGATATTTCAAATTTTCGGTGACGTCATTATGACGTTAGAGGATTTTGTTATATATTCTTATTAATGTTTCTAATACTTATCTTCAAAAAATCAAAAATCTAAAAACATACGATTTTGAAGACTTCGAAGCTCTTTCACTATGCAAAGTATAAAAACAACCGAACTTCAAACAAAAAAGTTGAACGAAGAAGAAGTAATTATTGTCTAATAATCTAATAGAGTGCATGCACTTAATCCGTGAAACATAAATAGTACAAAATAGTGCCAAATTATGGTAATTCCTTTGTTTCCTATTGTCTAATCAACACTATTTACTACTAATTAGTAGTGTTTGTTTCACGGATTAAGTACATGCACTCTAATCATATGGGAAATAGTAAAGAAAATTTAAGAAAATTACTTCTTCATTCAACTTTTTTGTTTGAAGTTCGGTTGTTCTTATACTTTGCATAGTCAAAGAGCTTCGAAGTCCTCAAAATCGTATGTTTTTAGATTTTTGATTTTTTGAAGATAAGTATTAGAAACATTAATAAGAATATATAGCAAAATCCTCTAACGTCATAATGACATCACCGATAATTTGAAATATCCCTAATAAAGATCGATGACCAAAAGTTTTAACTTAGTTACGTAGAAACACTTCATAATAGTAATACATGTTCGTTGCATCATCACTTGCCGTTTCCAATGGCTTCTAATGGCTTTTAATGGTTATTAGTGACGTCACTTTTATGACGTCATCGTGAAACAAAAATCCCTAATAACTCGACAACGAAATGTCGGATCGAGATACAAATTGCACCAAATTTTAGAGAATGGCATTCTCTTTCAAACTTTGTAGTTTTGAGAATCTCTTGAAGTAATCTGGATGTTCTCGAAAAGTGTAACAATTCGCTATGACGTCAAAATTACATCAATGGTAACTTTTAAACATGGTTAAATGAATCACCACTTCTAGTTAGCCATCACTGAAAATTGCATTGCAAACGATCAAATATTGTTGAAGATACAAAGGTTAGAGCAAAAATGGCACATTTAACATGCTGATTTTGGGGTCCTTTGTGCCCGGCGTGTATAGTTTGATTTAAACACAAAATTAGCACTTTTTACAGAATTGATGGGCATGTCTAATACTGGATAACATTTAACAAGTAAGGATTCACCCAAGCAATTTACAACCTTTATTTCTAAAGTGTAAAATACAACTAATCATTTCTATCCAGAAATTCCATGGTAAATAATTGTGTGTTGTGATTCATTTATAATTATAAAGGAAAATAAACATTCAACCAAGGATAAAATTGAACCACAACTTGGAATCACAAAATTCTGTGAGTTTGTCCTGACTTTTCCCTGCCTAAAGTTTAATTTTCCCTGACCCAATATTCAGGTACTCTTTGTTTTCAATTCAAATGACTCTTCTATTGAGCAGATGATAATGATATAAAACTATCATACCAAGGTAGGATGGACAACATATTTCAAATACTGTGTGAACAATAAAATTCCTGACTTTTCCCTGACTTTTGCTCAAAATTTAATTTTTCTCTGACTGAAAGTGGACTTCCCTGACTTTTCCCTGACCTGTGGCAACCATGCTATTGTTCTTGACAGCTAATATACCAGAGTACAAACATTAAAAGTGCACAATACTTTGCACTATTTAGTACTACATACACTCTACTATAGAGTGATTGCAAAAACCCGTGAAATAGTAGACTAATTGACACTAGTAGACCTTATTTCCATTGTTTTCTTTAACTATTACACACTAACATTCAATAATTTTATTTCATGGGTTTATTGTAGCTACCCTTGTACTTTACAGCATTTTATGATTGAGGTCAACCCAAGGGTCAATTCCGTAAAACTTTTACTACACATGCAATCTACATTGTACAAGAGCAGCTATTGTTTTAGAAGCTCATAGTTACATTTAGTGTTGCTTGTAAGTGTATTGAAGTTAACCCAAGTAAACTTGTACACATGTATACCCATTGTTTTACCTTCCAATAATAATACAGCAGCTACACTTGTAAAAGCTTAATTGCAGTGACCCCTCTTCTTATGCTACTAGTGCAAACATAAAACAGTTTGTCAAATAATACTTACCCCCAGTAATGTCTCAATCCACGATGAGCACGGATTTTCTTCAGTCTCTCAAGATCCTCACGTAGCTTGTTATCCAAAGCATTTGATAATAACTGCAAGAATTACAAATAAAAATTAAATATTCCATTTTAGCATCCATTGTAATCCATGATAGGCCTTGACTCAACCAACCAAATATCAGCCCACATGCATTTGCTGGGATATAAGTACATACCTTGGAGAGATATCAAGTTTCAATTTTTACATTTATTCACTCAATATAATTAAACATTTGATTCATAAATTAAAATATAATATAATACAATAAATATAATTCACAACAAATAATTAGTCTTCATATAACAAAAAAAAAAGTATAGGCATTTATATTATATTGAGCTATAGGGTCATCCTAATAGCAAAGCTAATCAAGAGGATGAACATGTTAATATTATAATAATATACATGAACAAAATTCTGATTGGCTGAGAGCAGTGCAGTTCAAATGTAATACCAGTGCAAAAATCTGTAATCCCAGTGCAAAAATCTGTAACACCAGTGCAAATTACATTTGAATTTACAGGTCCAAAAATGTGCTAAAAAATATTTTTTTCTTATTCTGCTATTGTAAACATTAACAAGCATGACATGTACGAAGTTTTTCACTCATTAAAGAACACGTACCGTATTTACTCGAAGAAGCGCCCCGGCGCTTATTACATTTTTCACTTCTAAAACGGGGCGCTTATTCGGGGGAGGCGCTTATTCGAGGGAGGCGCTTATTCAGCGGGAGAAAGCGCATACACAACTGTCAAAGTATGCTTTCCTTTTAATATAATATCAATGTTATATGACTACTACAACAGTACTGGTATTAGTATACTATAACGAGGTGCGAGGCGCTTATTCGGGGGAGGCGCTTATTAATTTTTTTTGTCCAAAGGGGGTGCTTATTCGGGGGAGGCATTTATTCGAGGGAGGCGCCTATTCGAGTAAATACGGTATGTCTGAAAAAGTGGCAAAACCTTTGAGGATCTGGTTGTCAGTTAAATAAAATTTTTGATGACTTGCACGCGCTGCTGATGCCATCACATCTCAACGAGCGCGCACTCAAAGTTTTCTTCTTGAGATTTTATCAGTTTTTCTAAAAAAATCACCATTTATTTTCTCGAATTTTTTCATGTATATTATTTAAAGGTAATCATACGCTTTCTCGTTCAATTTGGGATAAATTTGCACGAGTGTGTTTTTCAATTTTGATACTCTTTGAAAAACACACTCGTGCAAATTAATTCCAAATTGAACTGGAAACCGTATGATTACCTATAAAGACAACATTAATCAGACAAAGAGGGTGTCAGAACAAGCGCGCCTTCTATGTGCGGTCAATATTCTCAGATATTAAGATATTATTATTCACACTTTTGACAGGGGGGTGCTAACATGCATACTTTGTTAATTTATACACCGCAACTTCAGCTTTTATTTTCATTCTTTTTTTCAAAGAAAAATGAAAAGAGCACTTAACAAAGTATGCATGTTAGCGCCCCCCTGTCAAAAGTGTGAATTCCTTAGAGGCTAGCTAATTTGCATAGTGGCAATCCGATAACAACAAACGATTCGACCGGCAGCAACGTGAAGGTGCCTTACTTTAAAATTTTACTTTGCAGCAATGAAATAAGTCTAACACCCAAAATGCAGAAAGGAACTTGTATTAAGGACGGAACTTCTTTATTGAGAGGTTTCGCTCGAATTGCACGGTTAAATTTTCTGTAATTATCGAAATACGTGCATTTTGCAATTTGTGGATATTTTGGAGTATAAACTTTCACTTATACGGCCGATTACAACTTTTCTTCTATCTAACCAAAGACAATTTCACTTGGCAGGTAGTTAGAAGAAACATTGATCATTCTGTCCGTGTATTGTGGCGGCGTTAAAGCTAAACTGGATAACGCAAGAAGAGTCCAAACTTCCGAGTCAGTTCAAGAGGTACAATTTCAAACATCAAAATTATCTCAGAATCCTGTCCTACAATTTTTTTCCTACTGATCCACCAGCTAGATTAGGTTAGCACTTCATGATTCCATGAATGCGGTTAAAATCTTAGCGCTCAATTTTGCGTAAATTGCAATTTTATGAAAATAGTGGTATGTAGAGTTTTTGCTATTTTGTGTCTCATTCGCGTATCATTTCCATATATATTTTAGTGTGTTCGTGATTGTCAATAAATGACGTACAATAAGCAAAAATGTTTATTGCAATCAAAGAAGAAAGGAAGATTTTGGAAGCGCTTTATCAAAGCGCCTCGATGCGCTCGGAATTTCGATCGAGACATCTTAAGTTAAATGGATTAGGTTAGAAATATTTAGAAGATAAGTGGTTAGTAAGGAGATGGCAAAAAGAGGCAACTGATTTAGCAGACTTAATTGATAAAGGTAAAGAATTCCAGAGTTTAGATCCAGTAAATTGAAGCAAGCGAATACCGTATTGAGTTGTATTAACTTGTTACTCGTGCCCAGGCTTATGGCCGGGAACGAGTTATAAACTGCAAATGTTTTTTTTTCCTTCTGTGTTCGTCCTGAGGAACGTCTGATTGGTTAAGAACGTAAAAACAATGCCCTTCATTCATCACCTTTGAGCGACTGCGAACGCAAGCCAGGAACTTTAGGAATGCAAGATGGCCGACTACAAAGAAAATAGCTTTCAGAGACATGCTTTTCCTGCAGTAGAACAATATAATTTGGAGCTTTTAATTCGAGATATACCTATGTACTTATAAGAGCTTCAGAATGGGCTGTTATTTTGAGCTTCATCTCCAATACTTTGACCAAATATCGAACTCTAAATGGAGTACTAGAAAGGAGGCCCTCGCGATAAAGACTATTTCCTATGAGCTGGGAATCTACGAATTTCTCATCCTACATGTTGCTAAACAAACATACATAGAAGCAAGTCAATTCTATTCCTCATTCAAGCATTCAAGAGATCTTGAGAGGTTTTTGTACTGAATTTTAAGACCAGACCAATGCATGGAACGGCTAGGTTCAATTGACCTAGTTGGTCACGTAACGTCTTAAAACAGCCAAACATGAACGAAAATATACACGATTTGTTATTGTGTCAAAAACGCTGTTGTAGTGCAGGCATATCGTGCACAAAAAGTGCAGAATTGTTCAGTTTTTTGCTACAAGCATGAAAATTGGCACAATGATAGAAGACAACATGCTGACTAATTCCTGATATAGCGCCACGCCCAAAAATCAATACTTCCAGTTTTACACATGTGGAATTAATTTTCACTTAAAATTAAATACAATTGTTGCATTAACTAGTTGGTTCATGAAATGTGATAATTCTTTACAAGTACTGTTCCTTCTACCTAACTGACTATAGTGCCCCACCCTATTCCTCGTACTTCCAGTTTTATGTTAATGGCTTTAATTAAATTCAAAATTACTGAAAATAACCGTTTTCTACAATGCTATCACTACCAACTAATCCAAATTGGTATAATGATGCATGCCCTTTTTATTTCACATGCACTGCCACACCCTAAACTTAGTACTGCCAGTATAGATACATAGGAATACCTCAAGTCTCTCAAGTATCAAAATTATTCACCTTGTTTTAAAGTCAAGGAGATAGAATAATAGACGGATATGATTGAAACAACGCAATTTGCATAACATGCAACCATGGCAACGCCTTTTCAAAAGTACTTCCAGTAATAGTACATTGTAATTGATTATTGGGGTTACTGGGATTTATTAATTTTGGATTATGGAAAATCTAATATTTTTAAGGTAAGACTCTTTGACAAGGGAGAGGGCTATTGCAGTTCACTCGTAGCAACCATTAAATTTTATTATTTCAACTTCCCAAACAAATTAATTCCATTTGCAATCACCTCCACAATCACACATGGCTGTGCACACGAGCTGCAATTTTGCACATTTTTATCTTGCTGACATTTACATCTGGTCAGGTGGCTACACATTTCCAAAATCTCTTGCTTAGTTTTCCCACAATTGCGTCAATTTAATCTTTTCGGTCTGCCTTTGTCTACTGCCAAGTGCGGCGCAGAGGGTAGCTGCAACGACTGACCTGGCTAGATAAGCGGTTAGTCTCTTAATGTGATTTTGGCGGAGTGCTGCAGATGGGATGCTGCCCCCATTGACTTGGCTTTTTTTGAAAACATTTCCTTCTATAAAGTCAATAACTATTTGGCAAAAGTTAGTTTAACTGTACAGTAGTACAACAAATTGCTGCAGTAGACTGACATATATTTCCAACAGATCTTTACATACAGAATCATTCAAAGGCCGTTCAAATGTTGTTTTTACTTCTGCAAACAATACCTTCAAGTCCCCAAGGCAGAGATTTTCCCGAATATAGACATTTCATTGCAGCCCGTGAAGACAAAGAAATGAAAAGTTTTACTTCGAAATCGCGGGACGTTGGTGCGCAGATCTCCAGGCCTATTCCAGGCCCTAAAATCGCCCAAAATCGCCTTCAGTTTTGAGTATCTTTGAGGATAATTTTGCTAAAATCGCCCAAAATTACGGCGATTTTAGTGCCCGGAGTAGGCCTATTTCCAGAGCCAGAGGCTCGTGGAAAAAGCAATTTAAGATGGGCCCTTTTCTCCCGCTCTCCACCAATGCTCCATTTTAAGGGTATTTACAGTATATTTAAGCTACACGGAAAGAACAGAAGTCGAAACAAGGATAGGAAGTCACTGATATTCGATGGGGATCAAACTTGGGACCTCTCGCACTAACCAACTGTGCAATCCTTGCTCCTAAAAGTCGTGGAAGCCATGGAAAGCAGGAAGTGCAGCTGCTTTGCTAGGGCCTAGTGCTCTGAAAACTTCAAGAACTGCAATATCACAATCCTTACAAATGAAAAAAAAAGCCTTGAGTCTGATTCCTCTTAAGTGCATGTTGCCAATCCAGTGAATTCCCATTCTACATCACATGTTAATCCTTGCCCAAAAGAAGAAACCAAGTGTATGTTTCCAGGCAACTTGATGACTTTAATTTGGAAATTTCAACTAAAAGTGAAAGCTCTCAAAAACCTAAGGAATCCAGCGAATTCCCGTTCAACACTAATTTTTCTCCAACAGAAGAAATCAAGTGTTTCTTGTTGGGCAATATGATGGATTTGCAAATTTCAGCAAAAAATAAAAAAAGCTCAATACCCTAAGGAATCTTTCCCAGTTCTACACGCTTTGGTTGACCATGGCTTTGTTAACTTCTAGATATGGTCTGTGATTTGAGGCTATCAGTGCCGCAATATTCGCTCCACATTACATCAACCCTGGAGAAATTCTGTATTAAACTGGGTCTTCACAGTCATGTGTAATTGATCAGGCTATTGTGAACGGGTTTTCTTTATGTGGAAAATTATAAAATAGTGAGAATTATTGATTGTTACGAGGGAAGTGCAATAACAGTGGCCTTTAATGCAGGAATCCCTACAGAAAGATGTCAGATTGCCATATACCCAAACCTAATTCCAGATCATCAATTCCAAAGTATTATTACTGGAAGTACTTTTGAAAAGGCGTTGCCATGGTTGCATGTTATGCAAATTGCGTTGTTTCAATCATATCCGTCTATTATTCTATCTCCTTGACTTTAAAACAAGGTGAATAATTTTGATACTTGAGAGACTTGAGGTATTCCTATGTATCTATACTGGCAGTACTAAGTTTAGGGTGTGGCAGTGCATGTGAAATGAAAAGGGCATGCATCATTAGACCCATTTGGATTAGTTGGTAGTGATAGCATTGTAGAAAACGGTTATTTTCAGTAATTTTGAATTTAATTAAAGCCATTAACATAAAACTGGAAGTACGAGGAATAGGGTGGGGCACTATAGTCAGTTAGGTAGAAGGAACAGTACTTGTAAAGAATTATCACATTTCATGAACCAACTAGTTAATGCAACAATTGTATTTAATTTTAAGTGAAAATTAATTCCACATGTGTAAAACTGGAAGTATTGATTTTTGGGCGTGGCGCTATATCAGGAATTAGTCAGCATGTTGTCTTCTATCATTGTGCCAATTTTCATGCTTGTAGCAAAAAACTGAACAATTCTGCACGATATGCCTGCACTATTGTAGAAGTCTTTACAGCAAACAATTGAGATACATAGTGAAATAAAAAGTTGAATAAACTGGTATATTTGCAGGAAATATTTTTGCATGTCGGAGATATATTAATAGCTGCTGACAGACAAATTGACTAATCATATATCTTTAGTTTAAGTTAGCCGATTCAAAAAGGGTCTTTATGTTACGGTGAACTATTTCCCGGAATGGTGAAGAATGCGTGAAACGGCTCGGGAATAATACAAACGGGGTCGGTCATTGGAGCCTCTCCTAAAAGGGGCTCCTGGGGCACGAGTGAACGCACGTGTGGGTCTAGTTTCAAGTAGATATTCAAATTTGACGATTGTCTTGTGTAATATGAATGCTTTGTTGAGACAAAATCAAAGAGTTTGGAAAATGTTTTTGGGACAAGCTCACATGTCCACTGAAAAACAAAAAGCGAGATCATTAAATTTAAGAAGGTTTAGAGTTTTGAATAATGGAGATCGCATTTAAATAAGGATAAGTGAGACCCCAAACTTAAATTCCATAAATAAGAAAGAGATAGATCAAAGCATAATAAAGCATAACAAGAACATCAGTGCTCACAAAATGTCTAATCTTAGATAGAATGCCAATAGTTTTAGAAAGCTTCAAACAAAGTTGATTAATATGATTTTTCCAATTAAGATAAGCGTCAAATACAATACCTAAATGTTTCACAGACTTAACCTGTTTAACCGACACTAATCTTGACGGAGTTCCTGTTTTTCAGTTGCGGGATCCCTGTGTTGCACAATAATATCTGATGCCAGTGGACTTTGTTTGTGGCGATCGATGAATTTGCGCCTGCAATATTGTGCAACTATGTGTAATCAGCGGCAATCAATGAATTATTTTCAAACTAGACGCACACGTGCGTTCACTCGTGCCCCTGGAGCCCTGGAGGCTCCAATGACCGGCTCCGTACTCTTCCCCTAGCCGTTTCACGCATTCTTCACCATTCCGGGAAATAGCTAACCGTAACAAATGACCTTTTTTGAATCGGCTAACTTAAATTAAAAAATATCTTGATTAGTCAGTTTGTCTGTCAACAGCTATTAGTGCCTTTGTCTTTCTATTATCATGCATAGGTATTAGATATCTCCAACATGCAAAAATATACCAGTTTTATATTCAACTTCTTATTTCACTATATATCTCAATTGTTTGCTGTAAAGACTTCTACAACGGCATATTTGACACAATAACAAATCGTGTATTTTTTCGTTCATGTTTCGGATGTTATATATATGAATAAAAGACGTTACGTGACCAAACGCGAAATACAAGGTCAATGGAATCTAGTTTCATGCCATTCCGATATTAAATTAAAATTCACTACAAAAACCTCTCAAGATCTCTTGAATGCTTGAATGAGGAATATAATTGACTTGCTTCTATGTATGTTCGTTTAGCAACATGTAGGATGAGAAATTCGTAGTTTTCCAGCTCACAGGAAATAGTCGTTATCGCGAGGGCCTCGGCTTTCAAGTACTCCATTTAGAGTTCGATATTTGGTCAAAGTATTGGAGATGAAGCTCAAAATAACAGCCCATTCTGAAGCTCTTATAAGTATATAGGTATATCTCGAGTTAAAAGCTCCAAATTACATTGTTCTGCTGCAGGAAAAGCCCGTCTCTGAAAGCTATTTTCTTTGAAGTCGGCCATCTTGCATTCCTAAAGTTCCTGGCTTGCGTTCGCTGTCGCTCAACGGTGATGAATGAAGGGCATTGTTTTTACGTTCTTAACCAATCAGAGGTCCCTCAGGACGAACAGAGGAAAAAAAAAAAAAAAAAAAAAAAAAAAAAAACATTTGCAGTTTATAACTCGTTCCCGGCCTAAAGGCCTGGGCACGAGTAATAATTATAAAATTAAAGAGTAAGTAATGATAAACAACAAAGAACAAAAACAAATATCTAAATAAAAAACGGCCAAAAGAAATTTTTCTGCTTTATAATCTGTCATCGTGATTCAGATAGCGAGTTTGTGCGGGTCAAGAAGCTAGCAGCGTTTTGTGCAGTTTGCTAAAAAAACTTGTTTTGAAACATTTCAAGATCATTTTTAGAATAATATTAAAGAAGTAATTTTGATCTTCAACTTCAAAACCTCTCCAAAAGTAAAGGAACACTAAGGTCATTTGTTTCTGATCACCGTGACAAACCTTGCGCGTGACAGTCGTACATAGGATTTGCAAGTCAGTGAATTCGATCCATGTGACAAATGCAATATTTACTAGAGCCTACTTTTTCTTTTAACGGGGAATTTTTTCTTTCTTTTTTTTTCTTTCTATTGGTTGCATACACTCTTTCTTTATAAGTATTCCGACAACAAGACCACGGACGACAGGATAGATGAAGCCCCGGCCAGTAGAGGTTTCCGCGGGATACATCCCGGGGGGAGGGGGTGGGGGGACTCCGATCGTAAATGGACGGGGATGCTCTTCGTACCTTTTAGGGGTCAAAATCGGCAATCTGGTACCTTTTAGGGTGCCTCAGACTTAAATGGACTACCAGGGACATAGCTGGTACCTTTTACGGACTGTTTTGGGGTAAATAAACTACCTAAAATAAGCATGAAAGGGACGATTTCGATGATCTGAATTGAATCTTCAAAGCACATCGATAACAAAGTGTTTCATTACTTTTATTCTTTATTATTGTTTTTGAATTGGTACCTTTTAGGGGTAGAAATGAATTGTTGAGCATCCCCGTCCTCTTATATATAGGAGTCCCCTCCCCCGGGGGATACGGTAAGAGTATATAGGGTGCTTTCCATTTAGTGGAACCAACCGGCCAGAAAACACCCTTAGTCAGCAGAAAAAATACAGCCGGATATGGGATATCTTAAAATACTGAAGATCAGAATATTGACGAAGAGCTGTAGGGAAATTTGTCCCAAAATTAGTATAGATACAGAATGCAAATGGAGTCAAATGGAGTCGTTATTGTTAAAAGCTCACAAAGCTAAAACTTAACAGAGACGTTTTATTTACAACCGTGAGTATTAACCTTTAAAACGTACCTCTCACTGTCCCTCTCACTTGGATTGAAACTGGTCACGCAAGGTTTGTCACGGTGATCAGAAACAAATGACCTTAGTGTTCCTTTACTTTTGGAGAGGTTTTGAAGTTGAAGATCAACTAAATTACTTCTCTAATATTATTCTAAAAATGATCTTGAAATGTTTCAAAACAAGTTTTTTAGCAAACTGCACAAAACGCTGCTAGCTTCTTGACCCGCACAAACTCGCTATCTGAATCACGATGACAGATTATAAAGCAGACAAGAAAGCAGAATAATTTCTTTTGGCCGTTTTTTATTTAGATATTCTTTGTTGTTTATCATTACTTACTCTTTAATTTTATAATTGTTTGGAATTTTTGGACTAATATTATATTTCGGACACTATCCGCAAAAATCTATCCGCAATCCGCAAAAATCTATCCGCAATCCGCACCCCGCGTTTTAACGACAGCCTCAATATACGTCTCAAAGTATACCTAACAATTAGACCTCAAGGCCAAATGAACTACGAATCAATAGCCCTTGAGGCCGTAGGCCGACACACAAGCAAATGGGCTATTGCATTTAATATCCGCACTCCCCCTGTTGAGGACATGTTTTCAAAAAATACTATATGTCTAGGTCGGTTTTTAAGTTGTCACGGCATAAAGAAAACATTCAAGTACTGTAGAGTCAAACACAGAGTCATCACATAAACATCAAACACAAGAAAAAGCCCTCAAAATGAATATTGACAGATTAACAACAGTTTTCCTATATGCTGCAGCCGGCAGGAAGCATTATTAATTGTGTGACAGCTGAATAAGTTGGCGGATCGATTTACTAATAATAATGATGATCATTTATATAGCGCCTATCCAAAATCTGCTCTAGGCGGTTTACAAAAACATATACTGAACATGCATGGTAGACATAGGATGGCGCCTCGGGCTGCCGCTACACAGTCCGTACTATGAAAATTATTTGTAAAATAGTCACTACAAACTAGCCATTTCTAATAGAAAGTGAAGTGCTGCGAGCAGAAAACAGCTGATGTATCCACGTTAGCAGAACTATTCCCCTAAAACTCACGAAAGTACACCGCTTTCTCTGATATATATGAAATGTTTCTTGTCTATCTCCTGTGCGTTGTGTGACGAACACTGCTAGTTGACCTTCAAAACATAATTCTCCAGGATCAGTGTTGAACACACACAGTTCAAAATATTTAGCACTTTGAGTAAAGCAATTTTCAGGAATTTTTTAAACAATCACAAACGGCTAGCGTTGGCAATGATTATAAAACTAACTGATTTTAAAAGCTATAGTTGTACGTTGCATCACAGTCGAACATGCCGCGTTGTCTACTGTACTATTTGACGCTTTAGATCAAACGAATGATAAATACAATTCCATCACATACAAAGTATAACATTTTCTTTCATAGAGTAACGAAATATATTGCAGAGATTCTCAGCGCGACCTCACTTCATACTTATTATCTTGGCTTGAATTGATTCGGCCCGTAGACGAGCTTCGATTCGAACAGTAACACGCAAAATGACCCGTAACAGACTAAAAGACGTTACGTGACCAAACGCGAAATACAAGGTCAATGAAACCTAATTCCATGCAATGGTCTCCGATATTAATATTCAGTACAAAAACCTCTCAAGATCTCTTGAATGCTTAAATGAGGAATATAATTGACTTGCTTCTATGTATGTTCGTTTAGCAACATGTAGGATGAGAAATTCGTAGATTTCCAACTCATAGGAAATAATTCGTATCGCGAGGGCCTACTTTCAAGTACTCCAATTAGAATTGAATATTTGGTCAAAGGATTGGAGATGCCGCCCAAAACAACAGCCGATTCTGAAGCTCTTATGAGTGTCTAGGTATATCTCAAGTTATAAGCCCCACTTTACGATGTATTATTCCGAGAAGAGCCCGTCTCTGAAAGCGATTTTCGTTGTAGTCGGCCATCTTGCATTCCTAAGGTTCCTCACTGGCGTTAACTACGAAGAGTAGGCGATGAATGACGGTCATTGTTGCTCCCGCTCTTGACCAATTGAGAGGGCATCCCTTAGCCGATTCATCACTTAACCGCTTGCGCAAGAATGCTGACTCAGAAATGCTGCATTCCGTCGACGACCACAGGAAAAAAAAAAACAGTTGCATTTTATAACTCGTTCCCGGCCTAGAGGCCTGGGCACGAGTAACAAGGTTTAATACAATGCCAAACATTGATTTGATTCATCAAGGTAACGATCGCTTTATCAACGTATCAAGGGGAAGACAGTGTGCTTTTATAAGTCTTTCAGCTCTGTTATGTGCCAACTCGTGCCCTGTTTCACGATGGACAACTGAGACAGTCGATCGAATATTAGTAGAAGGAGATGCTATCTACTTAAAGGCCTTTGCAGAATTAACAAGCTATACCAGACACCGAGACACTGTTAAACTGAAACAATATATAGATTTAGATAAAATATACTCGTACAATTTTAAAACTTGTGTATGTGTTGTTTAATAGCTCAATATTGGAAGGTCAACTGCAGTGTCACACAACGCACAGGGGCAAACAAAATAATTGATAATCAGAGAAAGCAGTGTTCTTTCTTGAGTTTTAGAGAAAGAATTCTGCTAAGGTGGATACAACAACTATTTTCTTGCTCGCAGCATTCCACTTTCTATTAGAAACGTCTAGTATAAGTATCATAAATTTTCAATGTTAGTGAATGTGCAGGAGAATTTTGGATTGAATGAAGTACATCATGCACCTTAAGAAACTCCGACTGTTGATGAACTTCAAACAGTAAAATATAATTAAACTTTAACGCAAAAATGATGATTAACTATCATCTACAAGGACTTAATTTCACATGAATAATCTCAAATTACACTCAAATTTGTCAGTCGTTCGAAGTATATTCACGTGGAACAATGTGAAACATTGATGCCAAGTTTTTTATCATTTTGACTTATATAATTCTAAACAAAGTTCTCCTGAACTCAAGATATTTAAATTTCTAAGATTTAAATGAAGTTAAACAGAAAATTATGTTTCTTGGCCAGCTTTTTTGGTTTTACATATTCTACAAAGGAGTCACGAAGTGAGTACAATGGGCCTTGCGCACGGAGTTGGTGTACAATTCGCCGGTAATGCTACATTTCGCCCCATAACTTTGCTATGAAATACGCTATGAACTCAAAGATTTGGATTATTAAAGTAAAAACTAAGTGCACAAAATAGAACAAATCAAAATGTATGTACTCTATGTCTGAAAAAAGAAAACGCCAAAATTCGAAATGGAGTCATTCAAAAATCGTGATTATGCTACCACACGCTTTTGTAATTTTCCTAATTTTCTTTGCATCTTCTTTAAATCATCTCCAAATAAATTTACAAATGTGATGTACTTGAAATTTTCTTTGGATTAAAGCCAAATTGTCTGCCTATTGTGTCTGAAAATGAAGAGAAATCGTACGAGAACTAGCATTACCTTACATATTTTGGTTGATTTTTACAAGCATATCGCGCCAATTATGCCGGCGCGTTATGCCTTGAGTTTGCTTTATGCCCATTTTGGCATAATCAGGTTTTGCCAATTGTGCATATTATGCCTTTTCACATTTTGCCTAGCATATTATGCCTGCATAATTATCTTCACTTTGTGCACACGATTCGTTTACAAAAGCGAACAGACATTTGAATCGATCGCCTTGTCATGATCTCACCGATCTGTCGCAAACAATCAAAAATTCGTGTTGCTACCACGCCCACTTTTGTCTGCTGACACGCCTACTACATTTGTATAAGTTTCGAGACAGGTAGTATAGTATACGCGATTACAGGAAATCATTATGCTGTTGTCGTTTTTCGTCTTTTTTTCGGTCTTATTATTACTATTATTTCATGTTTGAAAATAATATCTAAGATTTTTGAAACTAAATTGCTGGATAGTTAAGAATAACGCGAGAAACTAATGCATTTAGTTTATACATGTAAGTCTCAAGTAACGTAAACAATGAATAAGCCAACATGTTCGTAGATGTTTTCGCTATCTGATCGTTTACGAAAACAAAATCTTATTCATCAATGATATCGGTGGATTATCGGTGCCTAGCATCTCTCCAAAGAGTAGATCGGAATTTTTTTGTAGTTGAAATACCACATTTTTAAAAACATTCACGGTTCATTGCGCTTGATTAATCGCTGTATTGAAAGCCTCTGAGCCCCACAGTTAAACTTGCACTTAAAACAGAAGCCTTTATATATTTCATAGTTATAGTATGTAGTGAAGTTATCGTGTCCACTTGATTCATTGTCGATGTGCAAGAATGTATAAACAATCCTGTCTAGATAGTTATCTTGTCTTGTCTTAATTATCTTCGTGCACTTGATCGAACTTGACAATGAAATCGATGGTAGAAACTGATATGAACAAATTTATTCCTTTCTGAAGTAAACGATTAAACTTTAGAAAAATAAAAGTTATTTTTCTATCGATCAAAAAGTTGTTTTAATGTACCGACGCCGGCAAATGATCGCATCAACACCAAAAAAGCCAAAAGCAGATCGAAATTTGCATTTGGGGAGAACAGGACGTCTTAATACACCTACTTTCGCTAGATAAGGCCATTTCTGGATTGACCAATACTTTAATACGATATTTAGTTATTTTCGGCTCAATCAGTACCACGTAACAGTTTATTTACATTATGCTTATCTTTTTAAAAGTTTTTCTGATGGAATCGGAGTAGACCAACTTGTCAGCCAGCAGTTGTTCTACAAAGGCGCGATTTGCTGGCAAAAAGCGTGCGATTGGCATAATTTGCTAGCATAATATGCCAGCAAAAAACCAGCAGCATATTTTGCTGGCAAATATGCGTTATGCCAAGCATGGCAAAATAGGCAAAATAGGCGCTATGGTGGGGCATATTTGGCGCTATAAGTCGGACAGAAGTCTTTATCTTCGCGAGTCGCCCGTTTTACTCTGACATCAGTGAGGTTTATTAATTTTTCTTTTAATTCCGCTAAAGTACGTCAAAAGTATTACATATTGGAGAAACTACATTAAATTATCTACAAAACTGTATACAAATTAGCGCTTTAGGTTATAAGATTTTTGATTGCGAGCATTTTCAAAACAAATTTTCGTCATTTTTCCCGAAGGCGAATTTGTACACCAACACCGTGCGCAAGGCCAATGGAGGCACATTGGTTTTGAAATCTACAACTTTGTTGGTCTCATCTGACTCTGTGATCAAAATATGATTACTCTGGAATATGGTTATAAATAAATATCTTCATTTCTTTCAAAATACTTTGAATATTGATCTGATAAGTCTAGAGTTACATACAACTTGAAGTAACAATACGTTTTGGCCCGGTCGAGTTTGGTTTCAAAAACTAAGTGATGGTGACATCGACAATAACTTGTTGGGCATGTCAAAAAATGTCTTTCAGTCATCAGGTAATAATAGGAATCACTTGCACAAGTTGACTATAGCAAATCAAGGTTATAATTTGTTGTAATTGTTCTATGTAATCCAAGCTGAAATTCTCAACAAGAAAGTAAACGTACGTCCTTCAAACAATGTGTCAATTTCACACTTCAAGTCAGTTCATGTGGATATGGCTTCATTATAAAAATGGCATCACGATTATTAGACTATTTGTCACTTCTTTCAGACATAAAAAAACTCTGGTTATTTGACTTAACGTTCAGTTGAGCACCTTGTTAAATGCATTTTTGGAGTTTCTGAAATAACTTCACTGTCATTTCCTACAACATAAACTAGTCTGACTTACAGAGTCAGACCTCAAAATTAATACGAATTTATGACATCCCCTTTTTTTTTCTATCAAAGACTTAAATAATCGTAAGTTCAGAATTACATTGATAAAACATTTATAAACATGAGTTAGGATGTAGGCAAAATGACTTAACCATAGGCAAACTGACGTAGGCAAACTGACAGGTAGGTGAAACAACGGGTAACCGATTGGAATGTTTCACTATTTTTGTCTGGAATGATTTATCACCAATATTGAAAGTAAAAAAAGTAGTTTTAGCAAAAATATAGATTGTAAACATAGGTATTGACCCCTCCCTAACTGCCAGAATACAATACAAATATGTGCAGTTTCTCCCTTTCCCCACTCCCCGAGTGTTCAAGCAGCTTCTGCTTCAATTCAGCTCAAGTTTACTGCTACTAAACGTTGAATTTCCTATACTATTTTTGATCATTTTGTGATGATACTTCTTTACAAAACAGAATTTTTATATTTGCATATAGCTATTTCAATTAATGTTGTCGCTGAAAAAAGCCTAAAGGCTATAAAAGATCCAAGAGCATGGAAAACCATCTGCCCAACATGTAACTCAAGACAAGCAGAAACCTTACAAGACCAGTGACCCGTTGTTTTTAAATTTACGTTCATTTTAATCATTTTTGTTATTGTAATTTAATGGGCAAAGTAAATAAAATAAAAATAAAATAAAACTTTTCAACTTTCTTTTGTTTACAACAAACTTCACTGTAGGCTATCTGAGAAATTAAGGAATATGTGTCCAAGTTATAGAATTTGCAAACATTATACAGTGAGTTTCTTATTGTAATGATGTCACAATGATAAACAATTTTTCATGATTCCACTCTCGAAGCTTTAGGCTTTTTTTCAGCAACAACGTTAATTGAATTAGCTATATCTTTATGTAATTAAATGGAAAGTTTTTACTCATTAATTCACATTTTGAGCGAGCACCAAAAATTACTTTGTATCGAAGACTACAGGAAATTAAACCCAAACTGTTAAGGTCTGGGAACCCCTGTGCTCAGGATGACCTTCAGTAGTTTGTTATTTATTAGTTACTCAAAGATTTCTAAATGTTTGTTTTTCTGGGTGATGAGAATTGGAATTTCAAACAGCTGCCATAAGTCCAAGAGTTCCTGAGTTCCTGGTCAGGTGTGAAAAGCACATCGCTGTAAAATCTTAAATGAATAACTTAACAAAGTTCTATTCTTCAACAATTACATACATTGATAATTTTTTACTTGAGAATACTTGCCATCTTTGTGGTCCTTCTGCCTGTTAAGGAACCAGTCAGGAATCTTGTACTGTCGAGGGTTCTGCATAATAGTCACAACACGCTCTACCTCATCTTCTGTGAGCTCACCAGCACGCTTGTTCATGTCAATGTCTGCCTTCTTACAGACAAGATTAGCATATCGCCGACCAACACCCTGACAGTATAAATATCAACAGTTACACCACACTTTATGGGTAAATCATCCTAAGATGCCAAATTGGTAGTCTTTATGAATTACTTGAATACACCTAAAATATACATTAACCTAATGCAACACAGCTTGATAATTTTGAAGAAATTTCTTCTATGTTCTATATTATAGTCTTGTAATATTATTATTATTTTTATTATTATTATTACATAATAACTTTAACTTCGTACAGTATCACACGTATAAGTCCCTTGTTTAAGTTCAATACTGGTGCCTTTTAGCCTGGCAAATTTATGTTCTGTATTACAAACTATTTTACAATTCCACTCACGCTGCTAAAAACAGCAACATACTAGAGTGTGTCTTTACAATCAGAGTCTGGGTTTAAGCGAAAATGTGCTCTTGTCACTTCCAATATGCATGTTCCCAAGTGAATTTTATTAGAAAGCTGTAGAATCATTTGGTGCCAAAGAATAGGTTAGCGAGACTGCCTTCAGAAAACTCATTTTGCTAAGTGGTATCTTTAAAGAAGGAAAGAGTGTAAGGTAAAAGCTTGTGATTGTTCTCCCCCCCCCCACCCCCCCCCCCCAAAAAAAATGTATTCCCTGAAGAAGTTCTGTTTGAGATGAAAAGTGTCAGAGTTCAAAAAGAAAGTTTACAACTACACAAGTTCTCCTTAGTGCTGCTCCTTAGATCTAGTTAAAAAATAGATGGAATGACATACTTGACTGATGAACATCCATCATATCAATTCAAATAAAATAATGCCGAAACCAATCAATAATGATAGTTTTTTTGTGACTGTTGATTGAATATCAATTGACCAAAAGCAATCGATATCAATAACCTAATTATATCGATTGACATTGATCGATCAATTGGATTTCCGATTATCGATTTCATTGATTGACTATGCTGGGTTATTTTGACCATGACATATTCCACAAGGGTACAATTTACTTTCCAAGGGGGTGTTTACATGGCACTAAGATCATCTTAGAACTAGGATCAACCTGCAGATCATCCTGCTATAGGGCTTGTAAGTAATGACGTATTTCTGTCGATTTTCGAACGATTTTTCACTTCCGGGTCCAAATGAGAAATGAGCGAAGACCAGCTTGAAACCGACTACAGTTCAACAAACTGCAAAAATTTGAACAAATTATTCTTTATTTACAGAAATAAGATTATGGCATACAAAACTAATGGTCAATTTAAGTGTGACGTCACATTCCCCCGCACGTCATTTCCGGGTCCAAATCAAAATTTTTGTTCAATGGAGGTGCAAAAGCACGTAAACTTTGTGAAGTTTTTATTGTTGTTTATCGTGTGAAAATGTCATCGCTTTTGGTAAATGATGCCTTACTGATATGCAAGACAGTACAGGAACAGAACAGAAGACAGGCCAGACGTTTCTTTGACAGTTTTACTACGAACTAAAAGAAGAAACGTAAACATGGTAAGGACAAGCAAAAATGGCCTTTTTTACCCGTTTTCTTTTAAATAGTACAATTTCTAGATAATGGAGGAGTTCATGCTATTGATATTGCATTCAAAACATGAAAATCTAAAGTTATTTTTAATTTTTAATCACTTTTCACAACAACTTTGCTTTGCAAGGCACCACCAAGGGCACAAAGTCCGCAGTTGGCAATATGTATAACCAAAGCCTAGACCATTTGACTTTTACAATCAGTAAAAACGAAAACAAAATGATAGCCTGTAGAAAGGGTAAAATATAAGTACTGTACAAATCCATTTGGTGGAGCCTTGCTCGACTTTTGTCACAGATCGTGCGTTTGCCGAGTACATGAATGAAACTCAAAAAATCTTGTAAATTTTGGAAAACAAACGTCTTTTTTCGTCTTTACGTTCAGCTGTATGTAAATGTTCACTAGTTAGCTCTGATTTTCTTTACTAGGAAGAAATGAACAAGAGAAAAAAACAGCCAACACAAGTAAACTCAACTGAACTCGTGTCTTCATCATCATCGCAAGATCGGCGCGGTACCGCAGGGGCATTTTTCAAACGCCTCAAAACATGCAAGAAAACCAAATTGACTGGCTCTTTTAAGTTACAGCTGATTTTTTTATCTCAGTTTTGCTTTAGTCCGGATGAAATGCTTGTGAGTTTGTCAGGTGACACGATAGATCGTAAATAACGTTATATTACATTTACTACTAGCTTTTACGAATGAATATTTTGATCGTGAAAAACTCTACAATATTTTCTTTTTGTTATTGTGTTTGAAACAGAATTTAATCATTATAAATATCACATTAAGGTATCTGGATTTCCAAAAGATACTCATTGCTAGTAACTGAATGTTTATCTCAATGACAAATGTCATTAATCTAGATTGTCAAAAGTACTAAACGTATTTGGCGGCATTTTTGCTCTGTCATTTCAAAAACACAAAATAGAGAACAAAATCAACTTAAAGCAACTAGAACTAAAAGAAATCAAGTACAAAATGCACTAAGATTTGTTCCAATGTAAGAAAAAATGATTTCTTTGTTGAATAAAGAAAAAATGCTAAAGCGACGGATGGATGTTATAGTAGTGTTTTTTTTTCAGTTAATGCTTGTAATTTTCTTCAAAAACGCTTTACAATCTTAAATTGACCAGTAGTTTTGTATGCCATAATCTTATTTCTGTAAATAAAGAATAATTTGTTCAAATTTTTGCAGTTTGTTGAACTGTAGTCGGTTTCAAGCTGGTCTTTGCTCATTTCTCATTTGGACCCGGAAGTGAAAAATCGTTCGAAAATCGACGGAAATACGTCATTACTTACAAGCCCTATACATTAACTACTTTAGTAGGATGATCCTAGTACCCGAAGTGAAAACACAAATTTCCATGTAAACAGAATGCAGTGTAATAATAGGTAGGATGATTCGCCTGTTAGGATGATCCTAGTGCCGTGTTAACGCCCCCTAAAGCGCCTCTTCTAGCACTATAAAATATACGATACTGGAGATCAAGTAGTTAACAAATAGATTCCATTTTTCCGTGCGTCTGTACTCTAATCGATGCACAGATGACGTCAAAATGTGGTGAGAACAAAAAAGTACGCCACGAGACGAAGTCGAGTGGCGTGACTGTTGTTCTCACCACATTTTGACGTCTTCTGTGCATCGATTAGAGTACAGACGCACGGAAAAATGGGATCTAACTGTTTTATATAATATTTATCGAAACATTCCAACCAATCAGAGCGCGCGTAAGATTCGATGACGCCATCTATGTGTGTGTACTCTAATCACACATGGTTGTTCGACCAATCAGAGCGCGCGTAATATGCCAATTATTATATAAATCATAATACCTTGATAGCAGTGAGAGCAAACATGATTTTTTGTTTTCCATCAATGTTCGTGTTCAGCACACGAAGAATGTGCTGAAACTTCTCGGGTAAAACGAGTGCCTAAAAACCAAGAGATAACAACAATAAAATGAACTCGATGCTTCTAAGTGAATGATACTCCAAGCTTTATACGAAATAAAACGATTTCAACGACTGTAGGGGGTTGTATTAGTTGTTACTCTAATTATTCGTCTGGATGGTACCCAACTTTATTCCTAATATTATATAATTCCTCGCCAAGATTTAACAAAATAATAATAATCAGAAGTATTTCAATACTTAAGTTGTCATATAAACTACTATCATCGTTTATAAACTAACAGCTATCAAGATGAAAGCGGATTTAAAATCACAATCCACATACTCTTTTACTCACCATGATGGCGGCCGAAAGAGAAAGGTATCATGGCATGCTGGGAAAATATTTGCTTTCTGAGCCTGCGTGATTTCCTCAGCGGATAAAAGCACAACCTAAAGCACAGGAAGCCCAAGCTCATCTGGCACAAAAATCAGACACCTGGATTGCATTTTGGAGTAAAAGCTGGTAACATAACTAAGACGTATTCTGTAATCTTATACGTGTAAATGACGTATTTTGTGAATTCCTTCAGTCATTAACAATGACCATAGCTGGAAAGAGCATATCAAAATCAGTAAAACTGTGAAGTTTGAAGGATATAAGTTGCCAAATCAAGGAGATACGAATTTTCAAAAAAACGAAATTTTACATGTTGTTATGCAAGAGTAATACCAACAAATTTCGATTTTTGAAAATTCACATCTTGATTTTTCAATTAAGAGGAGATTTTTTTCAATGACGAGCAATAATGGCGAAAAGCGCCAAAAACTAGACTTTCGTGCGAGTTTTAAACCAAATTTTCGTTCTGGATTAACACTCAAATCCTATTCCTACCGGTTAAAAACTGATGTACCAAGATAAAATAACTGTTTGAAACAGATATTTGAACTGTACAAAGACTTTTTCTTGAAGTTGTGTTAGGATTAAGCTTTTTCAAGCTGAATATAAGGAAAACATACAGAAAATGAGCAAATGAAGGCCTAAACCTCATTTTTGATCCAAATTTTCGCTTTGGATTAACACTTTGATTCAACTTTCATTGGCCAAAACTACTTACAAACAACTTAAACTTTCTGACAGAAATGATTTTAGATTTGTACAACAGTTATTCTTCAACTCAGGAGTTTTTGTCGTTCACTGCTCGAACTTGAAAAAAATCCCCTCTTAAAAACTTACATCTTGGTAACTGTCATATACGGATGAAGCATGAAAAATTTGCTTATAGAATAGTTATGTTCCCAGCAGCTTCTATGGCTAAAATGTCTTCTGCACTTTTTGCGATCGACTTTTTCAGTTTTCCGCCTAGTCTACTGGGGAAAGGGTCAAAACGTTAACCCGCGTGGCCGGCTCTAAGGGGGAAGGGAATACACTAAACGTCTAGCATGGTGCATATTACGATGTTTTCTTATAGACTAGGCGCAAAACTGAAAAAGTCAATCGCAAAAAGTGTCGAAGGCATTATTTTTCACCGCTGAAATGCTGACGGAACATGACAGTTACCAAGATGAATGAGCTTTTATCAGGTATTTTTAAATTCGTAAAACAGAAAAAGAATTACCATAGCTGGAAAGAGCATGTTAAAATTAGCAAGACAGTGAAGTTTGAAGGAATTAAATCTAAAACTCGCGAGAATATGAATTTTTGAAAAGTGTGAATATTTGTAAAGTGGTAGGCATCTCTTGCCTACCAGCAAATGTTTTCATACAAAAATTCGATTTCGGAAAATTCATATCTTCGTGAGTTTGAAAGTTACTTCATTCAAACTTCACAGTTTTACTAATTTTGACGTGCTCTTTCCAGCTATGGTAATTATATTTCTGTACTGTGACTTTTGGAATTACATGATAAAAGCTCATTCTGCGATCTTCGATTCGTGAAATTGTCCTTGGTTAAAAGAAAAGCCTGTAATCGGCCGTATAAGTGAAGGTTTATACTAGCTCCAAAATATCCACAAATTGCACGTTTTTCGAAATTACAGAAAATTTAACCGTGCAATTCGAGCGAAACCTCTCAATAAAGAAGTTCCGTCCTTAATACAAGTTCCTACCTGCATTTTGGGTGTTAGACTTATTTCATTGCTGCAAAATATAATTTTAAAGTAAGGCACTTTCACGTCGCTGCCGCTCGAATCGCTTGTTGTTATCGGATTGCCACTATGCAATCTAGCCTCTAAAGGAATTCACACTTTTGACAGGGGGGCGCTAACATGCATACTTTGTTAATTTATACACCGCAACTTCAGCTTTTATTTTCATTATTTTTTCAAAGAAAAATGAAAAGAGTACTTTCGTCATATTCCAAGATATTTGGGGTTTTTTGACGAGAATGAATGAAGTTGCGGCCGATTACAACTTTTCTTCTATCTAACCAAAGACAATTTCACTTGGCAGGTAGTTAGAAGAAACATTGATCATTCTGTCCGTGTATTGTGGCGGCGTTAATTAAAGCTAAACTGGATAACGCAAGAAGAGTCCAAACTTCCGAGTCAGTTTAAGAGGTACAATTTCAAACATCGTAATTATCTCAGAATCCTGTCCTACAATTTTTTTCCTACTGATCCACCAGCTAGATTAGGTTAGCGTTTCATGATTCTGTGAATGCGGTTAAAATCTTAGCGCTCAATTTTGCGTAAATTGCAATTTTATGAAAATAGTGGTGTGTAGTTTTTGCTATTTTGTCTCATTCGCGTATCATTTCCATATATATTTTAGTGTGTTCGTGATTGTCAATAAATGACGTACAATAAGCAAAATTTTTTATTGCAATCGAAGACGAAAGGAAGATTTTGAAGCGTTTTATCGAAGTGCCTCGATGCGCTCGGAATTTCGATCGAGACACCTTTTAAAGGAGTGAGAATATGGCAAAAACAAACTCTAAAAAAGAAATGACAGAAAATTAAGAAAGAGAAAAGAAAGAAAAAAAAATGTGTTTGTGAAAGAGAAAAAGAGAGAAAAAGAAAAAAAAAACAGGAAAGAGAAACAACAGTTGTCAAGGTAACTGTCAATTTGGTGCTGTTCTAGAATACTGAAGGCTCTTTTATCCATTGACGTACGCCTGGGTGATCAGTCGTTACCTGAATTCAGCTTCTAAGTGCTTTTCCGAGTCATTTTGTAGCACAGAAGTCGCTTGACTTGCATCATTAAGCAAGAAAAGACGGCGGAGACAATCTCCTGGAAGAACTCAGGAGTAGGAAGCGACTTTACGAAGAAAGAGTCACAGTAAGCTTAATTACGGCGACAAGGTTCAACTGTGATCTCCGGAGTATTGAGGCTTCTCTGGTCGTTCTGCGATGCATCCCCAAGCTGACAAGGCCATTTCAGCGAGTTTTGAACTGTAAAGAAGGCATGCAATCGGTGCAGTATGGAGCCTGTTAGCGAGGGGCGCTCGGCACTTATAAGAAATTTCTAAGACTAAGAGTAGGGGACGGGTGCTGTAGAAATTTTTCATCGATGCCCATAATCCTTTTCTTCCGCCGTATCTGATCCAGTGGAAGAAATGCATTATGGGATGCATGTTTGGACGCGTACAGAAGCGTATAGTGTTTTTCCTTGGACCACAAGCTATGAAATTGTAGCGCAGAGAATGCCAAAACGGGGTCATTTTACACACTGTGCGTTACAGCCTATCTTATGGTCAACCTTTAAGACCCCTTTTAAGTGATCAGTCCTCAATATATATAGATATATTAAATATATTAAATTTAAATATAATATAAACTATTAGGTACTACCTAATAGCGGAGCTCCCATTTAAATATAAAAATAATTTTAAATACTTTGTTTTATTTTTTGATGTTTTTGATTTAGATGAATTGGGCTTCCTGTGGTAATAGGCAAACAAAGATTGCATTTTGTTGTAAAAGTCGAAATAAAGATTATAGGTCAAGCTTTATTTCTTGCCCTTCAGTCTCCTGAAAATTATAAGGCTTTCAGCCTCAGTCACCATAGTGATGCTTATTCAGATTCAGTCAGATTTTATAATTGACTTTGAAGTAGTGGTTCATAATTCTCAGAAATAGAATGCAAAAATCCCTCAAACTGATTTCATTCACATAAATACTGTTCAACCTGATTTCAACATCCTTCAATTAAACAATTTAACATTGCAGAACATTATATTTAGATTTTTCTGTCTTGACAGTATTGTGGCATCTGGTTTTTGTACTATGTAGAATAGAATGACACAGATAAATAGTTGTCTTTACACAAAACAAGAATTCTCTCTTCCATGCAGGTTCCACTAATTATGTCTTTAGATGAAATTGTAAAACAACTCAAAACAACTACTACCTAAAAGCAGAGCTCCAATTTCAATTTCAATATTTTTATGTTCTTGATTCAAATGAATTGGATTTCCTGTGGTAATTGTAAAAGCATTTTTAAAATAAGTTTTGGTTTTGGTTTGTATAGTGGGCTTGTAAGCTCAGTGACCTTTATTACAGTGAATTTTAATATTCAGATTCACTGTCAGATTTCATAACTGACTTTGTAGTGGTTCATAATTTTCAGAAATATAAAGCAAAATCTCCAAACCCTTTTTTAAATTGATACAAGTAATTAAACCTTTTCAACATCCTGAATATTACAGAACAACATATCTTCATGTGTCTGTCTTTACTATATTAAATTTGTGACATATCTTGTTTTTTTTTTGTGGTTGTTGTTGTTGTTTTGTTATTTAATGTGGAATAGAATGACACACTAGCTAGGTGAATACTTGTCTCCCACTTGTCTCTTCCAGATTACACTGATAATACAGTTTTAAGTGACTATAAAAACAGCCACTCGACATTACAAGAAAACAAGGAATTAAGCATTTTCAGTCTGCATGCATTTAAGGTCTCGTAGGGTTCACTGACAGAGCATGCAAAATTCCTTCTTTTATTCCTGTCAATTTTTTTCATTAAATTCCAGACCCAAACTTGAGCTGTATTTACACATTAGTGGGGTTGAAATAAGTTCAAAATCATTTTTTTACTTATTTTATTATTATTAGAACTAGTGCAAAAAGTTCACCGTAAAACAAATGTCGTTGTACATTTTAAGTTATGTACTTGATCGAGTGTTTGTTTAAACTTGGCCACAGTTCAACGTGCATAAAAGTTTATTTTTTTAAAGACATCAATCCCAAATAAAAGATAAAAGATAAAAGATCAAATATAGGTACAAGAGACGTTTTGACATCATTTTCTGGCCAAGGTCTTTACCTTGAAGTGCTTTCCTAATTGCTGTCTTTAGAAGCATAGTCCTAGATCCTTGTTTCACGCACAATGCAGATGATTCTTGATTGCCAACTTTGGCTAGATTTTTAAGCAGCTTTACTGAAGGCATCTTCACGAAACGAAGAATACACGACCTCGATGACTCGTTCATTATGAGAAGTTTTTTGAAGCTACAAATCCAACTAAAAAGTCGTCCAACTTTGAAAATGCTCTCTGTGTCCTTCGTCTTTCGAGCAGTTTTTGAAATGACACCGGGCCCGAAAAAATTCAAATGCACGTTGTTTTTCGCTTTAACCTGTCAAGATTGGCACAGATTAATGATCATGAAAATCGCTAAATTTTTACGAGGTTTCTAGAGTAATATTTTTAAGTTTTGCAAGTTAAAACTGCAAGGAAACTGTAAATTGGACAGCGGTTACCCCTGTGGGATGTACAGGGACGTATGTACGTATGTACGTACGTACGGACACTGGGCTTCCTGTGTCGGTCCATGAAAAATCAACTGGATGGGTTACCATTTCTTAGGTATGGTGCTCCGCTCGCGTTTGGCCCGCGCGGGAGCTCCGCTATTATTAACCCTTTCGCTACTGGGGATTTTTGAGGTTTTTACGCGATTTTGAGGTGATAATCGATTTGTGTATTTTTTCGCCTGCTTACTGGAGTAACCATAGAAACTTCTGCTGTTTTGTACTATTGAGGGCTCAAGTTAACCGGTTGAAACCAGTTTGAAGCGGTAGCGTTTTTGGTCGAGTGATGTTGGCGTTTGAAAGTCCAGAAAACTTGGATTTCTGTGAATTTTCGAGCCTTTTTTCGCCTTTGGTTCCTACTGGCTGGGCATCATTAAGCCTGGAAGTAGCAGAGAGCTTACTTGCCGTAAGAATTCGTCAAGGTGTAACACTTCGTAGGCATTTTGACTCGTAGCTTTGACTGGGTGAATTTTGAGTGGCGCCAAGACGAAGTGTGCTTTGAAGCTCGTCCAAGGGGAATTTCTCGGACCTGCCATGGCATTTTTTGGGAGTTGTGACGATTGAGGAACACAGCAAGCGCGAAATTTGGGCAGAATTCCGAGGGGGCTCGAGACTTTACTAAAAACTCTAAACGATGGAGGGAAGGGCTGTGGCTGTCGCGTAGGAGCTGAATTACCCAGAATGCATTTAGGTCGTAAAAGTCCTAGCCTGCGTGGCGGCTCTAGGGGATTCGGGAGGAGGAGAGGGGATTGGAGAGGAGGGAAAAGGGAAGGGGAGGGGGGAAGGGGAGGGGGGAGGGGGAGGGGAGGAGGAAGAGGAGAAAGGGAAAAGGACGCCCTGGGCGTTTGACTACCTCAAACCAAATTATAAAAGTGCGTTTTATTGTTATAATTCCCGTTGTAGATAAAGCAGTACAGATGTATAAGTATCATGAAGCCAGGAATTGTCAGAACAGGCTCGTAATTAACATGGTATATGGGATCAGGGATGAAGCCCCAAATGAAGTTCATTCTGAGATGATTCTCTTGTACAATAACAGTAAAATAGAGTGCATTTTGGGGTGGTTCCACCATCATTCTCATTTGCTGGCTATTTTGGGGTACTTGCTGTTGAATGGCTTGCCGCGCGCTTAACAAAATTGTCCCAAAATCGTCTTTGTTTAATTTTTCGTGCCCGCTATGGGATTCAAGGAAAATTCATTTCCCGACTCGAGAATTCCACCTTCGTCTGAAATCAATGAAATTTCTCCAAATATTTGTTTTCATCATTGCCAATCTCATTACATAATAATAATAATAATAATAATAATAATGGCTTTATTCAATAAATTCCACTAGGTGGCTCTTCTTCTATTGAAACCTACAATTAACTAATATAAAAGACAATAAAAGAAAACTATATGAAATAAATGAAATAAATTTGTGTACATATGTAAATTCTATTCGGAACAAAATAATTAAAGTTTAGTAAACTTTGATATTACTTCATTTGACTTATAACTTCAATATTACTTATTAACTTATAGCTTCAAAATTATTACTTATTTACTGTGAAACGCTGTTTTAAAAAGGTTTTCACTTTAGAGCTAAATAAATTAGGGTTTGATATAACTTTAATATTATTAGGTAATGTATTGAAAAGTTCTGATGAAATGTCTTGGAAGCTTCCCTTTTCTCCAGGTCTGACCAAATTCAAAGTGGTACTTGAACGCAAGGTTCGAGATGGCTTGTAAACTTCAATTGAAACGTGATTCGGCCAATGCTTTGAGTAGATAGCTTTATGCGTAACTTTCAATAGGTTGAAGTCTCTGCGTTCACGCATTGGAAGCCAACCAAGCTTTAATATTGTTTCAATGGAGTTCACGTACTTTCCAGTTACGAAGCTGGCTGATGAGAATTGAATTTTCTGCAACCTTTTTAAAAGATAGTCAGGTAAAGGATTGAAGACCAGATCACCATAGCCCATTTTTGACAAAATAAGCTGCTCAGCCAATTGCTTTCTCAGGTGAAAGGGAGTAAAGTTCTTTATCTTCTTAAGAGTGGCCAGGGTGCTGTAGCAGGTGCATGACAAATATTTTATGTGGTCATTCCACGTAAGGTTTTCATTAATTTGCAAACCAAGCAATTTTGTAGTTTGAATGCGTTCCAACGGCTTTCCATCCACCATTAGGCTAGTTTGATGTGAGGATATAGAATGACATGCAGACAGCTGTTGAGTGGATAGAACCATACATTTTGTTTTGGTTGCATTGAGAGCTAAGTTGGAATCACTGGACCATTCTGTAAGTCGACTTAAGGTAGTATTCATCTCCGTTTCACAGTGTTGTAGGTCAGCGTACTTACAGTGCTTATAGATAGTAGTATCATCGGCATATTGAAAACAAGTTGCTTGAGGACCAATGTTATCTTGTAGATCTGCCACATATAGGTTGAAAATCATCGGACCATCAGACCTTACATCTGACTTTGTGGAAAAATTGATCACGTGATTTATCACGTGCCTGTCAATTTGGAATATTTAGTTCAAAATGAGGTTGAAAGCAAATTAATGCAACCAATTTTGCGTTTAAAAAGCTTAAGGCATTAAAATCTAACAATTTTTGCTTGGAAAACTTGTCCTTAATTTGTCTTGGGAGAGATATTTACGAAAACAGGTCACGTGACCACTTTTTCTTGTCTTTCTTCATAACTAAAATTATGGGACAACTTTCCCCGAACGCTATCTTTTTTCGTTAGTTGTCCTTAACACTAGCTGTAACAAAAAATTTATTTAGACGTAAAGGCATTTTATATTGCTCGTTTAAAAAAAACCCGAAATTTCATAGCTCCAGGTCACGTGACCACTTGATGTCAGAAATTTTGATACTAAGATATCTCAAATATCTAATATAACCCTATGGCCAATAGCAAAACTATAGCCAAGAACCGTGATGGATAATGAAATTAAAGGTGATCGTTTTCAAATACGGTTCCATGACCCAGTTCAGACCCAGGCCTTAACATACTTGAGAATTGAGCTAAATCCGAACCGCAGTTAAGAAAAATCGAAAATCCGACAACCAGGGCTATAAAAAAATGACCTAGCCCGATTACTTTCCGTATTCATTGAATTCGGAAAGCTTCAACCAGACGTCCCCAAGGGATTTGACAAGCTTAAATTAGCATTAGAATCGAGCTGAGTTTAAAACACTAAAACAAACGCAAATTTCACTCAGGTGTATACATAGCACAGTTGTCTAAGGCGCTGCCCGTAATGGTCCAGGGGCCGGGTTTCTTGCCTCCCTCACTGGTCTATTGACTAAGGCAAGTGTTCTATGCATTCATCCGGTTAGTTTGAGCAGATAAGGCCGGTTCTGCTCCAGCTAACTGCATTTTTTTTTCGCCAGGCAATCATTTAGAGCAGCGCGTAAAAAGCACTTAAAGCTAAACATATGTAAGTGCGGGTTCAAATCCTGCAAGGAATATTAAATTTTTTTTCGCCTTGTTATGTAGTAAATATTATTTTTTCATCTTCCTGTATGCTTTTTTCTGGTTTTGAAGCGTTTTAACTCAAGTATGTTAAGGCAAGGAATTTTGCTTCAACAGAAAAATTAACTTAAATAGTTTTAATGATGAGCAAGCATGATCATATTTTGCCTTATGGGATATTTCATTGAACTTAACATTTTAAGGTATTTTTTGTGACCATCGACGTGTCACGTGACATATGACGTCATAAATTACATTTTTCAAAATGGGCCAATGGGGAAAAAAGGAGGTGAATTTTTTTTTGCTGTTTTAGTATCCTACTAATGTGCTCTTTATAAAACTGCCTTCATCGCTGGTCCACCTCTCTTGTACGAAGAGATAATATGGAAGACAGGTCACGTGACCTCATACTTTAGCTTATATCCCCTAAAACAAGAGAGATGGACCAGCGATGAAGGCAGTTTTGTAGAGAACACATTAATAGCATACTAAAACAGCAAAAAGTGTTTCGCTTCCTCTTTTCCCCATTGGCCCATTTTGAAAAAGGTAATTTGTGACGTCATAGGTCACGTGACACCTCGATAATCATAAAACATACCCTAAAATGTTAAGTTCAATGAAATATCCCATAATGCAAAATATGATCATGCTTGCTTGTCAATAAAGCTAGTTAAGGCAAAAAATAACTTTTTATCGTTTGTATCAAAAGTCCTTGCCTTAACATACTTGAGAAGCTGTTTTTTATTTTTATATAGCAAGAACTATATCTATAACTATATAAGCTTGCAAGAATTTGTTTCTTTATTTTAATTCAATTCACGAATCGAAGCTGGACAACAACATGACAGTTACCAAGATGAATTCTGCGATCTTCGATTCAGGGTGAAAATGACGTATTTTGTGAAGTGCTAAAGTGACGTGTGACGCATGTAAATTCTGACCATGAATAGGCCAATAATCTCCCCTAAATCAAGCAGCACCATCAAATTGAACTTCAAAAAATGAAAGAGCACCTCGATATTAGTTTTTAAAACCGTGAAAAAAACGCTTTTTTGTCTCGATCACTTATTCATGTGACTTTTTCGTTAGGATCTACTGAAATACCAATCACTCCATTAAGGCCCAGTGGCTAAAAGATAAAACAACTTTCCAATTAAGGTAATTCCTCTGTTTTGCACCGCGCACGCCTATTGCGCATGGTTCAAAAAGCATAAATCGCGACTTTACGAGCATTTTCTTTCAAGGTATAATCAAAAAGGATACAAAACTCGATTTTGGAAATTTTTCTAATCTTTGGTAAGTAAGATCGAAACCAGACCACAGCGGTGAGAGGCGACACTTTTTGGCTGCCCGGCAGGGTGTCATAAATATATTGGGTTTCCTGTTTAGATGATTAGACAATCTATGATGTCATCAATACAATAGGTAATTAACTATTCACTGAGCATGCTCGTAGTATTTCGAGCTGTGTGAACCAACATCCCACATGGCTGGGTGACGTCCAGCACCATATTCATTTTTCTAGTGGGAACTTTGACCAGCATCCAGTTCACCGTGCTGATGAGGCCCAACAAGGCCGAAACAGCTGTCCACGGTTTCTGGTCACTGGTCACACTTTTATAATTAACTATCAATTAGAGTGTAATTAACATCAATCAGTGAACAGTAAACCTTCAGTCTTGGAAACCCCAGAAACGTCTTCTGCCTGTTCTGTTCCATCTAAGGGTTTTTAAGACAGTCAAACGAGCCAAAACTTAAATCAACTTGCGATGCCGGATATTTAAGCACGTTCAAACTGCTGTCGCAAGTCCTCGCAAGTTGATGCAAGTAGACGCAAGTTGATGCAAGTTGGTGTTCAAACGAAGATGCAAGTCCGCGCAAGTCAAAACTTAAATCCATGACTGATTTCATAAATGTGTTCAACCGATGACTGCAAACTAGAAAACTCCGAAAGAAAAGCCTTCAAAGCAATGCCAAAACATTTATACGATACAAAAACTGCTCTTTCTTAATACCTACATATCAAAAGATCGATAAAAATGTGAAAATTGCATAAAACTTACGTTTACAGATGAAAAATGTTTTTCAAACGGTGAGACGCTACGCTACAGCTGAACTTTTCTGACAAACTAGTCTTGTGCTGCGAATGTAGAAAATCCTCGAAGTTCATTCTGAGATGATTCTCTTGTACAATAACAGTAAAATAGAGTGCATTTTGGGGTGGTTCCACCATCATTCTCATTTGCTGGCTATTTTGGGGTACTTGCTGTTGAATGGCTTGCCGCGCGCTTAACAAAATTGTCCCAAAATCGTCTTTGTTTAATTTTTCGTGCCCGCTATGGGATTCAAGGAAAATTCATTTCCCGACTCGAGAATTCCACCTTCGTCTGAAATCAATGAAATTTCTCCAAATATTTGCTTTCATCATTGCCAATCTCCTTACATAATAATAATAATAATAATAATAATAATGGCTTTATTCAATAAATTCCACTAGGTGGCTCTTCTTCTATTGAAACCTACAATTAACTAATATATAAAAGACAATAAAAGAAAACTATATGAAATAAATGAAATAAATTTGTGTACATATGTAAATTCTATTCGGAACAAAATAATTAAAGTTTAGTAAACTTTGATATTACTTCATTTGACTTATAACTTCAATATTACTTATTAACTTATAGCTTCAAAATTATTACTTATTTACTGTGAAACGCTGTTTTAAAAAGGTTTTCACTTTAGAGCTAAATAAATTAGGGTTTGATATAACTTTAATATTATTAGGTAATGTATTGAAAAGTTCTGATGAAATGTCTTGGAAGCTTCCCTTTTCTCCAGGTCTGACCAAATTCAAAGTGGTACTTGAACGCAAGGTTCGAGATGGCTTGTAAACTTCAATTGAAACGTGATTCGGCCAATGCTTTGAGTAGATAGCTTTATGCGTAACTTTCAATAGGTTGAAGTCTCTGCGTTCACGCATTGGAAGCCAACCAAGCTTTAATATTGTTTCAATGGAGTTCACGTACTTTCCAGTTACGAAGCTGGCTGATGAGAATTGAATTTTCTCCAACCTTTTTAAAAGATAGTCAGGTAAAGGATTGAAGACCAGATAACCATAGTCCATTTTTGACAAAATAAGCTGCTCAGCCAATTGCTTTCTCAGGTGAAAGGGAGTAAAGTTCTTTATCTTCTTAAGAGTGGCCAGGGTGCTGTAGCAGGTGCATGACAAATATTTTATGTGGTCATTCCACGTAAGGTTTTCATTAATTTGCAAACCAAGCAATTTTGTAGTTTGAATGCGTTCCAACGGCTTTCCATCCACCATTAGGCTAGTTTGATGTGAGGATATAGAATGACATGCAGACAGCTGTTGAGTGGATAGAACCATACATTTTGTTTTGGTTGCATTGAGAGCTAAGTTGGAATCACTGGACCATTCTGTAAGTCGACTTAAGGTAGTATTCATCTCCGTTTCACAGGTT